>VZRZ01008350.1:684810-780424 GCA_013398175.1 Climacteris rufus | reverse complement strand
TTTTTTTTTTTTTTTGTCATTGTGTTACTAATGCACTTCATTACTTGGTATGTCAGCAGAAATTTCTGTCAGTGTTTATTTCTACGAAAATCCAGATTTCATGCTTGGGAGCACATAAAATATTCCTCTGTATGCAGTTTAGAGAAATGTCTAGGATTTTACTGATGGAATTTCTGGTTTCTTTTCTCCATTAAATTCTACATACTGTCATATAGATCAAAGAAGTTTGACTCTTGGAAGAGCAGAATTCAAGTCTGATGTCCTTTAGATTTCTCTTGTGTCTTGGGTAATATACTTTGCCTCTTTGTGACTATACTTTTTAAAAAAGGAACAGTAGCAGTTATAAGAGTCACATGATTTTGATATCCCATTGGGGAGGTAACTTGATTCAGGAGAAAATATGGACAGGTTAGTGCAATGGTTGCTTCACACATCTTTCCTTTTTCTGCAGGGGTTACTGTGAAGTCCCAATCAGGAGTGTTTCCAGCTGCACTCTCTGCAGTCCTGGTGTGGAGTCATGGGGTCCCCAAGGCACTCTCTGGTGCTCTTGAGTCCTCTGTATGTTGGTGAGATGGTCCCAAATCCCGGAGTAGGGTCAGAAGGTTCTCACCTGTCAATTTTGTACTCTGCTTTCCTGCAATATTAAGTATCCTTAGTTACAGGACTGGGCAGGGCATATCACACTGGTGATGAGTCTTTTCAGATCTTGATCTTTTCTGATTTGCAGTTGCTGGTCTTGCTGCTCACAGTCTGCTTGTTCCAGATACTTCTGGATATGTTTGCACTTTTTGGTGATCATCAGGCTGTTTGCATAGTTTGGCTGTTTTCTTCAGCACACAAAACCAAATCTGTTCTTCAGGACAGGTGGCTGACTATACTTCATCTGCTTTTACCACAGTACAGAGCTGTTTAACATTTACTGGCTTATGCTAACAGCTATATCGTCTGGACATAAATCATGGGGCTCCCCCCTCCCCTCCCCTCCCCTCCCCCCAGCTTTCATGGTCATAAAGTATGTTCAGGGAACTTCCCATTCTGCAGTGTTTTTGTGAGGATGCCTGAGACTCTCAAAAGATTGTAAAGAGTTTATGAAGCCAAAAAGTCAAAATAATGGATGATAAAAATTCATGTGGATAAATGTAAAATGATGCATATATGGAGAAGAAGAGTAATATAACATCCCAACTTCACTATGGAATTACAGATTCTGAGCTCATTTTACCACACAGGAGTCCGATTTTGGACTTGCTACTTTTTGTGGGGTTGAGTCTGTGTTCATAAGCCTGTGTCAAAAGGAGTGAGGAGATGAGAACCTACAGCTCCCATTAGGAGTACTGCTCAGTACTCTACCCATCCATCAGATAGCTCTGCCAGTATCCCCACTGTTGCTCTGATTTTTGCAGTTCTGGATGTTGTCATTCTTTTGTAGCTAGTTTCTCTCACTTTTCTATGTAAACATGGCCATGTTATTGTAACTGTGTCTTATCATTTACATTCCTTTCTCATGGACACAGAACTTTGATGGACATTTCCTTTGACCACTGTGATTGAGGGAGGAAGAACTGATTTCCTCCAATGAATAGTGATTTCTAAATGTATATAAAATAAAAGAAGGCGGGCCTTGCCCCCACTTCCTGCTCTCTCTTCCTTGCTGGTAACAGGTGTATCCGTCTCTTCTTTTGTGTCGTTACTGCAACACCCCCCAGCACCATATTGTATGTGGACAGGGAGGAGAGCATGACAGTCACTCTATCTGCAGATACACCTTGCTTTTCAGGAAAATGCTAAGGAAATGTTTGATTGTCGTGCTCGTCTTTGGTTGAGGGAGGTGGATCCAGACATTTAAAATAGATGTCTTTACCACAGCAGGTCCCTATTTCAGTGTGCAGTGAACAAGGGAGGAGATGTCGTGCTCATTCACCAACTCCTTCATTTAAGGGGTACAAGCACGGAAAGACTCCACCAGTGATTGGTGTCCTGGTTCCCTAGTGCAGCCCTACCTGACAGGCATTGTGACTCTGAAGGTCAGTCTAGAGGTACATTGCAGAGTGTTGTATGGGGCTTGGAAGTAAGCATTCTTCTGTCTGGCTCTGATAAAAGAGAGAGATGCGAGGCAAAGAGGATCTGTGCAATTCAGTATGATATATATATAAGTAAGCTCCTTAACTGCAGGAATTAGTGAGGAAGTAGATTAGTCCTGAGATTACACCAATACCAGAACTGTCTATCCTCCTTCAGGTTCAGAGCCATGGGAGACATTAAGAGTAGTCAGCATGAATCAGCCTGCAATTAAAATTTAAAGGAGCAGTAATAAAGGTTCTATTTTGGCAAGAACCTTAGTAGATTATTTGCCTCAGACTCATAGGGCTGTGCTTTTGCCTTGCTATTTCTGTTTTTTGTAATGAACATGCGTCCTGAGGTGTTTCTGCCATTGACTCCATCTCTTTCATTACAAGCTTCTTTTTCCTCTGATTCCTGTTGGTGGTATCGGGAGGAGTTACTGGTGAGGCTGGGGGTTGACCCTGGCCAGCAGCTACGCCTTCACCCACCCACTTGCTTGGTAACCCACTACAACAGGATGTCAGAGAGAATTCGACAGGCAAAAGTGAGGAAAAAACCTCTAGTGAGTCATGAGAAAGAAAATTTAACAAGTAAAGGAAAAAAAAACCATAAAAATGGTGCAAAAACATGCACTCACCACTAGCAGATTGATGCCCAGCCAGTCCTCAAGCAACAGCTACTTTGGAGAAACTGCTCCCCAGTTTATATGCTAAACATGACATTATATGGTAAGGAGTATCCCTTGGGTCTGTTGGGGGTCAGCTGTCTGACTGTGTCCCCTTCCTACCTTGCTGAGGGGCAGAGTGAGAACGGAGAAGGCTCAATGCTGTGAATGCACCATGCAGCAGTAGCTGAAATACTGCTTTAATCACAGCATTACTATAGGAGCTTCTAGAAAGAAAATTAACTCATCCCACCTAGAACAAAACATGATGTCACTTAATTTTTCAATTCACTCCCAGTCAATAAATGACCAGTTGATGAAAAAAAAAAAACAAAGTAACTCCTTGTATTATGTTAGTACCATATACTCTTATGGTATCTATGTTATACAAGATTTTAGGAGTTCACTGTAAGGACTGTGGCTGGTTTTTGCTTGTAATGTGCATTTTGCTCTGTATGCTTGAGAATATTGGCACTGTCACTGAAGTGAGAACTCCTGTTCCCTCGGTAACAGCAGCAAATTATATTCTCTCATTGGATTCCATGAATGAAACAAATTTGCTTGATTTATGAATAGATTTTTCAGCAAAACTTAAATCAATTTTTGTAAATCCTCATGCTGAGGTCTTTAAAATACTAAGAGTGTGAATTTTTATGCCAGTTTCTCTATGTGATTGTGTTACTGAATCCAAATGAA
Organism: Climacteris rufus; assembly: GCA_013398175.1. Lineage (NCBI taxonomy): Eukaryota > Metazoa > Chordata > Aves > Passeriformes > Climacteridae > Climacteris > Climacteris rufus. The sequence continues at coordinate 777,003 of VZRZ01008350.1, read as the reverse complement.
ATATTTTCCTAAGAATTTTAGGAGGTTGCTCCATTCTGAGATGGTGCATGCTAGCTGGTTAGGGTAAATCCTTACAGATTAGGATGGTAGTTTCAGTACCAATGAAGCAGGAACAAGTAGCACGTGGTTTATCTGTTCTGATTAATCACTTACTCAGTTGCTATAATATATTGACAGAGAAGGAGGCTTGGGGGCAATTAATTTACACAGCTTTGGCTTCATGGTTTGGGTCTGATCTTTAAATATTTGTGCACTGGTCAGCAGTGGGTCTGACTCCAGTTTGAGAGAAAAAAAAACAAGGGATGTACAATCAGACTCTCTTTCTCTTGCCTTTTTTTTCAAGGCCCTTTGGGCCAAGTGCTGTACCTTTTCTCTCATAAGCAAATCTTCTGGGTTGTCCTCCTAAAATAGTTGGGAAGGTTTTAGAACTTTTATTTAATTTTAAGGACGAAGCTTGCATAAGTAATTCAGAGTACTTGAAATGTTAAGCACTACAGCATAAAGCAAAACTTCCTTGTTTTATGACATACTAACTGAACAAAAAAATACTTAGCAGAATCATTGAACTAAGAAGTTTGGAAGCCTTGCAGATGGCTTAAGCACTAAACAAGACCTCAAGTTTCATATGGCTTCCAGTGTTCTTACACTGGTTAATGTAGATAGTGGCAGGAAAATATTTGATACAGCTTGTGGAAGCCTCATACTGGCTGTTGTGTACATAAGAGCTTTCATTTTGTTGCTTCTTTGGAGAGCAGGAAAATAGAGATGTTTGAATCAGGACTCAGGACAGGAGTGGAGAGTTCTGAGGAAGAAACATTTTTTGTCATGAGCTATAGTCTTTGGAACGTTTCCGGAAATGCCTTTTTGACTCAAGCCTCTGTGGAAGAGAAGGAAATGTCAGGTATTTCATATTTATCTCTCAGACTTTAAAATAGGTTAAATCAAGGAAAATATTGGGGGAAATTTGCCAGTATAGCTTCTCTTCTGTCAGGTTTTAGAATATGGTTGTCTGTATCCTTTACTGTGACAGTGGGGATCTTTTATATCTTCTACCACACTTCTGCAAAGAGCAGGAGAGAAAAAAAAGAAATTTTGTGATTTACTGAACCTGAACCTCAACTTTGCCTAAATTTTAAACCAGAGAATTCTTTTTCATACACACAGAGACCCTAAATACTTAGACAGTATAGTTGAAATAACTGAGTGCAACAAGCTGATGTCACAAAAGAAGACAAGAGGGAACTGGATGAGTCTACAGACAAAGAACAATCCCAGAAAGAAAACAGAGCCCTTGCTCTTTGGAAAACCCCCATGATGGGTTAGCTAGAATAAGATGAGTGCTGACTTGATTCCACATATCCCTGATCCCTAATTGAGCCTAAGCCTTTGCAAAAGGTCTTTAAGATATCATGTCTCTTAATTAATCTGTTTTCCTGCCTTAGTGGTTTCAATATAGGAGATACATGCTTTAGGATATTGTTATAACTACTTAGGCAATCAGAAGACATTTTCGCCTTCAAGGTATTTGGCAGGTTCTGGCAGTTTTTCTTATCTTACGGTTGACTCAAGACGTTATCAACCCATTTCTAGGAATACTCAGCCAGACACAAATTGTACCAAGCTTGTCAGCTAAGACAGGACAGTAATGGAAATCTACGATTTCAAAGGTTTTGTGTGCAGGAGAAAGGAGGGCCCATATTTACAGACTTTCTACACTGTTTCATTGTCACACAGCTGAAGGATCCAGATTCATTGCAGAGAAGTTCAGTACAGCATTAGTAGGTATGTGTCCAGCCAGTGCTGTCTCAGCCTTCAATCACTTCTGTAGTTTGAGATTACTGAAGGAATAATAGATCATCTTTCGGCTGGAACTGATTCCTTGCATATCTAAATTCTCAAGCAGTGCCAATTTCTACTTCTTCCAGGTGGAATTATATTCCAAAAGTCTACTGTAAACATATAGGTTAATCTACTTGTCATATGCATGTGATAATATTTGAATTGACTTTAGAATACGTAATAGTGAGAATTAGTATCACCAAATTCTTAGCTTATCAGAATGACTCAGTGAACATCATGAAAGCTTGTGGGTTTCATGTTCATAGATACAATGCCATATCTGGTGTTTTTGGTTTTTTTTGCTTCTAGCGGTTGTTAGAAGCTGGTATGTTGAAGCTGTTGACAACTGTAGGCTTTCAAATAGCAAGTGTTACTTGTATACGCAGGGAGAAATAGAGGTTCCCTGTGGAAATTGTGCAACTATATGAAGTATAACATTGGAGTAGTTTGTACATTTATTTTTTAATTACAAACAGGTGGAAACAGGATCAACATTGGCCCTTGCTTCTGACATCTTGTTATGAATAACTGAAATATCATAAACAGTAAATTTAAGACTAGGAATAGTTTTAGGTAAAAAAAACGTATTCACGTATTTTCATTTTACAGAAAGTCCCCATATTTTTGAAACAATAGAAGAACAGGTAAAAGCAATTCTAATAGGAAAAATAGAAATGTCTGTTATTAAATGATAGTCATACAGTATATCTCCCTACAGCATGTCTAAGCTAGAGGAAAGGAAGCAAAAAGTAAATTTCTTGATGCATAATTGCATACTGGATTATTTTAAGTGACTGATTCTTATCCAAGGCTACTTGAGTATCATTTGTGATTCTCCAGATTAGCTAGTAACATGCCAAATTTGATTACTGTGCAGTAGACAGCATGGCTTACACTTTTATAATGAATGCACTCACTGATTAATTGTTCATTGTACAGGGAGAACTCACTGCAGATTACATGTTTCTTACCATGAAATATTTTGTTTAAATACTGATATTTGGATTTTCTGTTTTCAATGATTTTATGCAGTTGCCATTGGCTAGTTTGGCTATTGCCATAGATTCTCAGATATTGTGGAGCTGGTTGGTTTGGTTCGGGTTGCGTTTTTTTAACCTATGTGCGCTTTCTACCCATGAAAAGTTAGTGTAATATTAGACTATATAAACAGCCTTAACAAAGTGCCTTTTAAAGGAATTTCAGTCTAATATTTAAAAATGAAAGTCTGCCTCATTAAGTAACATTCTCTTCTTCTTTAAGCATTAATGCTGCTACTTGTTCAGTTCAAGATTTTTTTTCAGTGAATGAAGCTTAGTTATTTCTGGTGTGGAAGAGGAGAATTAGATCAGTACAAGGCAGATGTAACTACCGCATCTGAAAAAGAGCAGAAAGAGTGGCAACATGTAATTAGAGAACCATGCCACCAAACTACCTTCATCAATGACATTTTCATGGCTATACCTCATTAGTTCCCTATTTAGTAAATTTCTGCCCATAATCTATGCAAAAGTGTGTGTGCAAAATTAAGGATTACAGGATTTGAGGTGTGCCCTCACCAGTGCCAAACGCAGGGGGGACAATCACTGCCTGGTCCTGCTGATACAGCCCAGGATCCCATTGGCCTTCTTGTCTACCTGGGCACACGCTGGCTCGTGTTCAGACGGCTTCCAGGTCCATTTCTGACAGGCAGCTTTCTACTGGGCTTCCTCCTCACACTTTTATCCCTGCTCCCACGTAAGTCCTTCCCCGAAGGAAGGTTTCCCCCACGCGAAACCCCTGCCCCGCCGGGACCTCTCCCTGGCCGCAGGGCCATCCCTGCCGGGGCCCTCCTGCCCTCCGTCCCTGCTTCCGCTCTCCCCTCGGGGCTGGCGGGGCTGTTTCCCGCACGGTTCCCCTGGCTCAGCCCCGGCTGCCGGGCAGGGCTTTGCCCTCCCTTGCCCAGGCTTTCCTTTCCCCGCCGGTGGCTGAGGGGCTCAGCCGTGCCCTGCGCTGGGGCCGCTGGCACCGCCTGGGGCCGGGTGGAGCAGCCCCGGCCGCTCCGCAGAGACAACACCCGGACACCTGCACCCAGGTAGGGAGAGAATGGTCTTGTTTGGATTTACAGGGTTGTTGGGTTTTTTTCCCATTAATGCAAGATAACATTTTCAGATGATCTTAGAAGGACAGGGGAAAAAAAACCGGAAAGGCTCAATTTTGCCAGCGCTTTGTAATACAGGAACCCATGAATTATTTATACCTGACTTCCTAGTATGTTCCCAAAAGGCTGGTAGTATTTTCCCTGTTCATCTGTCTATGATCGTCTAAAATTTTAATTTGGTTCTCTCAGGAGCGTGTATATGCTCTGACTTACAGAATCTCATTTGTGTTTTTGTGACACAGATAGGAACTAGTGTTGCTGTTGTGGAAATTAAATGTAGCTGATTTACTTCTAGTAGTTTCTCAGCTAGGGTGTACTCTGTTAAGCTGCTTAGCTTTTACGTTTCTTCTCATACTTGCTCTAATTTCCCCTCTGTTTTTGGTGCTAAGATCCCAGGAGTGTGGGTTAAAATGCTATCAGCCAGCTTATTTTATGGGGAAAAGTGAAAGGAATTGGAGTGGCTTTCTTAGGGAGGCCAGAGAAGAAGGAAAGGTACAGTGGTCATGATCATCATGTGAGATAATGCTTTTTTTGAAGCTTCAATGTAGTATATTAAACAGTAAAGCAAGTTTTCTACTGGTAATACTGATGGAGCCTGGAGCAGAGGAGGGTGGCTAAGAGATGCTGCAGTGAGAGAGGCTGTGCAGGACTGGTTTTGTGTATTGAACATGCAGGATGACAGCAAATGAATCTGTCTTGTCTAGAGATTTGGTAGTGGGCTAGGGGCACAGAGGACCATTTCAACCTCATTTGTTGTAATTCTATGGTACTGGCAGTCTTAAGTCCCATTAAAACCTGAGAATGTTTAATTTCTTATGCTGAAGACAGCTAAATTAAAAGTTCAGCTCTGAACAGGTGGACTAGTGCAAATGTGAGCCCTTGCTATGTTGGTGTTTGCTGTTGATACACTGATTCATGTTGCTGAATCACGTGTTTTTTTTTAATCTAACTATTTTCAGTGTAGTAGTGTCTCTGTTGCTTATAAAAACTTATTCTGTACTTCCTTTCTATATGGTATTTCTCATACAAATATATGTAATGAAAAAGTAATTGTTAGAGTCTATAAGGTTAACAGTTTAGCTGAATAACATAGAGCAGTAGCTTCAGGGACAGTGGCCTGCTAACCACTGGCTGCAATCTTTTCCCCATGAACAATGGTTCTAATAAACTGAATTCATGAGATGAATGTTTGAAATTACATTCTCTGTCCAGAAGAAATATTTTAATAGGGGCACAAAACATTCCTTTTAACGTCAGAGACATTTATTTGAATTTTTCTGTTACTAGATGATGAGGACATGTGAAGTGTGCCTTTTTAAATCTTTTTTTTTTTCCCCTCTTTTAAGATATCTATTTTTTAAAAAGCCAGAAAAGTAATGGAAACATGCAGTGGTTGCAGAATGTTAGTTATTGTCCAGATAGTGACCCTATTTGAAGCAATTACAGTTTATGACAGCAGTTGATTGTGTAAACAGATTTTTTTTTTTCCCCATATAAACTAATACTTGCAAATGTAGATTACTGAAGCAGTTATTGAAGTGTTCCTTGGTGGAAACAAAGAGTTTTAAAAAGCTTACAGCTTAAAAATTAAAATTTACTGAAGTTGAATATAGTCCTAAAAGAAGTAAATAATAGCAGCAGGCATTTGCTGCCTATATCTCATGGATGTAATTGTTTTCAACTCACATAAACTGTTGTACCAGTAGCATCTTTTTGGTCACAGAGTGGCTTCCCCGTTGGCCATGCAGCCTGTCTCAAATGCACTTTAAATATTTTGGAGTGTTTGTGCCAGGGTAAGCATTTTGAGTATCGTTTACTTTTGCCCAGTCTCGTTTACTTTTGCTGGGTTTTACCTCCTCGGGCGAGTGTTTATGAAAGAGCCGATTCAGCAGAACCTCCCTGCCGGGAGCCCTGGGGGAGCGCGGGGATGAGCTAAGCAGACAAAGGGGCTTTTTCCAGAAAGCTTCCTCACCAGTGCAGTGAAAGCAGCATGCAGCAGGGGAGCTACCCTCAGCCAGTGCGCCTGAAAGCATTTCTCAGGCGTCTCATTCGCAGCTCTGTATTTTCTTCCCACCCCAGGGCAGTCTTGGGATGCCGTTCCTTGAGCCTCGTGCTGTTGTAGTTCCACGTGTGTCTCTGGTGAGCCGCCCTGAGCAGTAAGCACGGCTTCCCACTACCTACAGTGAGCGTATGCAAGGGTGGTAGGACTGCTAAATGTGTCCTTATTCATGTTCCTGGATCCTGTGGTCGTGTTCAGACTTTCCAGGCTATGGAGTTAATAGCAAGAGTTGCATTACAGTGATTTCTGCAAATATCACTCTACAAAAATAACTATTAGGCTACAAAATCAATTATTAGGCCATTTGTATTAGGTAAGTAGCCACACCAGAAAGAAAACTGCTTTAATTATGATGCTGTAGTTATTAATTTACTAAGAAAATAAAAGAGGTGATTTGAAAGCAAGGTAACAAGACATTTATGTGTGTGTGCCTAGATGTCTTTTCTGTGGTAGTTTACAAGACAGTAACAAGTTTAATTGTATGTCACAAACTAGTTAACTTCTTATAATAGAGGCTGGTTCTCTTGTTTCACAAAACAAGAAAATGTCATTCAAATAATCCCTTTAGATTGATGTGTTGGAATGCTATATAAGTTCTGTATAGTCTACTTGTACTTATGCTAGAAGAAGACAGGTTTATCATTTGAGTTTTTATAGATTAACTTGAAATAGTATACGTGTCTGGAGCAAAGACATTACTGGAGCCAAAGATTTGGTATTTGCCATTTTCAGTAAGATTTGCTTACAAAAAGCTGTATGGAAATATATAGCTTCTTTAATTGAAGCTATATATAATCACATACTTCAGTATATAAACTAATATAACCTGAAATTTAAAGAGATTTTTCTTCTAAGAAATAACTGGCTCTTTTATGAATAATCCGTGTTTTCATGTTGTTGTCTTGCATATATATTCCAGTGTCCTGAGCTTCAGAAAGCTTTCAAAAAATGCTCCCCAGCTGGACTGAATGTGTTCTTAAGGCAGCACTGTGGCTTCAGAGACAAAGCTTTATAGAATGTCACCTTCCCTTCTTTTAGAGCTCTAATTTTCATGGCAAACTGATGCAGGGATGCTTGGTATGGATACTGAATTTTATATTTGCTTTCACCAACTACTCCTTCCCTCTCTATTCACTCTTCTCACTTCTTCCAGAAAAAGCTCTACTTTATATTTTAGCAGAATAGAGCCAAAGCAGGAGTTTTGCTTCTGTGAGTGGTGAGTGCTCTGAATATCCCACTGCTCTTTAGGAGGCCCATCCAGCTGGCAGCCTGTGGGCCACTTCACTTCCACAGAATAATTCTGGCCAGCTCCCACATGAACATGATTTTATCCCAGTATGCCTGTGCATAACAATGCACGCTGCCTCTCTGCTCCGTTACTTCAGGAATGTGGCACAACATGTCTGCCTCTAGAGATACGCCTATAGTGACATTTAAACAGAGATACTACGTTATAGCTTCACCTTTGGAAAGATAAATCATTCCACAGTCACACCACCATTTTGCCCTCTAAAAAGAAATGCTAGAAATGCCTTCAAGTGCTAAGACTCTTCTTTTTTGGTTTTCTTTTTTTGGTGAGAGGTCTCAAAAGTGGCTTAACAACTGTTTTTCTCAAAAATACCCTGATAAAATGTTGTCAAAATCATCTTCTAGACTAGAAGAAAGGGAATGTTAGTTACCTAGGCTTAAAATATATGTTAAATAGTCATGTGTGTTAGTGAGGCAACACTTCATGCTTTATATTTCTCTCATGTGTCATTTGTTGGTTTTCTGTTTGCAAAGTGTTTCATGATTCATTACTTTCATGATACTATAATTTTATGCTGTGTGCTGCCACTGGAATGCTGTACAAAAATCACAGCTATAGATTATGAATCCTCTCCAAATGTACTAATAGTGAATATTTCAGAGTAAGACTGGAATATAATTTAATATTTTTGTTTTATAATTAATTCATAAATAATTTTAGTTTTAAATAAGTTATATATTTATATTACAGAACAAAACCACATTCTACCATTTTTGCCTTAAATGAGTGTTATTATTCTTATAGGTATATGATTTATGATATTTATCAGGTTTATGATAATAAATTCATTGCTTTATTTTTCCATGAACTGCAGAAACTATGCCTGTTCCAGACCAGCCCTCGTCTTCTGACAAGACAAGTTCCCTTAGTCCTGTGTTGAACACATCCAATGGAGATGGCTCTGAAACGGAGACAACCTCTGCCATTCTAGCTTCAGTCAAAGAACAGGTATGCAAAGCATGCATGCATCTGTGAGCTAAAAACCAGTAGTATGATTTACTGGATTTTTTTTGCAAAGGTTTCATAGGTGGTATGGGAGTAATTTAGTTCACAAATGCATATCACAAAGAATGTTGACTATTTCTTCTTGTCTTAGTATACTTCTATAAACTTTCCTACAATAAATTTTATATAATTTAATTGAATTGCTTCTTTTAGTCTCACTTTCACTCTTTACTGTGGGTGGTGGTTTTCAGCTCTCCTTTGCTTGTTGGCAGTCTGCATGTGGAGTTACAGTATACAAGCATGGCGGATATGAGTTATAGACAAATGAATTGTTGTAGTGAAGACGTGTTAGCCTGTGTTAGACTTTTTAAAGGATTAGAAAGAATCCTAGGATTTTAAGTTTTAACATATTCAGATATTGGGGGGTTTTTTGCATGTAAAACTTGTTGTGAGATTATTTCAGAGCAAAACTGGGTGTAGACAGAGGCATTGAATTTTGCATGATTGAAACAAAAAGCATTAGAAATTTTCACAGAAGAGTCTTCAGTGTGATTGTCTGCTTGATGCTAATAAGACAGGTTTGGACATTTTAATGTAAATTTTTGTGGGCTGAGTGTCAGAAATTTTGCTTTTAATGCCTTTCTGTAGATTAGGAGGTGGTTATTATTTCAGTTCATGCAAACAAGTGGTCTCTGTTTTTACCTCATTTGGTTCAATAGCATCACCAGAAATCCCAAAGATAGACATTAAATATAGCTGTTTTTAGGCAGTTTTCTCCTTGCTGAAGGTGTCTAAATTGGTTCTCCCATTATAAAGTAGTGATCTTTCCCTGCCAAAGACATGCACTGCTTCTTGATTTAAATTAATGCATGAATTCAGCTTGTGATATCTGCCAGCACTAGAGTAATAGCTGTTGAGTTGTAGAGATTTTATAAAAATTATGGCATTGCTCTTCACTGGGTTTTTTGCTATATGCCATTTCTCTCTTCTGAGTGTTAAAGGTTAGCCATATTTTCTGTTCTGGAAGGAGAAGTGCAAGAAAGAAATGTTTTATCTTGAGATTTATGACATGTCATTGAAATTGAAAATTGCTCGTGGTTTAGATGTCTGTATTCTCTTCCATGTCAAAAACATTACTTGGGCGTGTATCAGTGTTTCAACCTGTGTTACTGTATGAATTTATGGAAAAATACCTGCCTTAGTTTTTTACTGTCTGATGCTGAAAAAATGTACAGGGAAGTTACATAGGTAGAAGATCTGTCTGAGTGTTAGAATGTGAATCACAGTAGTGAGCAGAGATAAGTACTCCTCTGTTTTGGGTGTTGTGGTGATTGCTAGTTTATACCTGGTTATTTGTTTCACAGAAGAACCTCCCACCCCCATAAATCAATGAATTGAGTACTAGAGGGAATCAGTTCTGAATCCACTAGATGAAAAGGATTTCAAGTGTGAAATAGTAGCGAAGTTATTTCAGATTCCTGTGAACCACAGCAAAAAGCAGTCTGTAATAAAGTAGTTCTACATTTGCTTATCACCAAGAGCAGCCTAGCCTAATAGTAGTAGTAGTTATAATAATAATAAATACTACCACCAGAACAAACCCCAAACCTGCTTTTGGGCTTCTTCTTTTCCCCACAATATTGTGTTTTAATACACTTCCATTCTTTAATGTTTTGCTGGAAAAATTCTGGGTAATGCCACAATCCCATGCTTCAGATAGAGGAAATACATTGCACTGATTCTCCATTATGGGAGTAAATGAAGTTAAGTTTCTAACTGATTGTTCAAATGGATAGAACCCTGCTTTTTAGAAGGAAGAATAAGTTGCTTTACTGTCTTATATGTGATCTTGCTCTATGTGCCCTTTGCCGGTAGCCAAAAATATACCTAGAATTTTAGAAATGCAAACAGATACAATTATTAAAAATTACTGCTAATAAAGAGAAAGATGATTGAGTTCATAATTAAGGTGTGTTCCCACGAATCAAGTATATTACCTTTTTTTCATCTGTGCTGATGCTCAGCTTTAAAAGTTTTCCTTGCATTTTTTTCTCGTCAAACACCTGGGGCAACTTCATGTGTTGCTTTTCATAAAATAGCTAGAACACTGTCATTGAGTGATGGCAACAGAGTAAACTGGTATTTATAATAATGATGACTGTAAAAGGTATTTGCAATCTTTGAAGAGGGCAGGATACATGAAAGGCACAGAGAAGTAGTAATAGATGTTAAATTTATCTGCTGTACTTAAATTCAGAAAATTTGAAGTTTTGCTGTGCTTAGTTTGAAAAACGCATATCCCTGTGCCGTCACATTTTGAGGAATGGGTTTATTGTGTCTAAAAAGTTTATTGGGTCAAAAAATTATGCTTGATATGTCAAATGTAAAGTGACATGTGATTGTCGTGACTCCATTGGAAGATTTAGCCACATGCTGTTCAAGCTGAGGGTATGTGTCAAAGTAGAAATTGGAGCCTGTATTTTGTTGTTGAGGAGTTAGGTTCATTTGGGGAAATGCAAATGCCGAACTCCTTGCTTTAAACTATGAACCACTTCATTTGAGTTTTACCTCTGGACAGGCATGCTGATTCACTTTTGGGTTTCAGACTTCAGAGGTGCACTTCAGAGAAGTTGTAGATAAGGAACACGAATCTTTTTTTTATCCCTTGCTGCTAATTTTCTTATGGTTAGACAGCACTGCTGGAGGCAAGGTCAGAATCATACACCCTATGTCTAAGAAACCATGAGATGCCAGGCAGTGACCTTTGGTTTACCTGTTTTAAAGCAGTCCTTATGAAAAGGAACAGTAAATTACTTGTGTGAAAGTGAAAACTGTTGTTTTGGAATTTTTGTTTTGCTTTTCTTTGTTTGTTTTGGTTTTTTTAGACAGTATCAAGTTCTTTATAGATAAACCAACCAGTAAACACCTAATTTCAATTTTCCGTGCTGTATGTAGAATGTATGAAGTGTATGAAGAAGGATTTTGTTTCTTTCCTGTGATATACTGACAAACACATTTGGCCCAAAGCTTAATAGGTTTTAAAACACATAAAGCCATTTGTGTTTCTGCTTTGTCATCTGTTTTTGTATCTGTAAATATGGGAAAAATTCTTCAACAAAAAAGTGAGACATCAGGACTGATTTGTGAGGACATATGGGATAGATACAACTGCTTCTTCTGCAAAAAGTATGATGTGGTTCTGATTGGGAATTTCCACCTGCGAAGGAGACTTCTGAGCCCACTTGTTAAAAATCATCCTGGGAAGAGAGCTATTGATGATTCTGTTTTGAAGGTAGAAATAGCTGCTGGGGAGCCTTTTGAGTAAATACGTAATGAAGCTGATGCTTTTGCTGGAAGTCTCCAGGCATATGTGGTTCACAGTACTTTGGTTCTTGGCATACAGAAAACTGCTCCCTTGGAAGCTGAGAAGGATTGTAGTGAACTAGCAGAGGCTTATTTTGGCAGATTTTATTTTTATAGAAACACTTGGAAAAAAGTGAGATAAATTAATTTCCTAAGAGTGAGTTTCATCTTGAAGTATGGATAGCTACATTCAACTCAGAAATAGTATTATAAATTTGTTTTATTTTCTTTGTGACTCTAGAGTCCTTTAACATCTTAATAGTCGCCTGTTTCAGAGAACAGCCTTACTTTTCAGAAAACTTATGCAAAGAGTACATTGTGCCAATGTTTAATATTTATTTTGAATCCTTTTTATATATACCTATTTCAAGTAGAGATACTTGTTCCAGTTGCCTATCTTCATTTTGCCCTTTCAAGAAAAACATTTAGATTCTACAATTTTTGAAATAGTTCTCATCCTGTTTCAATAAATATTGATTAATATGTGCTTTAAATAATATTGCTGATTCCAGAGAGATAGAAGTCTTTAGCTTTTTTGATTGCCAGTGGCTTTGGGGTGGGTTTTTTTGGGTTTTTTGGCTGTATAAGACTTGTGTTTTTTATAAAGTGACTTATGTTGCCTTTAATATTTACTGTATTTTTCCACTAGAAAGCTACTTGTTTGTCAAGAAATTGACAAATATATTAAAAATCACATACAGGGCAATAATTATTAATTGTTATTATGCATGTCAGTATTAAATAAGGGCAAGATATCTGACTTACGTAAACTTTTACATTAGGTGTTACTACTCTTTGCAAACAGGGTCTTGTATGCCATTCTCATATACGTACATGTAGGTAAAACTGCAGATAGAAATGGCTATAGAAGTAAGATTTTTTTTTTTTCACTCTGCCAGACTGTTTTCCTTGTGTCTGTATATCATAATTGAAGTTTTAGGGAAAAAAAGCACATATCTAGATGGATATTTCAATTCAGACTTATTTTTTAAGGCTGTAAGTCCAGAAGAAATATGTGAAATCATCTAGTCTGACCAGCAGATCATGACATTTCATACAATCATCCAAGTATTGGGCCCCAAATCTGATTACAGAATGACTGCACTGTCTTCCTTAATATAATGCATGCCATATTATAATATGTGATATTCGCCAAAATAAAACCCTAGTCTTGGCTTATGGGTACCAGTAATTACTCTAGTAACATCAAGTATTCAGCAGGTTTTCTAAATAGGTTCAATTATAACATATTTATGTCTTTCTTCCCCTCAAACAGTAGCCTCTACTTCCGCCTTTAAAAGTTTTAGCATCTCTGTTTCAAAGCCATGCTAATTATATTCAATCAATATATATTTATTTCATAATCTCTCTTAAGTGGCATATCGATATATTCACTTCCTTAGTTATAGAAGTCCCTTGTTTACAATCGGGTTTTAAAATATTCCAGAGAGATATTCCTCTTCTATTTTCATTAATATATTGATTTTAGACAAGAACTAGACTTGGCTGTATGATATGCTTAGAGTAGCACAGCTCTTTACAGTGGATAACATGTTTCTAAATTGCTGAACAGACCAACAAATTATTGAAATGTGAAGATTAGGAGTTCAGCTAGTGCTTCCCAGATACATCTTCAGGTTGATGGGAATTGTTTTGAGATACACAACTCCACTACTGGAAATGGCAAGTTGAGTGGAAGAGTTTTGAAGGGTGCCATCACATTGCCTGTTGAAGAAGGAAATCAGTTAATATAGTTACTACCTACCCTGTTCTGTAAGATTCTCAAGTTCTTGATTTAGTCTGGGACTGGTTTCACACAGTTCTTTGGAGCAGCCTTGAGTGCATTTATGTTGTGCTCCTCAGGAAACAGAAGTCAACAAGACTGGAGACCTGGACAAGTAACAGCAATTCCTGTTCAGAACCTGGTATCTCTTAAGTCATGCCAAAGGTGCAGTAGCCATAGTAGATGCAATATGAAGAAACTAAAACTTTTTCACTGATAAAAGGATGCAGTGATAATCCAAAATATTTGGGGTAGTTTGAAATGAGCTGGGGATGGAAAGGTTTCCGTGAAGATTTAGTGTCATAGAAGAGTATTGAGGCAATATATCCTCCCTGAAAAACCATCTTTGAAGAGAGGGAAGAAAATGCTAATTATCAGAATAAAATTAGAGTTGAATATGATACTATTTTGACTTGAAGTAATGTTGAAAAATTAGTATTTCAAAGCCAAGAATTTCAGAGAAGCTGGATAGAATGCCAATTAGCAACAGCTCAGTCTAATGCTAATTTAAAGCATTAATAAAGGCCATCACAAAGAAAGTCAAAGTATCCTTTCTTATCAGGAAGCCAGTATATGAACATACTTTTTGTAATCCACAAGCACTTTTGCCTTAATTTATTTTTTTGCCATTAGTGGAAAAATTTTAAACTTGGAATACAGACACACTATGTAACAATATTGATCTCAATGCCACCAGAATTTAAATTTTAGTATATTAAATTTCTAACATTTTAACATATTACATTTGTGATTTTTTTAAGGTCGTTGATTACTTTCCCTCTGGTATCATTCATTAAGGCTTTTATTAAATATAAAATGTTTTCACTCCTAAACCTGACTTTTTTAACCAGTGTACTGGAAGAGATTCTTGATTTCACCTTAAGGTCTCTTGAGAGGGAGATCTGAGCTTAAAATACTTGGAAGAAGCCAGTCAAGTTATGCCTTTTCCTATACTGATGCATATCCCTCTGTTGCATTCATGTGGGGAATGCTGCTGGGGAGCTGAGTGGGTTGGAAATACAAAAAGATGAGATGACAGCTTTGTGTTATGGAACATTGAGTGTGTTGTTTTCCCTTTTGGTGAAGGGCAGTTGAATCAATGTGTCAACTTGTATTCAGATATTGGGCTTTTTAGCATAGCTGTTGTAAACATATACTTCAAGCCGAGAGTTTAGTCAATTTTTATGTAGTATTTGGAATTATTTAGAAAGCCCAATATAACATGCCTAGATAAACATACAGGGGAGTGGAAGTTTTGGGTGTGTCTCCCACAATTGTGCCCCACTTCTTTGTCTGAAAACAAGTTACAGTCTTTATGTTCTTGAAACTTAGCTATCTAACCTGTTTTCAGTATTTTTCGCTTTCGATGCTCGAATTAAGCAATATCCATCAACAGTAATTTCATTTGCATAGAAAATGTTTGAGGCTTGAGTTCCATGGCTTTTAAAATCACCACACCTTTTCTACAGACAAAACAAAGTGCTTTTAAAAGACAAAACTGCAAACGCTTCAGTTAGTGACTGCTTTTATTTCTTCTGTCTTCTCTGGAAATGAAAAAAAAAAACAAACCAAAAAAACCCACTGAAAAGCACTTTCCAGATTCCACAGTGACCCATTTCCTTTGAATTGTCTTGCCGGTACTTTTCATGCAGCTTGCTCTTAAAACTTAAATTTCGAAAGGGATTTTTAAAGGAGATTTGATTTTTGTAATTGTTTCAGCAATTTTTGTTCCTTTCATGTAATTTTGAAAACTTTACTACTTCTGTTGTGTTTGCCCACATGATTGTTTCTGTGTGTTTTCTCACATGATGCTGTTTTTGGTGCTAAATGAAACTATATCTTTCTGGGGGTAGTTTAAATATTTTGTATTTCTAGATAAAACTACTTTAGGGATAGCTGAATTGTATGAATGCTATGTTTTCATAAAATAATTTACAATTCTGTTTATCCCCATGTATGAAAACTAGAACCCAGCAAATGCTAAACTAAGTTTAAACTTAAGTCTGCTCCAGAGTTAAGGCACATTACTGCCCAAATAACCTTAATTTAGACTGTGAATTACAGAGTTATGATAAGAATAAACCATTTTAGAATAACACAATAAATTGATTTCAGCATGTGGAGCACGTACTTCTCTGTTTTTTCCTCCTCTGAGGTCAGAATGTACTTATCACTGACATTTCTGGTGATTTCTAGTTGCTTCTGATGAGAATCTTTCCAGTGTAAAGGGACAAAAGGCCAGCAAAGGACATTATCCTTTAAAAGAAAAAACTTTGAAGATTCATAGTAAAGTCCTAGACAAATTAATTGCTTAATTCATAATTCTGTTCCTCAAAGTTAACGTTGCGTTTTAGGTAGAACATCACTCACTTTGTTTTGGAGGAAGGCTTTACATGTATAACCTATAACATGTTTAACAGTGGAGCCAGACTTTGTGGGGGTTCCTTGCTACTCTTTATAAATGGGTTCTCTTTTTCTATGCAAAGAGCAAATCTAAGACCTGAGGCCCAAAGAGGTTTTTCTCCTTTTTATTTTTTAAGAGGTTTCATTGTAAGTTTATTTTTTAAGGGGTAGATATGAGATGATAGCAGCTTAAACTTTTTTACTTGTTCGGACCTTGTCATAGTGCAATAGTCTTTGACCGTGTTCTTTTAGATATTCTACATGTGGAGGACTCTTTAATGAATAGTAAAAGGTTTAATTAATTTGATATTACTTGCAGTTACAGGGGATTTTGATTTGAAAGTGACACAACAATGCACTCAAATCAATTGAATTAGAAATTGCAGTTAGTGGAGTAGAGCAATTGAACCATGCAATTAATACAATATAAATTGGAATTTTATTATCTAGAATAGTCTCAGTATCATGATGCTGAGCATCCCCAGTCCCTGGAAGGAATGTGTTTTGTTGAAGTCAGCTGAAGGCTGCAACTCTCTTCAGAAAAGCGTTACTTGGTTCAATAAGTGTTCCATATAAGTCACATAAAGCTATCCAGCAAGCTCCCCAATGGGGACCATATTCATTCCTCCATCACCCTCAAAGTCTAATACCATGAGCTGTCCTTCATGCCTGGAGCTGAAGACCAGCAACCACTGGGGAGTGAGGCAGGTCTCCCAGGAGGTGTATCCCAGCTCAGCCCACTTGCCTGGAGTCTCTGCTGTTGCACTGGGACTTCATCAGTCACAGCAGGCAAAGTGGAATCACAGCAGGCAAAGTCACTTGCTGAGGGCATGACTGGGCTCTGCAGAAAAGCATAAAACAATAATCGAAACACCTATTACAGTTATGTGAGCAAAAGATACCCTGGATTAGATTTATAGGATCATAATTTATAAGCAGTTCCGGTACATACTGAAGTTACAATATTTTAACCAGCAGCTAAAATTGGCTAAAACTAACTTAACCCCTAAAACTAGTTTTGTTTTGCTCTGGGTCTGCCTTCTTTTCATTCAGGGACAGGCACTTAGGCAAACAGTAGAAATGCTTTGCTGATGTAGTCAGTTTGTCTAAAACAAAGGCACCCTTGGGTTTCCCTTGGCAGGGAGATGAGTTTGGCTTCCTTTTCAACGTTTGTGATCAATCATGTCATTATTCTCCCCTGAGCCTTCAGGTCATGTATCCTCTGTTTATCTCTTCAGAGCATTCCTTCATTGTGGGTGCCTGAATGAGTGTATAGGGAGCTCTGTGGGGTGGGGTTGTCTTTGATCTGTCACAGCTCTTTTCCCCCTTATTTTACAACAAATGATATGAAATCTTGTTTTCTCCTGTGCAGAAATTTACCTTTTTGGGTAACAATCACTTTTGACATCAACTTCTGTAAGCGAAAACCTGCCTCTGGTTATCTACTGGACAGCATACAGAGTAAAACTTCTATTAGTGTTCCCTCAGAATTTTCAGTCTGGACTGTAACACAGCAAATAGCTGCTTGTAGTCTGTTTTCTTAGTTGCTTCAAAATGTGAGCTGTACTTCTCAAATTTAATCTCTCTTCCTTTAGTTGCCACATTTGTTTTTCCTGGAGTTCTCAAAAAGCATTATTTTTCACATTTTTCAGACAGTCCCATGTCTTATGCATTACTGGTTCCTGTCTGCGTTGAGCTTTCCTTACTTGGATATCTGGCGTGCTCCAACATAATGATCTGTGTAATCCAGGATGGCATTTTGCTGCTTGGTTAGGTATTCTATCACTCTAACCTGCAATTCCTGTTGCAGTGTTATCCCATGGTCACGATTATCCATCTACCCCAACAAAAAGACAGTGCAAGTATGTACCTGACTGTGTAAATAAGATTTCAATTGAGCCTTTTATATACCATTACCAACCTCTTTGTCTGGGAAATCTTGTAGTTCATGTTCACATTGCTAGGCAATTTTCAACAAATTGTTTTCAGTGAAAAAATGAAAAAAAAAAGCAGAATGGGAAAATTTTCTGACTGTCTGTGTTCACTTTTATGTATTTCATAATTTTCAGAGTCCTGGTGTAAATGGGTTGGTTTAAGAATTGTACTGTATGTTGCCTTCAAACTGGTAAGTATTTTATTTAGCCCCTGTCTGATTACAGCAGGGTAACATGTCTTGGTAAAATCCTGTTTATATTTTTAGTGTATAGTTATTTTCTGAAGTACCTCTGTGTTTTAGGTTTTAGGTTTTACAACTGGTACCCCCTGGAAAATACTATTTTCTTTCTTCAAAGTATTGCAGATTTTTTTTTTAATTTTTCCTGTACATAGTTAGATCCATCTTTCTTCAGCTCATTGTCAATCTAAGTCATAATTTGAAGCTTTTGTTGACAGACCTCTTGAGGGTAAGTACATCTGATGCTATAAATAGGGCTGAATGTTCATAATAAGTCAGCAGATTCTCTTGGAAATTCTCAGCTTTGTAGTAGGTTTGATTAAATGGAAGATCCACTGCATTCTTCTGTCACCCAGTAGCATAATAATGTTTAATTAATTGATATCTTCAAAACTATGACATTCCAAAATTTAGTGCATTTGAATTAATACTAATTTTGTTTAGAAGGGTAAAATGGACTCCTTAAAGAATCTCTTTTTTTCATTTTTTTTTAAACTTCTCTTTTTATTCCACAAAGCAGTGCTTGTACATGAAAACCTGTTTAAACATATTTTATGCTGTTCTGTTTGTTCCAGGTCACAGAAAATAGAGGATACTGTTTTTCTTACTGTGTGTTTTCAGTAGTCTGTACTGTGAAAATAGATGGTTCTTTGGATTAGTTTTTTGTTTGTTAGTTTACCACATATTGTGTCAGGGACCAACCAAACAGTATTCATTCTTGCCACAAAGTAAGGTAGATGCAGGGTACAGCTCCAAAATTCTGTTCTACTGGCTAAAAATTTCTAGGCATGGAAAAAATCTGGGATAGGTTTTGTTTTCTGTATGGCTACAACCACAAGAATGGAGTTAGGTGCAGCTGTGTCTGCAAAGTGTGCATGGGCACCATTCTGAAACCTTTGACCACTATATATGATGCTGCAGCTTTAAAAATCCAAAAATTGCTTCTTGGTTTCACATTCTCCAGTAGTCCTAAAAGGATTATTTAAACAGTGAATAAATTCTTGATATTAAATTAACAGCGTAGTTTCATCCTGTGCCCTTTCTGTGTGCACAATAAATATATTAGGAAACCAGGTACAACACTAGGTAAGTACCTCTGTCTCTTAAAGCAGGACTTGGTGTAACCCAGTGTGGTGCACATTGGGATTGGAAAGCATTGTGCAAAGGTGCAGATATCAGTGACTTCTCCCTGCTGCAATCTGTAAGGATTTGCAAGCACCCCACAGCCTATGTGCAGCACCAGCATCCCCCTTAGAGGTTTGCTACGCTGAGGTTGCATGAAGGACTGCAGAACCTGAACAGTTGTCCATAATAAATTTGATAGCCACTGAAACTGAGGATTGATGCAGTGCCAGTTTGCTGGTTCTGAATTTGTATTGCTGCTGGTGCTGTGCTGTTACCTGCCAGATTCACTGTCAGGCACAGAAATATAAATTAATTGATAGCATATGCCACAGTGATGCCTACCTAGATGCAGAAAAGCTAATCTAAGGTAATAACTTAAATAAATTACTTACTTATTTAGTAATACATGAATATTTAAAGGCTGATGAGAAGTCCACTAAGTGCTTTCCATTTAATTTTAGGAAGTGAATTACAGTTTGTTCCATGAATTTAAAAAAGTAAAACCAAACAAGTTTCTGCACTAGTGGTGTGTGAGTGGTATGCAGTTGTGTTCCCTTATTTGGAACAAGAAATTGTCCAATACTTAAAATCTTTGCTAGATCGTTTGTGTATGAGAGAGAGAGAGAACATTTACACTGTCAGTAGTTTTAGTGCACTTTGGTTTCATAGACCATACCTAATTGTGTTTCCTTTATGCATTGGGAACGAAAGGATTTAAAGATATCTGTCTGGTTGTTGTCAGTTTAGTTTGAACAGAAACCAATATGTTCCCTCCACTTCTCATCTTTTTCATCTATGGTGAGATTCATGTGAAGTTTATTCTTCTCAGTTTTCCCCACCACATACGGTTTTGCTTCTGATTTTCTCGTGTTGACAACTTTGTCTACTCCTTCTCAATTTATCTGTGGTCATGCAAAGAGCTACCTTATGGTTTCTTACATGAAATTTGAATGGCATACAGTGTCCCTCGATTTCTTTTTTGTTGCCTTTTATTTAACAAGGTAGGCTGTTAATCTATAGCTATAATGCAAGATTTATAGACATAGTTAACATCTTTTATGAGGCCAACTGCACCCTTTTCTGTGGGTCTAACTTGAATGCCTTAAGGTTTACCTTTTTTTTCTTTGAATACAGCCAGTGTTTCCTTCTAGTGTAGCAGTGCCCAGCTATGTGTACAGAGAAGTAAAGTCTTTTAAAAATAGAATATTAATTTCTATCTCTTCTGTTCAGTATTTTAGGTATTTGTGAAGATTTCCATATTGTGAAAGTTGTTTGATTTTTTTCAATTGACTTTTTGGATCCTTAAACTGCATTAATGATCTTCATTACTTGAAAATGGAGAAATAGGCATAGAGGTTGTGTAAAATCTCATCAGTGATTGTGGTGATGGCTGAATGGACTGACTTAAGAAAAGTGAAAATATTCAGGTTAACATTGCAAAGGATTCTATTAAGATTGACAGAGATGCACAAGCTACTCAAATTAAAATAATTCTGATTTTAATTTGAATATTCTTGACATAGACCTTCCTAGTTGGGTGTGTTTATTTTTAGCACTTGTTTTCTCTGTATGCACTTGAAAGAGTCATGAAGTAATGGCATCAGTGTGTCCTTGCAGTTGTCATCTAACATTGCCTTTTTTATTAGATAATAAAATGCTGTGCAAATTTTAAAATGCTTTTATTCATTACTGAAAAGCATAATATGGGAAAGAGTACTTCAATTCCATTCACATTAATACGTAAATTGAAAAGTTTGTCATCAGCAGTATGCTTTTTTTTTCCACAATGCCAGAGTAGTTACTTTATAGCAGGAAAAACTCATCTGATTTCAATTATTTTTCTGTAAAGTTTCCTGAGACTTCTCAGAAATTTTTCATCTGCATTCCCTACTGGATAAAAGTTTCAACATGCCATGCCTTATGTCAGTGAAGAAAAAGTCTACACTGTTCCTTCAAAGAATATAGAATTCTATCCCTAACCTTAGGCCTATTACGATCTTTAAGTTAAATGCAATTTTGCTGTAGTGCTTCATATAGTACCTTTGATTTCTCATTATTTCTGAAGAAAACAATTTGAAATCAGGAAGGCCAAAGCCTATTTGGAGCTGAACGTAAAGGCACAAAGTTACAGGAAAGGATTCTGCAAGCATTTTCAAGAGGAAACTCGGACAAATGTAGGTCCATGTTGAAGGCAATCTAATGGTGGAAAACAGAGAAAAAGAAGAAATTTTCTTTTTTTTTTTTTCTTTTCAGGTGTTCCCAGATAAGGGACAGTTCCATGGAAGAGACACAGGTTAAGGGCTGTTTAGAGAAAATGGATGTGTTCATCTTCTTGGGGCTCTATGCCAAGGTTGGCATGAGCTCGTTTAGGTAATAGGATTGAAAGGCAGCTGTCATCCAAGAGGAAACATGGTGAGTGAAGAAAGTCCTGAGAACCAGAAGGAGACCAACCTCAGAGCAGCCTTTATGAAAGTAAGGAGTACGGTTCAGGGATATACAGGCTGTGTCAGGTCAGTGTCAGTCGCCAGGAAAATCATGGAACACATCATCTTGTCACTTGTTTCTAGACACGTGAAGGGCAGGACTGTGACTAGAAAGAGTCATCACAGATTTCTGAAATGCAGTCAGCATTTTATTTAACTGTGAATGAGGGAAGCACATGTGATGTGGTATAACTGTGACTTTATTAAGAATTCTGATACTTTCTCCCACACTGTTGTTGACAGTAAGCTGAGCAAATATGGACTGGGTATTGAGTGGAAATTGCCTGGACTTTTGTACTGAAAGGGTAGTAATCAATAGCTTGACCAACTATGAGATGGTAAGAAGTTAAATACCTCAGGGGTTGATTCTGGTACTCCTGCTACTCAATTCTGCAGTGACTTGGATGACAGAACTGAACAGAATGCACCCTCAGCAGATTTATGAATGATACTAAATTAGGGTGATGCTTGGAAAGCCAAATTGAGCTTCAGTCTTAAATCATCGTAAGACCTTGAAGGAACTGAAGACTTAGCCAATAGGAAACTCGTGTATTTAAAAAGGAGCAGACTGAAATTCTGCATCTAAGGAATAACACCATGGCTGGGAAGCACCTGTCTGAGTCAAAGCCCTGCTGAAAAGGACCTGTAATCATTAAGAATGTCAAGCTGAATAGGAGCCAGCAGTGTGCTTTCACTGCAGGCAAAGCACTCTGTGTACTGAGATGCATCAGAGGGAAGGAGGAACGACTGGCAGACTGAAGGAAATAGTTACCACCCCTACTTGGAGCTGTTACAGCCGGTTTTTGGACTACTGTATGTCATTTTGATAATTCCCAATAGGGAGGGGATGTTGAGAAGCCAGAAACAGTCCAGTGGGGGCTACTAAATTGGTTGGAGGCCTAGACAATATGATGTGATGGGAGAGGTTAGTGAGCTGAGATTTTTAGGGAGGTGGGTCAGGTGAAGCAGAGGCTAAGGGCATGACCTTAGGTTAGCCCACAATAACATCAAGAGGAGTGACAAAGATGATGGCACCAAACTTTTCTCAGTAGTAGCATACAGTTTAGCAGGGGGGAAATACCACAAATTACAGCTTGGGGAGTTCAGACTGGACAGAGGACAATACTTTTCCTATAAGAGATACTGTAGAAATGGGAGAGGTGACCAGAAAGGCTGTGAGTTTGATCTTTTCCAGTCAACTACATAAATCCTGATCTGGTGATGGAAATGATAATATTTTTAGAGGGACGTGAGACTGACTTCCAACCAAAATTTCTGTGGTTCTATAATGATTCTGTGATAATGTAGAACGTTAGTGAAATTATAGTTTAAGCTTTTTTTTAATGTAGACTCTGGAAAATATAATTTGAGGCAGGATAGTGTGGCTTAAAATTTCCACCATTGTGACTACTTACTTTTAATGCTTTAAAAATAAGAAAGAAACTGAGGATAGCTGATTACTGATGTATACTTTTCAATGTTTACATTGTGGCAAGCAATAAAATAGATCAGCCAACAGAACTGGTGGAGGAAAGGGAAAATTAGCTAACACAGAGGGGAATATAGGAAGATTTGGTAAGATTTCTTCTTCTTTTCCCCATGGAGATGTCATCTATCTTTTTTAACAGGTTTTAGAGACCAAGTTATTACTTTTCAAGCTTTACCAGACCTTAGTATTTGCAAGAGAGAAACATGTGGAAATAAATAAATAAATACATTTTCTTGATGTTAGTAATACAAAAGTGTAAACGTAGCATCATATTTAGATTTGATATCCTTTTTGTCAAACTGTTCTGTCATACCTTTTTACATGTGTATGTACATGAAGAGAGACAATATAGGTCCCTTAAGGCAGATAGGGCACTTATTTTCTGTCAGTTGCTTTTGTCAGGTTGAATATCTGAAGAAGAGTGGAACAGGTATGAAAACAATGTTACACACTTTATTATGGCAAAGATTCCTATCTCATGAGGACTGAACCTTCCCTACAGAGGATTCAGAGCTAATTCATAGACATTTTGCATCTCCCCATGTGACTTGAACCTCGGGTCACAAAAAATAAGTTCAGGCAAGTCAGTTCAGCCTTCAGTAGGAAAATTAATCCCCTCATAAACTGTTAGGCTGGAAATCAGAGCAAGGTACTCCCAATAAAGGAAGCCAAGTGACTTCGTATTTCTGCAATACACTGGCTGTCTGTGACTGCTTGATCTCAGTGGCACAGAGAACAGTCAACACTTTTTGAATACATGATCAGGTCAGCAGGAGACTGTTCTTTGTGTTAATCCTCAGATTCAGCAAGGTATTTCCTGGTGTTTGTTCACTTCTCCCTAGAACTGAGGGAGGAATACAGTGTAATTGTTGCAATGATGGATTTTAGGATTGTTAGGATTGTCAATTGTTATAATTCTAATTCTGAGGTGGTTGCCATGAAAATACATGACTCTTTCAAATCATACAGAGTTCGTGTTCTTTTATCAGTTATTTAGAGTTAGTTCTATTTTCAGCATGCATCCACATTTCAGATGTGGATTTCAGGCAACAGAAGTGTGACTGTGGCCTGTTTCTGTCTCCTTTATCAGACTATTTATACAGGAGTCATATCGCAATACTTGTTTCTTCCCTCCTTCCTTTCAGGTTAAATCCTAAGAAATGCTTGGTGCTTTAAGGGAAGTCTATACTTCAGGAGGTTTTGGTGAACATCTTGTAGTTTACTGAAGTGCTATTCAACAGTAGTGTTTTACCTCTTGTGTTACTCTTAATGGGTATTGTCTTTCAATTCTGTGCTGCACCCTATAATCCAATGTATTTGAGCAATGCCCAGAAGGGGGATGCAATAATGATAAAATTTTCTGCAAAATCTGCTCCAGCTAATGTACCTAGTGTAATGTGCAAGCATTTTCTGCAGCAGTCTGTTCACAGTTAGTTTACTTTCTCCAATGCCTTCTGTTGCATCACTATCAGTAAAACTGATGTTCTGCATTTTCATATGTTTGGAAAGCCTTATTGTCTCCTTATTGTCTTCAGTGAGTTTCTGTAATTTTGGCATTTTAAAGTAATTTTGCAATGGTTTTCTTGCTTGCATAAATGAAGATATTTTCTGATATCATCTGGGGTTGCATTACTTTTTCAGTAAGTTTTGCTTTTCTGCACTAGTTAACTTTAGCCCTAAGGAAGCTGTAGTTCTGCAGCACAAGAATTCTTATGCCATCACCATGTTTGTATCTCAATTGTGTTTCTTTAGTGTGATATATTTTTTTGTAGGAGGGACTTGATAATGTATAAAAAGCTCACTTTTCTCTGTTAACAATTTTTTGCCACATTAACAATTTTTTGCCACATTAAAGTCCTTTCATATTGCTAGGACCTCTGGATGCTGTCATGCAATTTTTGAATTAGAATAACTTAGTCTTCAGTATCTTTGACAATTTCATAGTAAGTTAGCACAATCTCCAGAAGCAAGTTGTTCTAAACAAGATTTTTTTTGTCTGTGCACTTGTGTAATGGAACAACATAAATAATACTGTGTAGCTCTCTCGCAGTGGCTTGACAGACAGTTGGTGTTCTGGAGGACTAATATTGAGTTTGTTAATATGCTGAGGAAGACCTGAGGTGGCTTCATAAGACCAGACGAATTCCCCATGGTTTTGAGCACTTGTAGTTTCAAAAGGAAATAAATGAATTGCTTCTAGACCCCAGCATGTGTTGAATGGCTTACAGAGGCTTGGTACTCTACCTGTCTCTTTTTGACCTCTCATCTTTCAACGGTTCCCTAGGTACAAGACTTTGTCTTGATAAGTTGCTATCTTCTGGGATTCAATTCCCTAAACTTGGTTTTCTCTGTGCTCCAAAGTTGCCAGGGTGCCTTCTGTTGGACCAAACTGTATTCAGTCTTCTGAGCTGTGAAAAGTACTAAAGGTTTCCAGCTACAGGCATGTTAGAAAATGAAATGAGACAAAAAGAAATTATATGAAAAGAGATTATAAGGCACATCAATTCATCTGGATATGGAAAATATTAAATTATCTTACTTCTTGGGCAGTAAAGAGTTACTCAGTTCTTCATCTGACCTCCCTGGCATACTCTTGCTGTATGTGTATATCTGGGAAGTCCTTTCTCATGTACTTGCTTACCTCAGAGGATGTGGAGAACAGACAGACTAATGTAGCTGTTGAATAAGCAGCTGTATTCATATGAATAGCTAGAAGTTAAATTTCCAACCAATTTATGTGTAAATATAATTGTGAAAGGGGAATAATCCTGCAGATCCTTGAGCATAACTATACTCACCTGAATATCATAACACAGCTGGTGAAGTTACTTGTACAAATTCTTTGCGAGTTAGAGGGCTTAGAGATTTGGGGTGAATCCTGATTTTCATTCTGAAGAGATGGCTTTGAAAACTGGGATTCAAATGATGTTTAAGTTAATTCTAGAAAATAAATCCTTACATGGAAGTACAAAAGCAGTTTTAGCATATAAATTCCCAAATGTAAATGATGTAATGTCCTAATCTTATGACTTTTTACATCAGCTTTCTATTTTTTTACTGCTGGAACTTACTTTCCTGTTTGAAAAGGAAGCAGGATATATTAACATAGTTTTTGCACAGATTTTAAATGCAGCAAATAACTTGTTTGTGAATATTTTGTACTAATAACATATGTTATCTAACTAAAAATATGTAGCATGTTGTTTGGCTTTCAGAAGGGTTTTGTCTAATTTTTCATAGATTTCCAGCTTGAGGTGGGTTTCAAGTTTAAGACATTTGTATCTGAGATATGGATTTGTATGAGAATTTGGAATTTTTCTTTATATTTTAAGATACAAAAAAAAAAAAGGGTAGGATGTTAAAAGTCTAGTCAGCTGTGGGGAAAAAGGTCTAAATTGAGAAATTAAGTTAATACCTCATCAGAGTTTTGAAAAGGAACACTTTTTATTTCTCTTTTGGTAAAAAGTACATTTGTTTTTGTGCCTTTCAAGGTATTTTCTTTGTTTGTTTTGTGGTGGTGCTTTTTTTTTTAAAATTTGAGGGTTTTTTTCAATCACTAGAAAGAAATATCTTCAACTAGGGGAAATATTTGAAAACAAATGATTCGTTAATCATCCACGTTAAAGACTACTTTTGGAGGTTATTATTAAAATATGTGTATAGCAGTAGAAAGTTAGATAGTGTACAATTGAGTTGGAGACAGTGGTGTGATGTGGAGGCTCAGCTAATATTTAGAGGATTATTGTTGCTGAGTTAACAATATTAGTATTCTGGTCCTATGATGTAAATACAACTACACTCTGCACATTCTTGTTCTCTGTATTGCCAGGTTCCAAAAAAGAATTGTGTAATTTGTTTTTCTTCAGAAAAAAAAGTACTGTTATTTTCCAAAAATGCTCAAGATGAAACATTTCAGACTTATTGAAATATTCCTCCTTTCTTCCCTTCCCCCTGCTTCTTGTCCCTTGCTTTTCAAGGTAACATGTTGTTCCTGAATAATCATCGTTTCCCAACAAGGAAATATTTCAGTTGAATGTTTTAAAGGGAATCTAATGGCAAATACAGCTAACATTTTAATATTACCTAATTAGTCACAAAGCAATTCTAGACCACTTGCACACCTAATTCCAATGTGACAAGCAAGTGAAATATACACAGTGAAGATTATAAATATTGTACCAACCTACTGATACAAATTAATTTACAGTTGTTTATTTAACATGAAGAGGAAAGTCTTTTTAATGATCTTACTCATTAAATGCATTTCAAAATCTGATGCATTAAGTGAAAACTGCAAGGCTATTTTTTTTCCTGCAAGTATAGTAGTGTTGTGAAAGTGAACAAAGTCCATTTTGTTCTCATGCAACTGCTGTATGATTTTTCTCTGAGTTCTGAGTGTTTGCATTCTGTCTTCATTTACTCCTTTACAAGCTCATTGAATTTTATTAGTTATCACTACAAGCCAAATGAAATACAAGTAGTTGCACAGCTGCAGGGATATGAGTCTGAACTGCCTCATCATCCTTGCTTGCAGTAATACGCAAAGAGGAAAAAAATGTACTTGATTATAGATCTCAGGAACTTTGCCAGAACCAATATACAAGTTATTCCCTCAAAATGAAATAATTTTTCACTAGGAATATTAAAAAAACACCAAAACCTGGGCGAGGAAGTTAAAAAAAAAATAAAATAAAGATACTCTCTTTAATTCTCAGATGCTGAGCCTTCTTTGTCTTCTGAAGTCAATGAGAATTGTGGACTCTCACTGTCTTCTAAAAATTGGACCCATATGCAGAAAGTCTGGTTCATATTTAAGATACTACTGTAACAGAAGTGTATCCTAAGGTTCTTCAGTTGAATTTGTGTAATTGTGGCAGAAACAGCTGTGGCTGAATATTGATGTTGGCTATCACAATAAAACCATTTATTTTTGTGTACATAGAAGTATATATTTTAAGCCTCCAGAATGAGCACTTCTGTACTCTGCAGTTAGGTAATTACACAGTATTACAGCAGGCATAAAGACTGGAGTGAGGGAACATCTCTCTAGTGGGGTTGTACCTGTTGAACTGCTGCTTGTAATTCATATTTAGTGCAATGTGTGTTTGTTTTGTAAATATTATTTTCTGCAGTTCCTACTCTGTAGGTTCACAAAAACTATGCCTTGAAGATTTCAAGCTGATTTGCGTTGAGATTTCTCATAGTGGTGCAGGTTGATTTAGGAAGCACAGATCAAGGTAGTGTTGTAAACAGGAACCAGCGATCTGTCTTTTGAGAATGGTATTACGGAGTTCTTGTAAGCACTCAGAAGACAGTGTGTCCTTTCACATTTGCAGTACGTCTGTGCTGACTTGGGTACCAGTCATATTATTCCAAAAGGGTCATAAAGTAACAGTGTAGGTCAGGCTTTTCAAATAGCTAATAGAAACATGAAACAGCAAGTGTACCAAAGGAAGTCTTGGGACTGGGTATCCATCATTAAGTACAGTCATCTTCAGCTGATATGTACAGGAAGGACTGTATAGTCTGTATAGACACAAAAGAGTGTAAGATGATTTTAGTGTAAAGCCAGCCTCACCTGAAGGAGTAGAACAGCTGAAGGGATGTGCTGCTCAGAACCATACGCCATATTTTGCCTTCATTCCAAAAGAGTTTAAAAGTTTTATGATCAGGTTTTGTCTGTCAGAAAGACAATGTGGAGTTCTTGAAAGATAGTTTTAAAAGTAAGTTTTTAACATATATGTTGGATTTCTGCATTAGACTCCCCAGGATGCTACTAAGGATCAAATCTGACACGATAATTTATGAATTTACGTGTAAAGAAGTTTATTACTTGATTTCTCATCTAAATTCCCAAGGTAAATATATTAGTGTTTTGTTTCCTTAATACTTTAAGAAATGAACAACTAGTTGAGCAGCTGTTTATTCTTCCCTCCTTGTACTTCTGCTAATGGCAAGTTCTGAAACTAAAGGGGAGGACTGAAGGAACAATATTTGCCATCCAAATCTTTTCAGTATTTTGTTATAGGTTATTTTGGTTTTGTATGTATTTATACTTTATCTGCCTAATGTCAGTTTCAATGAAACAAGTAAACATAGTAATAAACAAAAGAGGCATTTTTACAATAACATCTAAATATTTTAACTTTGCTCTTAGTAGAACATGTGAGCTCAAATTATGTTTCCTGATTTGATTGCAGTTTATGTTCTTGCCTAAGGTGCCTGTGTACCCTACATGTAAACCTGTCTGCAGTTTTTAAAAATGCTTTCCTCTTACCTGTCAGATTTTAAAAAGGTGAAAGCTTTCAGTTGCTAAAATAAATCCTTGTTTTTTTGTTTGTTTTGTTAGAATAAGAAATTATTCCATTGTAGGAAAAAGTAGGGAGAGTGGGACAAATTTCATACATGGGTATATAAATGAATACATGAGTATATAAATGAAAGTTGAAATTTACACAGATAATGTGCTTTTGTCTCAAGAGGGGAACAATATTGCTGTGCCCCCCCCTTTTTTTTTTTTCAGTTTGGAATTTTACTCTGTTACAGTCTTTGAGTAAGACATGATTGATGCTTCAATTCCTGTGTGAATTCCTACTACAGTGCTCAGCTCTGCTCACTAAATCCATTACCTCTGGCTGTTGCTGACACACTGTATGACAGTAAATGGTTTAACTCTGAGAAGAAGCAAAACAATTGCATGTGCTGGTGACCTGGTGTTATGCTGAGTGTTGCACTTCCTGGTTTCCCACTATAACTTTTGGCATCATCTCTTCTTTGGCCAACTCTAAGGATCAACCATTGTATATCCAGGGAGATCAATATGCAGCTGGCAGTATGGAGGATAAGGAGCATTTGAATGTTATGACTAATAGTAAGTTTTAAAATATGCCTAAGGAATCTGCATGATTTGTTTCATCATTCACACACAGTAGTTTTTTGCATATGCTGGAAGTAGTATATTTTCTGTCATGGTTCACATGTGGGAACACCCAATTTAATATTTTGCTGCAAGAAATGATTATATATTTCTACTGTATTGCATCAAGTAGGATGCCATGGAAAGAATGGAAAATTTGAACTTCAAAGTATTTCTTTAAACTTATTTTAAAAAGTGACCATGTTTTCAATGGCAATAATAAGTTATTATACCTTGTAATGAGAGAAACTTCTGCTTCTAACTCCTACAAGGGAGGGAAGCATTGTAGGAAGGGAAGCAGGATGGGCTCATGCCTTGTGCCTCTGTACTGGTACCTACAGAAACAAGACTGTAAAGATTTATTTGTCTGTATCGTTGTGGAGACAATCAGCTTCCCTCAGACAGCATTTTTAGTACTAAGCATATGAGTATTCCTAGATAGGCCAAGAAAAGTCCTTTTGTTTTATTATGGATTGCATTTTTTTTAATCTTTCTGATTTTGAACATAGGAATTCACTTAATTGTGCTTTCACATAAATACAGGTAAGTTTTTTTTATGACAAATTATATTGTCTTGCCTACTGCCAGAGAGCAAAGAAGGCAGGAGTTTCAGGAAATGTGACACAAAATGACTGAAGGCTTCCTTTCTTTACCCAACTTTTGTCACGGGTAGGGACAAAGTATGAGAAAAATCTGCTGTGTCCCTCCAGGAACAGTAACAGTAGGATTTCTTATTATTTTGGAGAAGTCTTCAGAAAGAATTCTGAATTACAGCAGAAATAACTCTTCCTTACAGGATCTTAAACTAAGAAGTAGCCTATAAAGTTGTCTGAACTTAGCTGGTTTTTCTCAGGTATTAGAATTTCTAGAATAGCTGCCTGCATTTATGATGATTGGCATACCAAATAAACAGGTACTATAGAATCAATCTGTTAATGTGTGTGTTTATTAAAATTATTTCTTTGAAGTAGAGGTTGAGTGTTGTTGAGGTATAAGTAAACCAATCTTGGGTTCATTTGAGAGTCACAATACTAATAGATTGTACAAATGTAAACACACAGAAAAGTGTAATTTCTCTACATTAAACACAAAGGATAAAATTAACCTTTATAGCAGTTGAAAGTATGAGGAATAAATGAAAAAGTGCTACAAAATCTTTGTCAGAAGTAATATTTATTTTTTCCTCTTTATGAAATAGTTTTACAATAAAATAATTAAGCTCATAATAAGAAATAATTCCTACTTTGGTTTCAAATAAGTCTATCCAAACCCTTAGTTGAGTTAAAGAATTAAGTATTTTTACGGACACTGCATTTTTTTTGAATTACAATAATTTCAACAGAAAAATAACATGAGGCAAAATTAATGTGATTACTTTTGTGAGTTTCTCAGAATGTTGAGGGCACAATAAGATAAAACAGGCACTGAAGCCACTGGTGTTTTAAGTTGTTTCCAAGTCACTCCATTACTTTTTGGTGCTTTTAATAAACATGATCTTCAGTGTAGTGGGTGAAAGAATACTCTTTCTGGCTCCCTCCCAATATTTTTATCGCTGACGTAAATATTTGTATCAGTAGAATACTGGCAGCGACACCATTGCTTTAAAAAAACAGTAAATAACTCTGCTTATGCCAGGTAGTCAAAGTGATATCCCCGTCTTGTAGATTCTTGAAGTGCAGAATCCATGATGCAGAAACTTGGACCCAGAAGCAGTGAGCAGTGGTGTGTACATGAAATATGGTTTTGGCTTCTGGGAAGCATAAGAAGGAGGCATTATTGCTTCCATTCCTTTATTGCAGAGTCTGTTAACTTCAGTAGCATTCTTGTCCTTTGGGTCAAGTTGTATCATCTGTGTGTTGTTGTTTTTGTTTTTTTTTTTAACTTGATATTGGCCTACCAAATTCATGTTTGTGTGTGAAAATAAATGATCTACTATTCAGGAATTGCGGGACATATTGACACCAGCTATTTTGAACATCTGGCAATCACTAGAAGTCAATAATTCATGTTTGAATATTTTGGGGAATCCAGTCTTTTTTTTTGTAGTAGTAGCAGTATGTAGCAACAGGGCCTCAAACTCTTAAGTTGACTAATTTTGTTTACAATTTCCAGGGAGTCATGTAAAAACATATATAAAGGCAATCTCTTGAATGTTTCTGCTCAATCCCTTCCTCTCCCTTAATGGTTTAAATAGTTCAAAAGCTAATTCTGGTCTTTGCACTCCTGGCCTATGAGTCTCTAGAAGATTTTAACTTGCCATTTTTATAATGCCCACAAGTCTTATATCTACAAAATAATTATTTTTTCATTCAGTCTGTTCCACTTCTTATTTTAGTTACAATTACAAGAGAAGTCTTTTAAGCCCCTCTTAGAAATAAATTAAACCATCACTCAATAGCAAACATTCACTGGCCGTACCAGAAAATTTGATTTAGAGTGTAATTTGCAATTAAACTAATATTTAATTTGCTGTCAAAGCTACATTTAAATATCAGTCTTATTAGAAATGCTGACAGGCCAGCACAGGTGCAGTTTTTCATATACTTTTCTACATACTGTTGTACTTGTGCAGAAATCTCAAAACCTGAATAAAGTGTTACAAATGGTGGAAATTTACATGGGCAGAAAATAAAAATAGCATGACACCTGTTCAGCATAGACTAGAAAATAATTAAACAAGCTGAAATGGGTACAGGTACTTTGATTAAAGCCATTTTGCTAATGTTTTGTGGGGAATGATAGGACTCAACCTGTCCACAATGAAGAGCGGGGGACTTTTTGAGTGTCACCAAAATGAAAGTATTTGAATTCTTGTTAAAGTCAAAGTCAGCTTGATTCAGCTTAGAAGCAGTTTGTGTTACATTACATGGTGCTTTACCCTAGTGACCCAAGCACGTGTAAGGGTAGTAGTAGTACCAGGTAGTATAAGATTCTCACTGTTCAAGTGGTACTGGATACTCCAGTTGTTTTTGAACACTAGCTCTGTGCTAGTAAATTAATAAAAGAGCTGTCACCAGAAATGCACCCTGTGGTGTGGTGCTCCATGACTACTTAAATAGTCCTCTAAAGGGGCATACACAAATAACTTTGAGAGACTCTAGTGCTTCACTAAGTTACATGGAAAGCTGAGTGGGTATTGACTTTGCTCTGAACTTATATATAGGAAAAGCTATGTAAACATCAAGGAACCTTGATGATGCAGTAGAACACTTCAGGATTTGATCTGTGTCATCACGGTTGGTAAGACACTGACGTATAAAGACTTCCTTGTTTAAATAAGTCATTACAAAAATAACAGGATGCAAAATTTCTGAGTGAGAGAGGAGAAACAAGCTAGTTAAAATGCGTGTGCAAAATGCAGTGTTTCTTATTGTAAAAAATGTTATAATACATTTTTTGGTGTGAGGTAAATGCATCAGTTTGCATAGGACCGTCTTAAATTCCTGTAAGCAAGACAGCCACGTCTAATAAAATACTGGGTGTATAGGAATGAACACTGTAATACTATGCTTTTGTCACATACTATTTCTGATGACAGGATGAGGAGTAAAGTGAAAACTGCTTCCAGCTGAAGTCTGTGGTCATGTCATAGTTGGAACTGATTATTAAAGAGTAATTTTCTTGTAATATAATGCAAATTATACAAGCAAGCTAATATTTTATTTTGATGAATTCTTCAGTTTGCAATTTTTGTTTACGCAGCCACAGCTAGCTCTGCAGGTAGCTGAGACTAAGAGGATGTGGAATTCTCACTGTCACCTCATTCTTAATTAGTGCATTGATCCTGTGTGATCCCTGTAGAGTAAACACTGAAATGTCACATCAGTTTTTCACTTAATTCATTCCTTCCTGAAAATCCATGTAATCTAATATTTCAAATAAAATATATAAGTTAGATCTTCACTTTGTAGTCTACTTACTATATGGGCAGGCTTCACAGTTTTCACATGTTCTTATTCACTAGAACCTTTTTCAAATGACCATATTAACTCAAGAAAATAGTAAATACAAAAAACAGATCAGTGTCTGTCGTCACTTCTAGTAACCCGTTACTGTAGCCCATGAAAAAAAACAGCTCTTTACTCTGGCAGTAAAGACTTGTGTATTTAAGCCTAGGTACACCCTCTACTTTTATACCCTCTCTTTAGCAAATATTTTGGAGCATGCAGTTTTCTGTCTCCTGCTACCTGCAATGCAATGGGAATACCCTGTGTCAGGATACCCTTGGAAATGCAGCTGTCCCCTGGAACACCTGTAGAAATAGACACCAGGAAATCTGAAGCACACACACACATCCTGGTGACTGCAAGGGAGCAGAGTAGCCCATATATAAAATCATGTGTGTTGAACAAGAGAGTATAAATGGGTTGGCTGATTCTGAGGCAACTCCTACATTTGTGTGGAAAGCTCTACAGTGCTCTGTGAACCAGAAAAGTTTACTTGCTCACATATGTCTTTTCAACTGAAATGATTCTCTGTACATGCAATGAGACTGTTCTGGTAAATCTCTGTGGATGTGAGCTTTGGGTTCATCATCCAAGTACCTAACTTGCTAATTAAGGCCCAACGTGGATATAAGTCACCTGGTTGGCTCTGTTTCAGTGTTGGCTATACTGAAGCAGAGTTAATCTGTGTAGGGAGGCCCTCAAGAAAGTCAACAGCTTCTTCTTAATTCTCATGGATCTCTGCTAAAAGCTGCTTTTCTAGGGCTGTGTGCTGATGGACACAGTTAAACCTGCCATAGAAACCTGAGATTACTCAATAGGATGCTTCTTATCTTTGCAGTTAAAAGATACAAACTTATCTCCAAAAAGAATACAGCTGCAAATCTTGCCTGTGTGTCTAGTTGTGCATGACCCATTGCTGGGGGTCAGAAGAAGACTTGCATTTCTGTAGCTTATAGCTACAAAGCTCAGATAGTGCTTAAATAGCTTTTGAAAGTCTGGAACACAGTGCTAATAAGCAAATGTCATGTTGAAATGCAGTTTTCATTACCTAACTCATAGATTTTTAAATGCTTGTAACTTCAAGTGCTTTTCAGGAGGTTGAAATTATTCCAGGCTCTGTTTCAACTGGAGTTCATTAATTTTTAATTGTTTTTTTAAGGAAAAAAGTAAAGTAACACCAAACCTTTTTATTTCTTATTAAGAAGAGATTCTTTTTTTCAACACAGTACTAAAAAGATGAAACTTTTGGTTAAACTGTCCTTATTTTGTAGACTGTGTAAACCTTTGAACATTAATCCTCTCATAAAGAAAACTGGTGCAATAACTCTGGGCCTTTCCCTGTAAAACACTATACTTTATGAGATATTAAGTCTACAACTATTACATTGATTTGTA
The DNA here is from genome assembly GCA_013398175.1 of Climacteris rufus. NCBI lineage: Eukaryota > Metazoa > Chordata > Aves > Passeriformes > Climacteridae > Climacteris > Climacteris rufus. The sequence goes on along the minus strand of VZRZ01008350.1, from coordinate 741,637 downwards.
TGTAAAGGGAACATTGCTGAAATAGTTTTTGTGGAAAGCAGGTGAACCTAAAATAACAGTACAAAATTGAACTGTGAGTTGTAGTTCCATAAAGTTTGAACTATTCTATTAAAAAGTAATTTGTTGTAAAAGAAGTTACACTCAAATAGATAGACTTGTAATGGATACATATTTAATTTACTCATTGATACTCAGTTTTCTAGGAACACGTGGTAGAAAGGCAAAAGCTATGATTATCAGTAAAATTATATTCATTGAATATTTATGACATTGTTTCTTCTAGACTGTTGAAAGTTTGCTATGTAAAATTGTCACATCATAATTATCCTACATATTAGAAAGTCTTCTGAATTAAATAAATTAATCTCAGCACTTAAGTCTTTCAAAGATTTAAAACACAATCCATAGTCTCACATTTTGAGTTAAATCTAAAAGAATTGGGCAGTTTTACTTACTCAGGTTTACTTCACTTTAATCAATATTTCATTACTTTTTAGTTTTGTTTTGTTTGCTAGGAGAATGCTATATGGATAGTACTGATCAGAATAAATCAGATGCACAAGTACATGGCAAGTTTTCTCTCAAATTATGTTTTTACAATTCAGACATAGGTGGCCTTTTCCTGAGAAGTCTTTAGCAGTGAGGTGAAAGTCAAATGAAGTCCTTAAGTGTAGTGCTAGATAAGCACAAATACGGTGGTGGTGGATGGCACCATGTGTACGGTGGGAGGGATTGAGTAGGCTGAAAACAGTGTAAGCATAAGCAGATTATTTTCTTTATATAGAGTAAGCTGGGCATTTCAGTAATTATTTCAGTGCTGCTTTCTAGTAAAACTGTGTAAGTTTGGAAGCAGTCTCCGGAGGAGGGGAACAGTGCTGGCTATCAGACATGTATCTTGAATACCAGATTTCTGAGTATACAAGTAATTGAATTTGGTTTGCAAAGACAACAGATAGCACTGACAAATTTAAGTGTGCTGTAACCAGATATCTTGTCATTAGTGTAAGAGTAGTGCAAGTATTTCTTTGAGGAGGCTGTGGGCACACAGGGCAGATATTAGCATTGCAGCCAGTGATTGTGGCACTGCTTTCACCATAATTTACAAGGAACATACACAATTGTAAAGGGCTTCTATCACTTTTCTGCACTGCTGTGGGAGTGTCTGAAGTTGGATTTTTTCAGCTTAACTACTTAATGAGACTGGTGAATGAAATCACAGTTTTGATTTCAGCCTTAACAGCTTAAGGCATCTGTGGGGAAAAGTAATTTTAAGCATCTAACTCTTAAATTTAAGCTGATTAACTATGCTGCTCCACTCCCTAATCCCTCATCCCTTTCAGCATGTAGGCCATCACTTTTACCTTCTCTCTCACCCACAATATTTGAAAGTCATTTCAGAAGCTGATACTACTCAAAATATTGCCATATTTCTCTTTTGTGCTTTTCTAGTTCTGTGTGTGTGTATCACAACAGTGTATTATGTGGACAACAAAAACCAGTTCACCATTTAGCACAGTTCATACATTAAATTGTGCTCTCCCATTTACTATGTCTTCAGCTGTTCATTCACAACCAAAATTTAGGATTTATTCGTCTCTCTCACCATATCCATCACTTCAGTAAGTCCACAGAGGATTATCATTGTCATATGGCAACAGAGTAAAGAAAGGCAAAGGGAGACAATAAAGTCTTTGTCAGATAGGAAAACAGGGAGTAGGGCTTAAATGCAAATCTGCATACAGCTACATCTCAGTGGTTTGTAGGCAATATTTCTTTGTTGAATACTCATTCCTTATAGTACCTGTATGATGTTAGTGTCTAAAATACGTATCTAGTAACTAGAACATGATGAGAGCCTTTAATTAAGCCTTCAAGCAAAATAAAACAATACAGACCTCCAAACACAATAAACATGTAAAAAAAAAGGAAAGATGATTTTTTTTAAGTCTCTCTTCCTCCTTTCCCTCTTTCTGTCTCCCTCTTTCCTTTCCTTCACCATCCCCCTCCCAAATTTGGGTCACTGACAGAACACTTTGAGTAAGCAATTTTCAGAAGACTTATAAATCCTCCTTAAATGTAATCTTGATTCTACTAAAGACAGAGGCACAATGGGTTCTCAGATGGATGAGAGTGCTTTATCAGATTTCTAGAAAGTGCAAAAGCATATTCAGCTCTGTGGTTGTACATCACCTTTCCCAGTGCTGGGGACACCTGTCTCAGGTTCCATGTTTCATCCCGGTTGCCATCCAGACTGCCCCTAAGTAGGCATCTCATGCTCTGCTCGGAGAATCAGGGTTGGATCTCAGGACTGCTCACATCCACAGTGTGGCAGGCCTGTGCTCCCTCAAATGTGGAAGGACAAGGGGAGGAGCTCGTCTTTCCAGTACAGGAACAATGACAAGGAACTTACTGCTTTGGAAGATAGGGATGTCAGATCCAAGTCCCTTGAAGTAGAAATGAAAAGGGCTCAAACACAGATAGGTCTGAGACACTCCTTTCCCCCACCCTCTGATGAGCACAAAGACAAGAATTGTATCCACCCTTTATCTTTACCAATAACTTGTGATCCACTATCCAGCTATCCTTCTGGATCTGAACATCAGGTAGGTCTCAGCATGCCTAGGTGAAGCCCATCATGTCCCACCTCTGGGTCAAGATCTCTCAAGTAATCATTGACTTGATCCTCCTTAATGCCTAATAATTCCTCTCTTTTCCAAACTTCGCCTCTGGAAATGGAGGCCTGGAACACCTTGTTGTTTCATCTTCAGAACAAAGAAGAGAAGGCATCTGTTACCTAAATGTGTATCTATATCTGCCATCATTAAATCACCTACCCTATTCAACCATGGTCCCACATTTTCCTTGTTTGACTTTTACCAGCAATTTAATGGTCTGTTTGTTGTATTCAATTTCTGTTGCAAATCTTATCTCCAGTTAAGCTTTGGCCTTTCCTAATACCATCCCTGCATGCCCAGGCAATGTTTTCAAACTCCTCTTTTGTAGCTTGTCTCTGCTTCCATCTCCTGACAGAGGAGGGAGTTTTATTTCATATATATTTAGTTTTAGTTATGTGAATGCTCACTGCTTGTGTGTGAAAACTAGGATAAACTGCACATAAATAGAAGCAGTTGCAGCTTGCAGTTTAAGATGTATAGAGGAGACTTCTACTTGGGCTTTCATCACTTTGTATGTAACAGTTCCTTGGTAAAAAAAAAATTAATGCTTCTGTATGAATGATGTGATATTCTCAGTGTGAAATACTTGCTTTCTGTTATCATTTATCCTCAGTGTCACTGGAGTGACTGTAATGTAGCCCATTTTATTTACAGATGTAGTACAACAAATCTGAATTTGCAAGTGCTTTTAGCAGTAATATAAATATTCAGAATCATAGTTCTATTCCTTTTGAAACTCACTACTGATAACTACCTTGGAAAAAAATGTCTTTCCCTGGATTCTGTTTTCAAAATTTCTATATGTGTGTTTTGTATTAATGGACAGGGAAGTTGAGGACTTGAGGGCAAATACATTTTTTAAATATAATTTCTCCAGTTAATGCTTCAGGTATTAACATATTTTTGGAAATTTTACATAAAATACAGATATTTCAGAAGGAGAGATACATTAGCAAACCTGTATGGAAAATACTTTTTTTTTTTAACCATTTGCAACTAAACTACAAGTATGATATTGTATGATCACTGAATCCTAAACCTAGACTCCACTAAAAAGGAAAATAAACCACTGAAAAATATAAATTCTGTGCATCTGTAGTTGTTTTGTGTAATAACTTCTCTAGTGTGCCTCTGCCTACCACTGTAGAAACACATTTATCTGAAAGATTCACTGGTTATTCTGCTCCAAATATCTATTATAATAATCTAAGCGATATTCAGTTACTCTCTTGTGATATTCAATATGATTACAGTTACAATCCACATGACAATCAAATGTTTTCTTTTAATAGTGTCTTATTACTACCCACTCACATCAGAGACAGTATATTGTTTATTTGTTATGAAATACAGATGACAATAAGTGTTACTGAATACTACAGAATTCGTAGTTTAAGGGGTGCTATGTAGTAATGTAGTAATTTAGAAGACTTATTCAGTGTATCAGATCAAGCCCATTGCATATGGGAAGATACAAACCTTATTTAGATACGTGAAGTTCCACCTGTTTATGTCTTTTCTAAAATTAGGTCAGCCATATTGTGACATGAAAATGTACACTTAGGGCACTCATGTAGCTTTAACAGCCCTATCACCAATGCCCACACAACCTTAAGTGCTTTATCTCAGCTGCTTTCCAAACGCACACTTCAATTTCACTGAAATCTACAGGGCAGAATATATTTGAACACAGAAATAATTCTATTTTTGCGTAGCAAAGTTTATGTCAGACTTAGAAGTTGGTTGTTACATAACTGAAAACATTTTGGTAAGTCACCAACAGCCATAGATCCTAAAAGGTATTCTGCTTTATGCTTTTAAATAGAGATTTTGCAGCCTGAGTGCAGTTTTTATCTGCAAGTATCAGAGCTAGGCATTGCCTTTCAGCACAGTTTGGGACATGTGACCAGAGTACTGCAGCAATGGCATAGACATTGTAAAATAAAGGGCAAAGAGCTTGTTGGGGTTTGCCTCTCAAATGTCACACAGGTGCTAATTCAAGGAAACGGATGACCTGAAGAGTGGCAGCATGGCACCAAATGCTTCCAAAATCCTGAGTGTCACTGCTGATAGCCTTGAGCAGCTACACTGCTGAACAGACAAGTGGATGTCATAGTCTATTTTTACAAATACTAATTGCAGGAGTGGGCATAAAGGCAAGGAAGTGTGTAGGTAGATACTTGATATTCCCTTTGGATTTACTTGCAACAGTTTTAGAGTTGCACTGCATATGCCAATATTCTTGACATGTGAGTGTCTGTATGTGTCAGCTGTAGAACACCTTAAATTCAGTTGGTAATTGATTCATTTGAACTCTGTCATGTTGTGGAGAAACAAGACCACTTCCTTTCTGTGCTATCAAGCTCTGTACCATTAAAAGCCTGATGAAATAATTCCTATTTTTAAAGTCAAATAAAGATGCCAGATTTATTGTCCTGATGATTTTTAATCTTTATTAATGGCTATTTGTAATTGTTCCATTGTGAGAATGCAGAGTGCAGGTCTGGCCTCACAACATTGCCTTTTAAATTCACAAGACATGAAGTATAATTTTGGCTTGTAAATTGGTAATTTCTGTCTTAGAACACCCAAATTTATATTTTATATTTGGTTTTACATGTTTCTGCTGTAACTTGTTGTCTAGTCTACACAAAGGTGAAGCTTGCATGAAGGATTATCTGCTTCTATTTTATAAGTTTTCTTTATATGCTTTGCTAATGGGGAAACACAGCTGTTGTCCATAATATTCAGAAGTACCTTGGATATTCAAAGTAATGGAATTACATGAATTAAAGCAAAATGAAATATTCATGTAGCTGAGTTTTTGCAAAACCTGAAAGAAAGCAGGGAATCTTCAAATTTGGTTTCTAAAGTCCTGTCCCTCTGTGAAGACATTTTAATATTTGCATCAAGAAAAGAGTATATTGGTGTTAGTTAATAAACGCTCCAAAATTATTGATGTTGGTGGATATGGTGAGTGCTCCATATTTTAAAAGCAACTATGTACTTAGTGAGTAAAGAGCTACAAGCCTAAATTAAGACATGAAGCTATGGAAATTCCGGAGAAGGCTAATATTAATTCTTTTCGTATCTTGTGGTCTTTATGTATGTACAGGCATGTTCTGATAAAACATATTCTTCAAATCTCACACTGACTTCTACTCCTTTCAGATTCACCAGCCGAACAAATATCTCTTGTAGGGCTATTTCCCGGCTTTTCTTCCAGTTTCTGAATCCCTGCCTATGGCAGCAATTGCAGCAATCTGTAATAATGAGACAGCACACGCCTTGGTTCCCAGGGGTCGAGAGCCAGCCAGCAGCAGCCCTGTTTATTGTATTGTCCTTTTTTATAATAGGAACTCAGGTATATGATTGGCTGGGTTCTACACCGCCCTATTCCAAAACATATCATACAAGAACGATAACAACAGGTGCTTATCTTTATTGTTTTCATACCTCCCATGGGGAAGAAGGATTTTCTCACAAGCAGCAAGCAGCAGCTTCGGGCTGCTACACCTGCCCTGTCACTGAGCCTTCTGATAGAGGAAACCAGCTGTTACTGAAAGAAGCTACATTTATACTTTATATGTTGATTTTGCAGCTTACTTACTAAAGGGTGGTAAAGCCAAACAAAAATGTTTAATTTAAAAAAAAAGAATACCCATGCAATTTGTTATTTTGACAGTTATTACATAAGATTCCTATTTTCAAAGTATCTCCATACCAAAACATTGCAAATTAGACCAGAATTAAACTATATTAAGCCAGCAGACATTTTGGAAAGTATTAATAGAGAAATTAAATTTGTTATTAAGAAGATATAGCATAAAATTTTATGTAGAAGCTTTTAATTTCACATCTTGATCCGGTTGTTTAAATCTGGCAAAGAACACTCTTTGCAAGAATGACATAATGCAGTCATTCTGGAGTATGCTAAGTAAATACTTCTTCTGCCTGATAGCAGTTGATCTTGGATCTTAGTAACTATGTTTCAACCCTCTGTGGAGAGAGAGGATATAAAATATGTGCCACAGAATGGCATTGACTAATTGTTTGGAGAAAAATGGGATTAAAGAGTAAATCCTACCTCTATAGCACTGAATGACAGATTTCATAGTGTGAGGGAACAAGATAAGTGGTAATGAAGAGGAAGTGTTAATTTTCTGTATTGTGTTTTTTCCTCAATGGTCGTGATTTTTCATTTTTTATTTTAATATGGTTTAATTTACCTCATCACTTAATTCCTTCCACTAAGGAATACTTTGTTTTTGGTCAAAAAGGGAGACCCACATTATCAGTTGGAAAGTTTATGTGACCTTATCTTCTGTATTACACCTAAAACATACTACCTTTAAAGGCTGAGACATCAGTTCCTGATGCTTATTCTCTTCCTTTGTTTGAATGTGAAAAATTTCCTTCCTATACAGAGTTTCAAGTGGGGGTTATTTGAGGTAAACAATGGATATGTGTGGAGATATAGTAGTATGTCCAGTGGTAATGATACTAGATGTTTCTGTAAGGGATACTTTTAAGAGAGTTGTCTTACCTGACTTTGTGTTGAAGATTTAAAATAGTTTCATATTATGTGGTTTCTGGAAGTTTTTGTATTCATCTTGTCTGTAATGAAAAGACAATGGTTATTTAAGTTTTTGTTTATAGAAGACATGCATTTAACTGAATCTGGAAATTAAATCCTCTGTATTGTCTTTATGTTTTGGTTAAGCATGTAATCTTCCTTAATGAATTTGTTTAGAAACCTCACTGAATATTACTTAGATTTTATTTTGTGAGCTAACAAATGCTGTACTGAAGACCACATTGGAGTTGATATTATATTATATATCAAGTTTTGGCATCACAGTATGTAGTTATATTAGGTTTATTGTAGTTGAACTGTGTTTTATTTTGCTGCCCAAGAATGATTTTTAAACTGTTTGTACATCTTAGATTGACCAGAAGTTATTTTGGTCAGTTGTCCCTAGATAAATTCATAGCCTTAGTACTTTTCTAAAGATTCGGAATTTCTGCCAGTAATACAAATAATTTTGAAGCTTGACTGAAAAAGTAATTTCCATTCCTTTGTTCACTTACCTTAGAAATGGTTTCTCAATGTCCTAAGTTTGAAAAGATGCAACTCTTTTCACTTTGAAAATTTGCACAGGAGACTCTTTCTTAATTTTTCTGTTTTTATCTGTTGTGGGTTTTGGTTGCTGTCACTGTTTGCCTGTAATGATGTAATCATGGTGAATACTATTTTCCTGAGAGACTTTCTAATTTAAGGAAGAATGTGAGACACTGCAGCTTTTTGGCTTCTTAAGTGGTTTAAGAAAATACTTCAATTATTTCAGAAACTTCTTGCCCCCTTTTTTATAACTTCTGGTTATTAAAATTATGACAGACTTATATTTCATTATAAGATAACATAGTTTTCTAAGTAATGGCTGGGATTTTGAAGCCCAAGAGCATGGCACAACAGGTGTGAGGCAGATAAGGGTTTACCACACAGGCTACAGTGACTTTGCCTTTTGTCAACACTGTTTGGTACAGCAGATGCTCTTGCATCAGGTGGTAGAGACCCATCTCTGTGTAACCATCCTATTGTATAAAATGAAGCTGCATCTTTCCATATGGGATGCTAGTTGGGAATGAAGATATGTTTTTTAGTTCCTTTAATATATTAGTTTAAATCCCATGCAACAGAGTTTATTAGCTGTCAGTGGTTTATCTTTCGTCTCCTACTCAAGATTGTAACAGAGTACAAGTGTGTATCTGAAGTAGGAAGAGGCCAATCTTTACTGTGTAAACTATCTGGTAAAGTTATTGTATTTCCTTTTGGTATATATGGGTATCCTAAGAGTCTGTGTATAGTCTCAATCTTCTCTTAAATAAAACACAGTAGAAGGCAGTGGAAAGAAAGATTGGTTTTGTCCCAAAAGCTTTCTGAATGTTCTTCACTACAGGTCCCCTTTCTTGTGTACCAGCAAAAGGTGTGCACACTACAAGCAATATTTTCAGCATATGTATTGGACTAACTGAATTGTTATACTAATTTACATGCTGGAATATGAGTCACATTTAATTCTGCCACTACACAATTCAAATATGTGTCCGGAGTAGTTAATCATGAAAGGGCTCAAAGTTAGGGCAGAATGTAACAAGATTAGTTTGGTTACTTACCAGCCAAAAATCAATAAAAGAGAATCTAATTATCACTTGAATTCTGTCCTTGTCAAATCAGCTGTGAATTAAAAAGGCCACTAACCTAAGGCACAGCATAATAAATAAAATAAACTTTGAAACTTGTTTGAGGAAGGAAATACGATTTTCTTTCTACTTGAATAACTAAAAAGACATGTGAGATACATCCCTATACTTTGTGTCTTGTCCACTAATGAAATGTAAGCTAAATGTTAATTCTCATTGTCAAAGTTTATGCCTAATAAACCAACTTTTTTATTCTCACTTGATGATCCTAAATTAATGAAGAAACATGGATCCGGAAAAAAACCCGAACAACCTGTAGGACTCCTGTCTGGTTTTGATTGACTTTAATGGATTTGTTATGCATACTGCAGACTCTAAAGTACTCTCTTCTTTTCGGAATTGTACAGGGGAACGTGCATTTCTTAAAAATAAATCCCTTCCTCTCCCAGTCCCTCTTTAGTTACAGTGTTTAAACTTGTCATGACAAGAATAGATCAAACTCATTGCAATAGGTGTTTTTTTTCAAGTCACAAATCATGTAAGCATCTTGCTTATGACTGATTTCAACAAGATTTCTTGATGATTTCTCTCTTTGTTGTCATTTCTATAGTAATAGTCCAAATAGCTTTGATATTTTTACTGGTACTGTTTTCGGTTCCAGGAGTTGTTAAAAAGGAACATCCTATTCTCACTGCATAGTTCCTTCCCACAGAAAAATTCCCCGTTTTTCTGACCATGCTGAAGGCAGCTGACAAACTTCAAACAGAAGTTCAGAGGAAGCTTCTAGAGAGTGGGACACTTGATTGGGATGCTATGTTCAGTGCAGCCATGGAGCATTTCTCCTGTTACAAGAAGGGATTTCTCTTGACCATTCGGTGTCTTCAAAAAGGCCAGCCAGCAAACAAACAAACAAAAATTGCTCTACCAAGCCAGTGTGTGGACAGAACCCTTGATTGTATAGGGCTCTCTATATTTTCTCAGTTATTGCTCAGTAGCAGTCCAGTGAAACACTTTGTGAAAGTAAGGGTTGTGCTTAACACCTGTAGTAAAAAAATGGTCTGTTGAACATACCCGAAGTCTTCCAATAGAATATATTGTTGCAGTCCTATTTTGTAGCCCGTGCAGATGGCATTTTACTGGGGATTTATGGCACATGGACTGATTTTGTTTGTAACGGAGGTAGAGGAGAATAGAAACCTAAGTGCCAGCAATCATCCATAGAATTTAGAATTAACGAAATGGCAAATAATGATAAAGAAAACTACAAAATTTGTATCTGCATTAAGCTTATTTTATTCTATAATGGGTACAGAATTTACATAAGTGTAGTGCTGGTGTCTGGAAAAGCATGGAAAAAACAGCCTTAAAAAGTCTGCTTCGTGTGTTCCATTTAAATTAAAATGCTTAGTGTGAGGAAACAGTGAGTGAGTTTTTTAGGGACCATTGTTTTTTGCCTCTCTTCTTTTGAAAGATGTGCTTTAATTTTGACACTCTAATGACCTGATACACATCAACGTTTTGTTCTCAGAGAGATCATAGCATTCTGTTCTCAGAAATGCAAAGCACTATATTTTAGGAGCCATATGATTTATTTTTTCTCCCCCAAGCCTCACATAGATAGAATTTGCTGATATTTGTTAAAAATTTAAAAAAAATATTATTTTGCTGGAGGTGTTCCTTATCTCACTCTTCATTAGGTAGCTTGCTGTTGCATTCTCGTTTTTTCATTCTGTTTTTCATAACCTTTGGTTCTCCCTTGGTCTTTTTATAAGCATCAACTACTTTAGGTCTTGGAGATGTTTGGTTGACATTCAAGGTGTTGTGATGCCTGTTCTTTGTTAAGCTCACACTATTTTCCTGAAGTAATTGTCTTAAGTACTAATTATCTTCCTAAATACTTAGGTAGTATTTAATATATAGTTGCCCCTTGCAAGCATAAGTGCTTCAAATGAAATACGGATTATAAACGTTGAAGCCAACCTTTGACCTATGAACAACAATGGGAATCATAAATAGGGACATTGTGAGAAGTTACCAATGCCTTTTATGTACAAAAATTATTGGGAAAAAAACTGACATAGCAGCAGGGTGAGAAATAGGGTGTGTTGATTTTAATAACAAGGAACATGTGTCATCTAAGAATGTTAACACATTCAGGAGAGAGCTGAATACAATTGCAAATGATAAAGTAGACTGATAGAAGAAGGTAATAAAAAGGCTTCACCATAGAGAAAATCATACCTTTTCAGATCATCCTAAGCAAAATGTCAAATCAAAGTGGGAGGCAAAATATCTTAGAACCACAGATTTATTAAAATCTACTTATGTTATGCAATCTTGAAAATTTTAATTCTTTAAATATGCAAATAAAAAGATTTGGTGGGTGACTTTATAGATGGCTTAAATTTCAGCTTTAGAAGAGAAGGGCTTGAGAAAATTATTTTTAAAAAAATAAACCTGGTTTTAAGCCTTATACATGTAATCATAAAGTAGTTTAGATGTGGTAAAATTCATTAAGCCTTTCAGAAATTCTGCATTAAAACAACTGTAAATTGTTGGTGTCATCTTAGCAGGGCTTTGAGAAACTGCTACCAATCAAGTCCCATAGTTAAGAAAAGAGTTAGCACAAGTCAGGAGTAGCTGGTTTATATATTCACTCTGCCAAATTAAAAGCAAAATATGTCTGGTTGCACCCTGCATGTTGTTGAGTGGTAAATCCTGGTGGTAAATCCTTTTTTTCAAAAGAACACCAAACTTTTTAGAACTTTGCAAATTTGATGGGAAGCTCCTTTTCTTTCCAAAACTCAGGGAAATAATAAGTTAGTAGGGATAAGAATGGTATTTTATTTCCTGATTTCATACCGAGAATTAGCAGCGAATTCAAGACACTGTATCTTAATTCCGTGGCCAAATTGCATAAGAAAATTACTTTATTTCTGTATTGATGCAAAGTTCTTTTAATCTGGTGAAAAAAACTCTTTGATTTTTAACTCTCAAGTAAAGTGGCTCAGTACCAATTTTAAAAGTGCAATCTGAAAAGTATAAAGATTAGAACTGACGGGTAAGCTACCTCAAGTATGCCTGCAGCTGCTCTTGCTGCCCAGTTTGCTGTTCTGTGCCTTCAAGTGCCTGATCTGAACTCTGCCTAAGTATTACTCCAGGAAAAGTATGTGCTGCAGAAGCTTGAAACAGAAGGTATTAGTTTGTCATCTAATTCTGTGGCAGTTTCTAATGGAGGCAGGGAGGTTCCATCCTGGTACTGAGTGTGACACTGAGCTGCATCGCACAAGAGGGAAATCTGGCCTTGATGGTATACCAGGTGATGGCTACTTCAGGGTGATTCACTTTTTTTCACTTTCTGATGGGCCTGAGCCCTGTCTCTGGGAGTTACTGTCGCCCGTGTCTTTTTGTTGAGCTGCTCTGCAGAAGGATATGGCATAAAGCACCTGAGTGGGAAAGCTGCTGGAACTGAAGGTGAATCTGAAGAGCTTTTGTCTTCTATTGACTTCCACCAACTGAGGACTGGTTTTGTCTGGGCAGCTGCTGACCACACTTTCTACTTTTGGAAGCTTCAAAAATGTGTCTCAATGTTTACTACGACCTCTATAAGAATGTTTGAATCCACATTATTTCCTGGTATCACACAGACTTCTCCAGTCCCTGGTGTCCTTTTGGTTATTGCTTCTCTTTCAGGAGTTGCTCTGCAGTGTTACTACCTTTGTGCAGCCTTCCTCTCCCCCTTGGCCATTTGCTTTACCTGTTATCACCCCTGAGAATTACAAAAAGCTGATATTTACTGGAGGAGTAGGCACTCTATTGCCTCTCCATGTATGTTCCCTGGGGTTTTACACTTGCTTCTCTAGCTAGTGAAACCTGGGAAGTTTTAGGTTACTTGTTTGAGGTTGCCAATGAATGGCAGGAGGCCTTTTGTTCTGGGAAGTGAAGAAGAGTAGTGGAGGCAGACAAAAGTGCTTTCCCTTGCTGATGAAAGAGCATATGAAACAGAACAGGAAGCACAAGAGATACATGGAGTACAAGACTGGAGTGTTCAGGGTAATTCACAACATCCAGACATTTTTTTGGATTTGCTAAATCACAGAGGAATTGTGACCCCAGGAAGGGCCAGAATAGTAAAGTAGAAGTTAAGGAAAGAGGAGGTGTGTACCCTGTAGGAATACAAACCTGTTCTCTGAATTTGGCAAGGTAGGGTAGGATACATACTGATTATTCTCAGCCTCTAGCAAAACAGTCCTTTCTCCTACTCTCTTCCCAGGTTATGTTCCACAGATTTTGCTTCTCCATAGTATTACAGGTTCATTGGACTTCTGTGTTTCCTTGGTATAACAATATATTTCATCATTAGGGGAAAAGGATTTCTGCTCTTATTATTCTGCAGCTTTTAATGTATTTATGGGGACTGTTGAAAGAAAAGAACAACCAACCTCCCCAAATAACCTAAAGCAAAAAAACAAAAAAAAACCAATGTCAAAAGAGGTTTAAGGTATGTGTGTGTCTGAAAGCTTGTCTTCATAGATTTAAAATAGGAAGGAAATTAAATACTCCAATCTTAGCCTTATTAGTCTCTTGTTGCCAGACACTTCTGAGGTTAAAGTTTGGCATTTGCTGAGGAATGTGTGTGTATATATATATATATAAAAAATATATTTGTGGGTTTGTTTGTTTTTGTTTTAACTGGAGAGGTTCTGATCTGTTGCTTTTTCATGGTTAATCTCTATCATATAAATAGCAACTATTGGCTGTTCCCTCAACTGAAGCAATTCTCTGAAGGAAAGAAATGCCTGAAAGGAAAGAACAGAGGACAAGATTACCATTTTACACTAATGCATATTGTGGCAGTGAGGGTAGCTGAGTTGAGTGGAAAATATGGTTATAAAACTTGGATGAAATAAGAGTACAGAACAAAATCCCAAGCAGGTTTTGAAAGCGAGCTGTCGGACTGAACAATTCAACTTTTTGAAGTACACTTGCATTTTCTTGAGAATGTTACCAAGATTTGGAAATGACTGTTAAAATTGTTTTTCTAATGCCCTAAGTTTGTGAAAGGAACTTTTGGATTCTGATTTTTGTTTGTTGTTGTGGGGCTTTTTTTCCCCCTCCCTTTTTTCCCCTTCTTTAACTGCATGCTTTAAGATTGGCATCTGATATAGATACCAGGGCAATGGGCTGCTTTGAGGACTTAACTAGCTGTGTGTTTACTGTTTTATATTTACCTTGCAAGGACATCTCTGAAATTCTTGGTGATGTAGGGGAAGTTCAATATCATCTCATTGCCATCAGTTTTATTAATAGCAAATAGTACATATGGCTATGTAGAAGCATTCTGTGGTGAACTGCACTTCTGCTAAATGGATTGGTTTAGATTGTTTTATAAATCCTCCTTTAGTAGCATAAGGAGGAGCTACTCAGATACCTAGCCAGATTTCTTAAATATTTTGCTTATAATGTTTGCATCATGTCTACTATGCAGTATGAAGGAAGTTCAAACAGTGTATTAAGATGCAAGATGATTCACCAGCAGTGAGCTACAGATGGTCTATTATTGAATTACTAAGTAACAGTGGGAAGGCTGGGACAATAATTATGGCATTTACCTGCACAGGGGCCAGCAAGCTGTTCAGACCTAGTTGTCTGAGAGGCAGCCTTGCTGTTCTTGCCCACTAAACATTATTTTTTTGTTGACTTACTCATTATCAGGGGGCAACTGAGCCCTTTTCATAACGGGTTAGTGTAAACTAAGAGTCTGTTAAGGGCATTCTCCAAATTTCTGCTTATATACCAAAGATTCCAGACAGTATACAAATAGTTATAGTCAAAGCTAACATTATGCACAAGAGGTCATAGCTGTGTATGTAGCATCTCAGCATATGATGCAAGCAGTTTCTTGCAGGGAAAAAAATGTGAAAAACATGCTTTGCTAAAATGTAGCTCAAGTGTCTAACAGACTAAATGCATTTTTGTCCTTTTTATCATCTTTGATGCATTCTCATGTAGTGTGCTTCTCTATTTATAATCTAAGTGCCATATAGATAAGTACTTCAGACATAAATTCATCATAAGATGGATGAAACAAGAATGCACCAATATATAGTTACTATAGTAGAAAGTATAATTATCCATACTCAATTTATAATTGAGTACAAAAAGAATGGATTTTTAAAATAAAAAATAACACTTAGGCAATTTTCTGGGAAGATCACATCATTTAAAATGTATTTTGAAGACTGTGTCTTACAGTTTTAATCCTATTTATCTCAATGGTTAGATAGAAATGAATTACACAAACTCATTTTCTTTTTAACTGTTTGTAAAATGTCTGTGGGAGAACAAACTCCCCAAGGTGTGTATCAGGATGTTTTCTGTGTTAGAAAACAGCAGAAAGCCTGATCACTCAGTAGTTTTTATTGACTGTCTGTGCAGTTCTGTCTCTCTTGGTGAATGACTTTTGTCTCAGATTCCCTCAAGTTCGCCCAAGCAGCAGAGTTACGCAGTCCTGTTCAATGTCAACAGGTGCACCCAAATTTTGCCTCTTTAAATAATTCATTGTTTGAAACTCTTTTTGTAAACAACATTTGACAGTAGAAGACTGCTCATACTCTTTTTATTCTTTGCTTAGAAATGTCACTCAATCACACATTGGATTACATAGTTTAAGTATGAATTTAATATTAAGCACACATCCCAAATTACTCATTGTGCATAATATATTGAGCCAAACAGATGCATATAGTATGTGTTTATGCATTTATTTCATTGGAATCACAGTAACTAGTATTTTACTGTAGATTAAAGCCTTTTCTTTTACTTAAATCACAGTTTAAGGCATGAAGACTTGGAGAGGATGATCAATTGGATGGCATGTTAGCTGTGGCTAATGACTTTAAATGGAAGAATCTTTTTAAATGGTGGAAAATGACTGATTTAAAATAAAGCCTATTCTTATTTTTTTTTCTCATAGTCAAAATGCTTCCCCCAAGCAGCTGCAGATGGTCACAGTCTTTTTTCAAACTTTTTTTGTCTTGCATTTCCACAGCATTAGGCTTGATTATTTTTGCTGAATTGCTTTAGGGAACCCAACATCAACACTCATTTGCAATACCCGAGTAAGATGATGCAGTATGATAGCTTGCTCTCAAAAGAAGGTCATTAGTTTTTCTTTAACCCTTCATACAGATACTCTATAGCCAGACATATTATGAGAAATTCCAACAGCTCCTTTTAGTAAGGGAGGCTGCTGTTGGCAAAGGTTTAATATTATAAGCTTTCACACTGTATTTAGTTTGTATGTCTTTTTCTGCATTAACATAATTCCATACAGTATTGGATAGAGTTTATATTGTTCATTTAAATATTAGTATAATCTGTCATGTCACATTGTTTCATTGGTTTGTTTCATAGAATCATTAAAAAATTGAGCTAGAAGAGACCTATAAGGTCATCTCTTTCATCCCTAGACTCCAAAGGCAGAAGTAACTCTAAAACTAAATTATTATTGCCATTAAGAAAAATGTCATTTTTCAATTCGAACTTTCCCTGCTTCAAATGTTTGATTAACTCCATCATGAGCAATTTGCTTGTTCTTTCTCATATGTAAAAGTATTGTCAGTACTGCAGCTTTAGATCATTCTGCCTCAACTGTGTTTTCAGCTAGCACAGTGAGTGATTTAATGTCTCTTTCCATCTTCCAGTAAATCATTAGGGGGACACAGAATTCATAGGAACATTCTTATTTTTAAGAATTGGCCAAACCTAAGCTCTTGAGTTCTGCTATTTTAATAATAATAATAATAATAATAATAATAATAATAATAATAATAATTATTATTATTATGCTAGTGCTAATGCTAGTGCTAATTCTAGTAAAAATATAATAATTAAGTAGGCATGGCTTCTTATAATAACCATTGTTTCAGTGGCACTCTGTTCCTAACCCTTCATAAAATACTAAGAAAACTCCATACCTTGATGTCTCCCCACATTTTGCAAACCTAGTCAAGGCAAACTAAACAATTCTGAATTTAGCAACTGAAGAAGGGGTAAAAAGAAGGTGTTGTTGCCAAGGAGAAAAAGGCAGTATTTTTAACATATTGTGTTTTTAAAAAAAACCAAACAAACGTTGCTTTCAGAAAGAGAAAATGAGAAGCATGATAATACATGCAAGAAAAACCCAAACCGGGAAAATCAACCCTCCCAAAACCCAACAGAAACCCCCAAAATTCAGGAGAGTGCATTTGTTATACATGAAAAAATAGAAGACAAGGAGAATGTTAGATCAAATGAGAAAAGAAATGTAAAAGCAAGGTTATTTTGACATCTTGAAGTTTTTATATATTCAAAAGAGTTGTTGTTAATAACAGTATAAGAAAGTCTTGACTGGGGCTGCTAAATGAAGTGTATGCACTGCTTAAGCAGAGTTTTATGTGTTGATTCAAGGAGGAACCTCCCTGAAGAGTAGAACAGTTTTTGTCTTGTCTTTGGACATAGAATCACAGAGAACCTAAGAAGATGAAGAGTTAGTAGCACTGTCAGTGAAAGCACAAGGAAGGAACTGCTCAATCTCATTTTCAGTTTTATCTTTATGTATCACATTTCAAGTGTAACATGGAAGTGTTAATGGGAAACCTACTAGCACACAGGATGTTTTTGTCTTGGCTATCAGAAAAAGCAGTTTGACATTTACTGAATTTCTTCCCCCTGCCCATTTCTCCTTCCTTCATTAATTTTGTTCCACATTTTGTTTCAGACATCCTGAGACAGTGGTGCAAAGTCTTGTTCTCGAGACTGCTGTCACTGTCCTCCAGCTGTCTGTACCCACATTAGTAGTGGCATTCTGTCATATCACAGTCTCCAGGAGCCTTAAGGCCTCTCAATATAAGCTTTATACACGTGCTCAGCATTTCTTTTTTACTGTCATCGGCCTTCACCTATGTGCAATTTTCACTGCTTATAATTTCTATTAATGAAAATTTCAACTCAAAAAGGTTTATTTATGTATATGAGGAACAATATCTGATATTTGTAATATTAGAATAAAAACTTATAGCTCTTGGGTTTTTTTAATCTTAAGCTTTTACATTTCTTGACAGTACATGCATATTACCTACCAACATTATTCATGTAGATATACTCTTTCTAGTTATGATTTGGTTTATGCACATTGCTTTTAAGATTGCAGAAGATGAGCTTATGCTTATCATTTTTTTAATCAATTGTAGTCATTGGTGCACTCCATCTGTCTTTTGTGTTTAGATTTTTCTGTAATATTAGGTCATGCTTCCATTTTCTGGACACTTACTTCAGTGCCTTTTTATTTTCCTATACAGAAAACACTATAAGTGGCATAGGTCTCTGTAAATTTTCCAGATGATACTCAGGTTGAAAGGCACCTCGAGGGGAATTTACTCCAACCCCCTAATGAAACAGGGCTTTCTGCTTCACATCCCAGAAACTTGCTCCAAGAGGACTTGCTCCATAATTTTGCCTTGGGTTGAAGTGAGGCTGATTGGCTACGTTACGACTTCAGCCAGCTCTTTCAGCAGCCTTGGATGATGTGGTGCAACAGATCCTACAGACTTAAAGAGTTCTCACAAGTAATCCCTTACCTGATAGTAATTCCTCCTCTTCTTGAAACCCTGACTCTCCCCACAAAGGTCCTGAAGCCTCAGCAGTATCCATTGGCACAGTCCCACAGTTTCTGTGTTTAAACGTCCATAGCAGTAGAAGATCAAGGTAGCTGGTTGCTAGCTTGGAGCTCTGGAACTTACTGCCCAAGGAAAGGAGGTGGGAGTGCAAAGTGAACTAGAAAAGTGAGCAAAAAGTGAGCAAAGTGAGCAAAAGTGAGCAAAAGGAACTGTAAGAGCATCAGTCCCTGTTCAGGAGTAAGGGGGAGAGGCTTTGCTTGTCAGCAAAGGTGCTGCAAGACAGAATGGAAAGGAGACTTGAAAAGGGTGTGAGTGTAGTGGCTTGGAAGAGAGAGGTCAGCATCTTGATGAGAGTTAAACCAAGTGCAGAACTATTTACTTAGCCCTGTGGAAAAGAACCCTCTCAACAAGGAAGTATTTTTGTCTCTCTGCTCACTGAGAGAAGAGCTTCCATCTTATTTTCCACACTGTATCAAATTCTCAGGAAGTGTCACCTCTCTCTCCTATGAGTGGCTTTGGTTTTTCCATGTTAGGATGGATAATTATCATGCAAAGGGTCATACTTCTGGTCTGAAGAGTCCTCACAGAGAAACTTTTTCTGGTCTACAAAGTGTTCTGCACACAGAGCAGTTAGTGACCAAGTGCCCTGGGACACCTACCACCAGACTAAAGGGAGCAATTAATTGAGTGGCCATGCACTTCCCAACTCATGGTGATCTGCTGACTTATCTGTGTCCGTGCTTTTTGGCTTACCTACATTGTCCCTACCCCTCCAAGGATAAACCTGTAAGGAATGCATATTGGAGTAATATTTCAGTGATGGATGGTGTGGTCTTTTCACGTTTTCCTGCATGGCAAACCTGGGACTTTGAGTTCGAACAACCTGCAGAGCTCAGCTCATCCCCATTTCGCCTGGATGGTTCAGTGATGTGCTCCTGTCTGAACCCCCTTTTGAGCAGATTAAAGTCATACCTTCAAGTATTTTTACTTGTTTGATTATGATCATGTTTTCTTGTTTTAAAGAAATTTGGATTCACCTTTTTTGGTTTAATGAAACATTCCTCTCATACTAGACTGCAGTCATAAGTTAGAAACCTGTTGGTGCTGTCATCAAGCTCAACTACTTCCCAAGACACTTGCAGTCCTCTTTTAGAGGTTAAATACGTAAGTATTGTCATGTTGTTGGGCCATTAAGTTCCTTCTCTCTTATCCCAAGAATGGGAAAAGGTAGCCATTGACTGATACAACAGAAAGGAGTTAAAAGTAGAAACCGCTAATAGTAGCAAAAAAACTACTTTAACTAGGAGTGATTGCAGCAGAAGGAAGTGCAGGTTAAGAAAAGAAAGGCTTTCAAACCAGAAAATGTGTGTGACCTAAGAAGGAACAGCAGAGTTTAAAAACAAGTTGTGGACTTTCAGTCACTGGCAGTCACTTGGTATAGTGGAGGAGCCTTCTCATGTTTGCTGTGCTTTAGGACTTTTAGTGGTGCTGAAGCTGCACATAGCAGTGTCAGCTCTGTAGGAGTTTGGACATAATTATCCCCGTCAAAGTTGTAGAGTACTGTGGTGCAGTAGTTCTAGTTGTTTTTTGTAAAATCTAATTTGTTCACAAAACTGCTCTGAGAACAGAGCAAACACATAGCAAACGCAGTGAAGCGAACCAGAGAATGTGGTTTGAGACTGCAGTGTTTGTCCAAATGGGATTGCTAATGTACTCACAGCCTCTCTCAGAAAAGGGGAAAAAAACTGGCAAAAAAGTTTTGCTTGTATGCTTGTATTCTACCAAAACAATTAAGATATTACTATTTCTCGTAAATTTAAAACAAACAAACAAATGAACAAAAGCCCCCAAACACCCAACAAATACAAAACATCTCCATTTAATTACGTTTTTGAAATAATATTTTTCTTAAATACGTGTTCAAGCATTGGACTTCCAACACCCTTGCTTTGCTTTTACTTCCTTTGCACTTGCATTCACTCTATTGTTTCTGGCAATCTAAGCTGTTTAATGGGTTTACACAGCTTCAAATTACATTTGAATCACAGGCTCAGATCATAATATGCTTGACTAAAAAAATCTACATTTGCATAAATTTGCCTTTTTTTCCTTTACAGTTTACTGTACAAACATCAAGTATTTCTTTGCAAGCTTAAAAGGTTACTTCATTTATATGTGACATCTTTGTTCTGACACTTGACTTTCTCTGTTTTAGAAAACAGTGTCAGCTGTGTATAAGGTAGTAATCAAGAGACAAAAAGAGTGTTTTAACCTGAGATTGTAGTTCAAACCTGGTGAGCCATAGTGAATTCTTGTTGTCTTCTTAACTTCCTATTCTAAGGTAAATTGTTTTCTAATACAATAGAATGAATGCTGCTCAAAACAAAGATAAAGATGTAATTAAATAAACTTTCTGGCCTTCTTAACCTTGCTCTCCCCCAGTCAGTGTAATTTATTCTTTGTATAGACTAATTAATTGTTTGCAAAACACTTCTCTGATAAGTGTTAAATAAATGCTTAATATTAATATTACAAGTATATTTATTTGCAATTCAATCATTTAATTGACCTCTATTTTACTACAGCTTATAATGACAATCAATTGCATCCTTTTTCAGCCTTCATTGATCTTCTTTCATCCCACACTGTGTTTTCTAACTGTTTTTCATCTCAAATCCCTTTAGAAGATAGCAATAACCATAAAATTGCTCAAACTTCTTTTAGCTTCCCCCTCCTTTTTTCAAGCTACCCACAGAATTGGAAGATTTTTATAGTACTTCCTTTACAGAAATTCAAAATAAGCACACTTATTAAGCCATATAAGTTAAAGACTGATGACCAGAATCAACTGAAATGAAATACAACGGAACTGCAATAATTAATCAGTATGTTTGAGAAAAGTGCAGAAAACACCTCAGGTGATTTGCTCTTTTCAATGGTAAAAGGGAAGTAAAACAGTCCCAATCTTTTTTATTCCTCACATGGAGAATAACTGGTCAGTTCTATATTTTTGATGCAACACTCTACAGTAGAAATAAATGCCTAATAAATATTTTCATCTCTTTTGTCATCATTTTTTATTTTTCTTATTGCAGTACTCCTTAAAATGTTGGCATCATAATATCCATCATGGAGTCCTTAGCAAGACTCTAAGCTTTTTTATTGCCTTTTTTTTCTTTTTAATATAAATACTTTAACTCAGTTTCGTGGAGTCCTTTTTCATACAGTTGTACAGGTGATTTGCCATTGACTGTGACACTTACTAAAATCTCTTCTCTGTGATACAGCTTCCAAATCTATGCTTTAGACAACTCATTTTCTAAGATGTGTTCTACATGTAATATTTCTGAGTCTGTATATTGCTTGTCAAAGTAATTAACTAGAAGCTGAATTTGTTTTATTTTTAATGGCAGAAAGCATTTTGTATCAACTGTGTGTACTAAAATGGAAATTCCCAATTATGCCATTTTTTTTTTCTGATACTTATTCTTGAGGATGCTTCTTACCAGTGCAAACCTTCTTGTCTACAGGATGGGATACATCAGAATTCCGTTGCACAAAAAAACAGCAGTGTTTTGTGAAACAGGCTAAAATCAAAAATGAGAAAGGCCTATCAAGGTGAATGAGAAACACAAAAGAAATGGAAAAACTTGAAATGCCAGTGAGTGAGATAGGTTTTAAGGTTTCTTTCATCTGTGGTCATATTCCAGAGTTATAAATAGCTGAGAAAATCACAACTAAAATACCCATCCTGTCACAGTAGATTGTGACTGGCAAAAGGAAGAGAGAGTATTCCCAGAGTTCTCAGATGATAAGTGTAGAGATGTTACTTTTTAAGCTTAATTTAATAATTGAGAGATCCTTTTGGCATCTGACCTGTTAAATAAATGTTAATGAAGTGATCTGTATAAAATATTGGATTATTTATTGCACCGAAATGAATTAAAATCCAAGTCAATAGGAATTATAGATGCTGTTTCTACATAGCTAATTTCATAGCAGTGAATACCATTATAAGGCACATTATCTGGAAGAAAGTATTTAAAAAAGAAGAAGAAATAATAATTGGAGAGAAATTAATTTTCAAAATAGGTAGGCCATAATGCCAGTTACAAATAAACTGGGATAGAAAAGAGCAGCATCAAGAAAAATGCAATCTGAAGGAAGTTTAAAAATATGTATAATGAATGTGTACACATCCAAATACATTAGAAGTTCAAGCCATTGGATGTAAATACAGTCTGATGGAATCTGAAACATTTACAATACTTAATAGCTGGTAAGAACTATAAACAGAAGTGTAATAAGGAAAGTTAAGACAACAAAAAGAGTGGTTTTAAAAGTATAATAGGAGTTGATAGTGCACAGCATATTTACAGTCAAAAAGTTACTTCAGTTAACAGGGGGCTTTATTGTTATTATTAGTATTACTACTACATTATTCAAAGAGGAAATAGAATCACTGTTTAATTAAGCACTGAAGAAACAAGATGATAATACTTTTTTAAAAATCTAAATTCAAATTGTGTTGATAAACATGACAGAAGTGGTAGAATAGGCTTCCCTAATACACTTGACTTAATATTACCTCTATACTAAGAAAGAAAAGTAGCATGCATTAAATAATTTAAAACCCAGGGTTTTGATGAATTTCAGATGTATCAGGGAAAAGCCTTCAAATGCACCCCTGTATAGTGGACAGCAAAAACCTTTCTTTTTTTTTTCTGTAAATTTTTTTTGATGGTGTCCCAGATGAGAAAGTAAGCTTGTTGCTTTAGATATTTGTGGGTACCTTAAATACTACTGCTTAAAGGGTTTATGTTGGTAAAGGAGCAGTTATGACTAGTAAATGTACAGATAGGTTAATCAGCATTATCTCAAAAGGGACAAAGAAGTCGTGCATTACTGACAGATACAGATATAGATATAAAGGTAGATAGATAAATACAAATATATTGATGTATCTTTTTATCTTGTATACACAAAGATTTCAGACCAGACTTAAAAGTAGTCAGCTATATTTGGGAAATGATTGCAAGTCAGGATGGGACAATTCTAAGCGTGACTCTGAAGCCAAGAGTATTATTTAGTTGGAATGGAGTGATTATTTTAAGAATGTGTTTGGTTTTAATTCAAGTCCTACAGGAGTTTACTAACTAGTTCTTATGTGTCAATAGTTCAAGAAAGATGCTGATAAACTTAAGAGTATTTACAGAATGAGAAAGAACAAAGATCAAGAAAACTTCCTCTGTGGTGAACGATTCATGGTACTTGATCTCATTAGTTTATCAAGGGGATGATAAAAGGTACCTGCCTAGAAAAGAGAGATCTGATAACAGGGTTAATCCACCAGAAGTAAATCATCCAAACTCTGGATACTGAAGCTATGAAAGTTCAGACTCAGGTAACAAATTGTTAATTATAAAAGTAAATAAGATTTGATGAATTGTTACAAGAATTATCACATATATGCCATCAAGATTATTCTACCATGTGTACTGTGTTTTAAAATGAGTGCTTAGTTCAGAGAAACCTTGTAAGTTCTTTTGTCTTAAAAGCCAAAGTGGATTACTTATTTTTTGTCTAAAAACCAAAGTAGTTACTTATTGCAAAATATTTACACCAGTCCTTGAGCAGTATATAGTAATAAGAACTCAAGCGTCACTGTTCAAAACAATTTTATTACACATTAATCCTTCATAATACAAAAAGATTACTTCTACTGACTTATAGCAGTGCTATTTGTACATAGTATAATCAGTGTTACACCAAAGTAGTGCAAAGATCCACCTACCTCAGTGTCCTGTCTTCAAAAAGTCATAACCATATGTCTATAAAAAGGAATACAAGAGAGCACATATATACTGATGCAGAGATCTGGGGGGACACCATGCTGTCTGCATGCATAAATTTCTTGCCCAAATGTAAACCAAGAGCTACAGTGAAGACCTGGGAAAAGAGAAGAAGGAAGGAGGGAGCAATGGTAGTTGCTTCCCTTGACAATCACCACAAGAATATTGTTAGGGTCTGCAGCAGGTAAAAGGTTCTAGGAATAACACCACAAGCGATTGCATGAGAACAGGAGGGAAAAATGCTGCATTGAGCCTTGCACCGTAAGCAAAGGTATCCAGACCCACACCTAAAGGGCTCTTAGGCCATTCAGAAGGCAACGCATCAAAAGCACTATGTCAAAATATTTCTTGGTCTGTGTCATGAACACAAGCGTTTAATGCATCTCTAGTCATCTGTAAGATGTTTTCCCCTTTCTGAAGCCCAGTTATGACGTTTTACATTCACTTGATGCACTGGTTGCTATTCATCATTGAGTAAAATTATGTTAACTGCATAAGTATTCAGTCATGAAATTTCACCATGTATTGGTTTAACATGAAAAGCTCTATGGTTTTTTCTTTAATATTTTTTTACAGTCTGGACATGGCTCTTTGTTTCCTTTCTACTTGCCATGATCGTTTTATTCCTTCCTAAACAGTTGTCCCTTCTAAAAATGGTATTAATTACTCATTTAGTTCTTAAGCCATATATTGATTGCCTTTAATTTTGTCTTCAACCTCCCCATGTAAGACCCTTCTTGTTCATTTCTGTATTTAGTAGTTGCATCCATATTCAGCCATTTAAAAGTGAAATGAAATATGACTTAATGATTTCTGACTAAAGAAAGTAAATTTTTTGAAGAATAGAAAAAAAATAGAAAAAGGGTTTTAAAACTTAGTGACTTAATTTCATTTTGATTTAAATCAAAGAGCCATGAACAAGAACAAAAATCATCTTTATGTACTACAATCAGTATTTGTGCAAGAAGGTGTTTGAAAGATGTGAAATGCCTAAGAGGGAACATTAAAAGCACAGTTTAAATAATTCTTTAGAACTTCAAATAAACATGAGTTTGTTTTTAGATTTTATAAGCTGAATTGTTAATCTTGGCTGAGACAGAAGTGAAAAATTTATCTTTTTATTCCACAGCAAATGGTAGAGAAGTGATAAGCCTGGTGTGTAGGGTTTTTTTAGTTTATTGGGGGTTGTGTGTGGATGTGTGGATACTCGCTCAGTATAAGGATTTTTTGCTTTTTACATGCGTGGTTCAGAAACTGCTGCAGGTATTCAAAGAAATCCAAACAAGTCTGTACAAGAAAAATAAATAAATAAGCACTGTTGGTTTTTGAGCCAGTGAAGAAGTTTACATTTGAATGTGATAAATTATGAGAGGAACAATAAATCTAATTAAAAATGACATTTTAGCTCTGATTTTTACACTGAATCATCTGGTTGTCAATGTGTTTCTCTCCATACAAAAATATTGTAATGCTTTAGAAAGAAGACAAATCCTTTTTAAAGAGATTTGCTGTCTTTTGCAATCTTACCCCTTATAAGATTGCAAAAAAAATAAGTGTTAGTAGACTCTGCATAAGAGTTGTTCAGAGTTTTTTTTTTTATTTAGTTGTAGTTGTTCTTGGTTTTGTTTTATCTCAAATTCCTCAATAAAAGCAAAAATATAACCAGGAAAGGAATGTATGTAATCTACACTTACAATAGGGAGGTTGCTTTTTAACACTTTTGCCACTTCTACAGAACTAATGGACTGATGCTTGCTATTGAAATCAGAGAACAAGATTCTTCCTTTAATCAGGCTGTCCCCAGTGGAGATCTGATTTTGGGTTTTGCCCTAGTTCATAAATTTGGTTAGATCAGCTGTTTATTTGCAACTTACCAACAGAAACACAAATGAAAAAGAGCTGATTAAAAAAAACACTGTGCTGATGGTATTAAGCCTGTGTCATCATATAAAATTGGTAAAGAAGGTATATGGAGTGTGAGTGGGGAAGGTGCCACCAGATATCCTTATTTATGAGTTTGTTCCTGAAAAAAGACAAGCAATGGAAAGAATGCATTGCTATTATAGTTGTTTTCCAAACAGACAGACAGAGAATAATACCAAAAGGCCGATTTTACCTGCAAGTATCATGCTTTATTATATTCAGATTAGTTGCCCAGATTAATTTGATTTAGGTATTTAAAGTTGATTGGAAAATACTGTAATGCTTCCATTCTTAAGGATTAGATACTATTATGAGATTTGTGTGGTTCTTTTTTAGTGTTATGAAATATGAATATAATCATCAACACATATAACTGCTGGTATTATAAAATCAAGCTTTAAGCTATATCTTTGGATTGTTTGATGACTTACTCATTTAAACTAGTCCATTTTACATTGATAGTAAAAAAAGTCATTCAAGTAGGTAATTATAAGGGTAATAGAAAAATCTGGCAGGAAGCAAAAGCAGAGAAAAGAACAATGGTTTCAAATACTGAACAGTTGGCACAAGAAAAGGTTATTGGTGACAGCTAAAAACAGAATAGGGACAAAGACAAGCAACTCTTGTTCCCTGTTTTCCCACAAATGATCTCATAAGCACAACAGCTTAGCAGGAGCTTCTTGGTACACGCAGCGGGGTCTACTTGGTACGAAGAATATGCTGCCCAAGGGTTGTGCAAGGGCATTGTCAGCCTCCTCTGCTTCCTGCAAGATGTCCTGAGTCAACCCCAAGATGGGACACTGAGTTAGAGTGTATTGCAGTGTTGGATGCTGGATAGCATCCTCTTCAGCAGAATGACAAAGCTGGAGTGTGTTTTCTTGGTTTTAAGTAGACAAGAAGGAAGTAGAAAGTTAAGAGACAGGAGTGTGTAAAGGGAATGGTGCAATGAAACAAAAGTGAGAAGATTGAGAGAGAGAGAGCGAGAGAGAGGGGGCAGAATAGCATGAGGGGAGAATAAACAAGCTCTGCCATTTGGTCTGGAACTCAACTCCAGTTATGCCAATGAATGTCCTTTCCTGACTCTGTGCTAATCAAAGCTGGCAGAATTCTCTGGCAGTCAGATACTGGGGAGCACAAAAGCCAGAAGCTCTTCCTCTTGTGTAGGGAAATTCCCTCTCAGAAATAAGAACCAGACATCATGACAGTATAACCTAAGCTGCAGATGCAATTTCAGTCTCAAATGCAGAATGCTGAACAATCAATACAGTCAAAAGCTATGCTGGGCATAGAAAATTACTGGCTCTGAGTCAAGTGTGATAAATACAGTTCATCTGGGAGAGCACCTAGAATTTACTATACCAAAAAAGGGTTCTGTAAGCAGGAGTAGGAAAATACTTAACTTCTGAAAAACAGACTCTGAGGGAAAATGGAATCACGTGAGGAAACCTCAATAACGTTTGAAAGATCTGTATTGGAAAGTAAAGAGATACCTAAGTGTTGAGTAATCCATAACTGAAAGTCATACTAAAAACCTAAAATATGTGAGAAAGGAACAAAAATAATTGTAGTTTATTATAATTAAGAACACGTTGAGAATATTAAACTGCAAAGAAGTAAAGAAAGTGACTGAACACTATTATTTAGTAGTAATGTTGTCGAATTTGCATGAAGAATAAAATAGAATCAGTAAACTGGTGACAGCAACCATGAAAAGTGCATTTTCTAACTGGAAAGAGAGGCAAAGAAAAAGAGAGGCCTAAATTTGTAATATTAAGGATGAAAATGTGGTGTGAGTTGGTTTGTTATTTATAGACGATAAACATGGATTTATTGCAAGTGAGAGGGGTTTTGATATGCAAGAGACTAAAATCACATAAGAAAAGCCACAAAATTAAAAAGAAAACCGGAAGTATAGTTGTTTCTAATACCGACCGGATCTGTGGTTTGGCTTTCCATAGGAACTCACTGTCTCCTCTGTAAGATCAGTGGTCTTGCTGCTGTCCATTGTACATGCTCCTGCTTATCCAACCTTCTCTTCTTTTGTGCTAGTGTTCTCCTCCATCTGGTGTGAGATATGTCAGGGTAGGTTTCCTGCACTGAAATTACTGCTATAAATAGCTAAAAAAAATGGCAGTCCTGTATAATTGTAGTGGAATGCAGCTCAGGAGAAGAATTACAAAAATCTCGGGCACTGAGAAGTGGCCTGAATATGGATCCCTCTCATTTTCTTGTCTATTCTAACACTAACTCAAATAGCCTTGGCTGCTTAAAAAGTGCATGTGGAGAATTTCTGTGCCAGAGGGCTTGAGTATCTATTAAAAACATAAGCCAGCTTATTTACTACCTGAAACTACACAGTGCTGTCAAAATAGGCAAGAAACAGGTACAGAAATTCTGTGCAGAGACCTGAGATGCAGTACAGTGAAAACAGATATAGTCTTCATTAAACATATGCATTATCTGCAAAATATCTAATGTTAAAAAAAAAGAAGTTAGCTCAACTCGCAATTGCTGTTATGAAGAGGAATTAAATATTTGACCCAAAGCTTGAGGTTTCTTAGATGGTACAATAATTGTCTGAAGGGAGAGTAAAATGAAGAAACAATATCCCAAAGCCCCTATTTTGAGAAAGATGTGGCAGAATAACACCTAGTAAAACAATTTGATAAAGGATATCCAGCATGAATTCAGGAAGAAGAGGTCATGCTGAGATAATCTGTTTGAATTCTTTGAAGATACTAGTGGTAAGAAAGATAAGGAAAATTTAGAGGATGTAGCATCCTTACATTTCAAAAGGATTATGACAGGCATTCACATCAGAGATAAATGCCTATGGAAAAAAACTCAGGAGTAGGAAGTAAATGAAGATGCTGGTAAAAAATATTTGAAAGCAGGGAAATGGGAACTTTGTGAATTTCAGAGAAGATGAATGACATTTCCCTGGTCATTCTGTTTTATGAAAATTAGACAATAGGACTGAATATGATATTGTTAATTTTTAAAATGGTTGTGGAAAGAGAGCAGAGTGACTCAGGGTTTTTAAATCAGTTGGTCAAAGCCTGAGTCACTGGATGAAGATTTGTCAAGAAACTACTTATGTTCACACACAGAAAATCTCCTATCACATGATCACAACACCATTTTCCACAGCATTTGCCTTCTTTAAGGTATAAAGGGTTTAATATTCACTTGGCTATTCAGTAATTTGTTTTACCTTCTTTCAGCCTCAGGTCCTATTAATTATTACCGCTTGACTTGTGATTTGAGATAGATTTTTTAGATTCCTCATTGGCTATTCCATGATAGTTTCTAATAGCACAGACTGTACTACAATGGAAGAACGTAAGTTTCATCTTTCAGTGATGGGGAACTGAGGCACTGAGCAATTACAGACAAAGGTGTCTACATGCTTGGTATTGTCAGTCTGAGGTTCCTAGAACACGAGCTTTTATTGTACTTAATTTATACAGCATTCTGTTTCAAAGATAACATGGTACATTTTTTAAACTGTGTAGTATTAAAACTCTAAAGTTAGAAAGAGCTGTACAATCACTGCTGATAACAAGCTTTTTGCATGTTGAGGAGAGAGGAGATGGCAATGCTGGGTTTTATAAAGTCGATGACACATTTTCTGATTACTGTTTCTCCTGTTATTCCTGCATACTTTGCATAAGTGGCCTCATGGTAATGTGATGTAATCACTTTCAGTTTCTATAATAAGGATATGCTACTGTGTCTTATTTCCACAAAAAAACTTTTTGGATATTACATCAGCATTTTCTTCCTCTCTGAAGTTCAGGCCTGTCAGGAAGAGAGCAGTATTTTTAGCATTATTAGGCCGGTTAATAGCCTTTCTGCTTAACTCAGTTGAAATTTTGTATCTTCCTTGTCATATTTTGTATC
This sequence comes from Climacteris rufus, assembly GCA_013398175.1. NCBI lineage: Eukaryota > Metazoa > Chordata > Aves > Passeriformes > Climacteridae > Climacteris > Climacteris rufus. Next base: position 711,421 of record VZRZ01008350.1, on the reverse strand, counting down.
TTCCTTCCAATAAGTCTGTAGACTTTGTCTCCTTGGAGGGCAACACCCGGAAGAAAAAGGATCTCATAACTTTAAAGTGAATCTGGTAAACATTGAACTGTTTTAATTGAAGTGCCTTGGATTAATTAACTGATTTTAATTGAAGCCCCTTGGAACTCATAGAATAAAAGTGTTGTATCTCACTGCTGATATTATGTCAGCACAGGATAAGCAGGAGACACGAACCCATAAACCAAAGTAGGTTTTTTAGTTCTTTAGAAGCTTCATTTCATGTGGTTGTAGGTAGTGGTTGACACTGGGTTTGTCAGCATCAATAAAGAGATCACTTCTCCTTCAAGCTTCAGAGATTAAGTCATGGATACTTATTCTTTGACTGTCACCTAATTTATGTCTTTTGTTGTAAAATCTTTATCTATCCAATTTAAATTGTGTTTTTGTCTTTGTATTGAGTGAGTTCTGTCACAAGAGAGATTGTTTCCTGCAAAATACTATTTTACTGCAATGTATAACAGGCTAAACAAGGCATGATTTTTTCCACTTACGGGTCATATATATAACCTGGTTTATTTAAGACAGGAACTGAATTAGTAAGTAAACAGAGGAATCAAAAGTCATAAACCATTATTTTCTGGAAAACAGTTTATGGAGACAACAACTACTCAGATATATGTTAGAATTATGACTGCATATATTTACTGTGTTCCCTTGCTTTGAGGCACATTTTCTATGGATTTTTCCCTGGAGCAACTAAGCAATCTTAAAATTAGAAATTGGCAACAATGAACAGACAGAGAACAATGTGTAGTTCTACAATAGAAATGAATTAGAGGTGTCAATTGAATCAAGAGGTGTAGGTACTTGAAAAAAAAGAAAAAATATGTAGGGTCATATTGTGAGGAAGAAATAGCAACTTGAAAACCTTGAACGTGCTGTAGTTACTGAATCTACAAAATATATTGTGTTTACTTCATTATATTAATCTCAAAATCTTGAAGGGATGATCATGGTTGGGGCCTTGAAGCTGAGTCATTAAGAGATTATCTTGGGGGCTTGGAAATTTTGACTGTGTCTATGTTTCTTTAATGTTGAGTTCTCTGCTATCACATAAGTAATGTGATAAATGTGATATCTTACAGTGATAAAACTCCATGAATGAAAATTGTCAGTCACATCACCATTTTGATGATGAGGCTTGACTGAAGATTTTTTCAATCAAAAGATGGTGCTGTTAAATAAGCATTTGTGTTGTAATCATCCAGCTTTAGTCATTACAAGTCTATTTCAAGAATTAGCTGAGTAGCAAGTTTTAGGGTACAGATTTGGGGATTTGGTTTGGCTTGTTGGTTTTGTTTATCACAAAATGGACAAGGCAGTAAAAGGGAAAGAGGGACAGAGAGAGGAAGGAAAGGAGGGAAAGAGGGAAATAAGCAAAGAAAGAAAGAAAAGAAGAGAGGGACGGAGAGAGAGAAAGGAATTGGAATAATCAGAAGCCTTGGGTTGGTCACTGTTCCTTAGTTTCAACTTTGGAGTGCTTTCATTCAGATGGTATTTAATTTACTCTTTCACACTGTTTTCACGTCTTTAAAAAATGATTTTGCCTTACTGAAAAAGATGTATGTAAAAACAATAATTTCCTTTCATCATCATTTTTCCTCAGTAAGAACAGGAGGATATCTTTGCAGATTTCAGACCGCACCTCTGTGCACTGACTCATGTGAAATGAATGTCACATCCTATATTCATTTTGGTTTGTACTTCACAATTTATTCAGGTTGTTAAGGTTCTGGAATTCACTGCTAGGCTTCTGGTTCTGCATATTATCACAGGACAAAAGGAATGACCTCTATGGGTGATTTCATTTTATTGTTGTTTTCTACATGGGTTGATGATGGCAGCCCATGGGGCTGAGACACTAAAGCTTAAACAGTAAAGTTCTCTTCAAGGATGAAGCAGTAAAATGTGAGGGTATTTTCCCTTTCTTTATAAATAAGAAAAACGGTTAGACTTGATGAGTTTTAGCAATGAAATTGGTGAGCTGGAAAACGTCAGTCAGGTGAGAGGGCCTCTTCTCCAGTCAATTTTTGGAGGCTGCTTGATAGAATATGTCTATTTAAATAGAAACTGAGAGTGTAGAAGGAAAATTTTATTGAGTATGTCATCCTTCTTTTATAAAAGAAACTCTTGAAATGTAGAAGACGATTTGCCTTTAGGGAGCCTTTGGAAAATAAGAGGATTTTTATTTTTTAATAGAGAAAGTCTTTAGGAATGGTAGAAAGGAAGATGGCTTTTTCATCAGTACCAATTTTGATTGTAGAAAATTATTAGCTCAGTAATTGCCTGAGGCAAGAAACCAAATTATTTTGCTGTATTTCAGGAAAGTGTAATTACAGTATTTATTTACAAAATATGTTTGTTAGGAAATAGTTTGATTGAACTTTATTACTATCACTGCAAAGGGAGAACCAAAAGTAAGATTGGTATAAACAGGTACAGCTGATACAGACCCCATGCTTAAAAAAACTGAAGAAATAAAAAGGCCAGACACTACCCAGTTGGCTTGATCATCATTTCAGGGTACACATAGAAATGGGAATGACTGACTAGATGTAAAAGACAGTTAAAAACATCCACAACAGCAGTTAACTGGACAAATGTGCATTATTATCTTTTTTCATTAATAGAAAATAAAACATTTTGAGGCCAAAATTTCTGTCCTTCCTTAGCTGATAAATGTGTTTTCAAAACCTTCATTTGCGTAGGACCCACAGTCATATATACCTTGTAGACAGAAATGAAAGCGTAGAATCTTAGTCTCATTTCAGTTGGAAGAGACCTCTAAAGCTCATACAGTCCAATGCTTCTGCCATGGGCAGGGACATGTTTCAATGGACCACGTTGCTCAAAGCCCCATCCAACCTGGTCTTGAACACTTCCAGGGACAGGGCATCCACAGCCTCTCTGGACAACCTGTTCTAGTGTCTCATCACCCTCAACATGAAAAACCTAATCCTTTTATCTGATCTCTTTAAATTTAAAACTATAGCACCTTGTCCTGTCACTACAGGCCTAGGTAAAAAGTTTCCCTCCATCTTGTTTATAAGCCTCTTTTATATAATGAAGGGAAGTGGATCTCTGGGCTAAGTAGGAGGCAGTAGGATGACAATGGCTCAAAAAGTGGGACCATCTTGAATATGAGTGGTTGCTAAAGTTAGCATTGATGCACAACTCAAATGTGCAAGACGGCATTCAGAAGGAACAAGTAAAACCAGTATTACAAGCTTGCATGCCCCTGGCAGTCAACTGAATGGTAGTTGGAAATGTTCCCCAACAGATAAGCCCTATTTAGTTCCATGCCATTGCAACCCATTGTTATTTGAGCATTGAGGATGTTCAATAAAATTATATCCATGTAAACTTCTTTTCAAAACTTGTACTCTTTGTTGGAAGTTCGTTGTGCAAGAACGTTGCCAGCATTTAAATAAGGAAAGGTTTCTGTTTACTCCAGCCTGTATAAATACTTAAATAACTGAGTTTTATTTACATGGAAAAGCTCTGGCAGCTGCTGAATATCAAGATGACTGGAACCAGTGATTTTTTTTTTTTTCTATAGTCAGAAAGAAATAGCTTATTGGAGTAATTTTCCATGCCAAAATTCCAAAAATTTGTCAAAATTTACCTAACTGCTTGTCTTGTCATAGGGCTTGTGTGACGGGAATCAGTTCAGTGTGTTTTATTTTAGAAATGGTGTTCTATTTTTATCTGGTTTCTCAAACGTATGGAGTTTATTGGCAAAAAGTGAAAAATGTACCAGCAATCCAGGGAACTTGAGAGTTTCCCTGCTGAGCTTAATATAAGAGCAGTTCTCACTCCACAGGGACGCTGCATTTTCTGCTAGCTAATGTCCACATGGTGGGCTTTTTCTTCATTTAGTAAAGAAGATCTTTTTGATATCTGCTCCAGAGCCCATTAACAAGTGCAGGAAAGCCTTGGAGCTTGAGCTAGATGTCAAACACTTACTTAAGCATTTTCTTGAATCTGAGCCTTACGTGCTGTCCCTGAAATTCTGGATTCTAAGTTTACACCTGCAGGAGCTAGTGTTACAGATGGAGGTTGGAATAATATCTAAAAATAAGTTAGTGTTATTATAAACAAGTCACATCTGTTACAGAAGCAAGGAGCAAAGATAGGGCTGCTTTGGACCATCCACTGCAATACTGGGTAATCTTACCTGAAAAGTCACTGCAAGGGTCTTAAAATTTAGCAGTCTTGCACTGTAATGTGGCATTTCTGTGACATCTCTCAGGTTAATGAACAGCCTGACTACCTCAGTAGGCATCTGTTACCTGTCAGTCACAATGAAATGTTTTTCCTGGTCAGTAAGAAATCACTTAAAGTGTGATGCAACATTATTTATATTCTTGGGGAATTTGTGTAATTGGAGTCTCTCATAAAAATGAAATAGGAAATTTCCTCCTTAAACGCCTTTTTTAAACACCTTTATTGTTACATAATAGTGATTTTAAGTTTCATACTGTTAGCTGGCCTTGAGCCATAGATTGGACTAGTCCTTACATGAAGTAGTATTCCTTCATGGTTATATTTTGATTTCTTTAAATTAAAAAAAAGAAAAAAGGAAAACTATAATCTCTACTTCAGCATGGGGTGGGAGGGCTTACCTTCCTGGTGGAAGAAATCTGCAAGATGTAAAGTCACTACATATCTTCATATAAAAAGTCTTTCACACATCCCTTTCAGTCAGAATTATCTCAGCTGTTTCTTGTAATTATAAAATACATATTTTCAAATACAAATCTTGTGATTTTTCTCTTACACAGGATCTCATAAATAGCAAGATCATGGCAGCAATTAACTTGGAGGGGGATAAAATCAGGGAATGGTGTTTTCAACAACACATTTTCTAATTTGATTTAAAAACAGTTGTATCGTAAAAGGTATTTCAAAAGCCTGTGGAACTACTGCCATGTTTGGTGCTTTCTTTGTACACAAGATCCACTTTTAAAGTGATGGAATTAAAAATGTCATGCTTGAAATGTCTTCCAGTCTGTTGAGAAGCAGTTTCTCACCTCGTGACAGGCCACTCTATTGTCTAAAACTCATTTGAGTTCCCAGTAAAGGCAACAGACAATATTCTTGGTCTGTTAATCATTGAGATGCCAAGTCAGAAGACAATTAGTTTAACATACCCTTTTGTCCCAATAAATCCAATTGAAACTATGTGTTTAAATGCTTTGCTGCAATGAAGACTAAAGGAATAGAGGCAGGCTGGCTGGATGCTTGTAAAGTTTCTCTGATCTGAACAAAGCATCACAAAAGTAACTTAAATTCTGCAACTCAGCTACGAGGTTCAGCAATACAAACCCAAGTAAAAAAGTAACCAGCATTTATTTAATTTTATTTCCTTAGTAGTGTAGAAAATGGAGAGTGGCTTCCCGTCTAGCAGCTTGTGGTTTTGTTCTAGTAGTTATATACTGCACCTCTTGGCATCGTATACCAAGGATAACTGATAACTTTACTGGTGTAAGAAATGGTCAAAGTTTTGCTTTGACAAAAGAAAGTTATTTCAAGTAAGATAATTCATCTGTACTGTTTGTTGTCTTTCTCAATTTTGTGGGGCTATTCAGATGCACTTTCTAAATAAACTGACCACAGCAAGGGTGAATAAATCTGTGTAGGGGGGTTCTTATTTCAGATTTTGAGAAATTGCAATACTTGAGCTGTGAAAATTGACACATTGAACTCGTTTTTGTACATGTTTAAAATACATGTACATGTGTGAAATAATACACAAGCTAATATATAATTGGGAAAGCTCATACACCAGGCTAGAATTCAGCATTTCCTGAGTTATTTAGGACTTGTTACCTAACAAAAGAATAGCAAAAATAATACTGTCTCAACTAATATTTGTTGAAGTATTCTCATGATATAACAGTTTCAATATCCCAAGCTTCAACTTAACAGTGAGTGATAAGCCTTTTAAATAGAACCTCTTATATATTGATTGTACATTAGAAGTAGTGAATACCAGCCATCTTTTCTAAAGGAGAATGAAGTAGATACTTGAGTGAAAAATACTTTGCAAGTGCTGAAACTGAACTAAGATTCCTACTTTTCCTTCTCAGCTTTGAAGATAATGCTAGAAGAACTGTAATTATTTGTGATTATGCCTTTTTTGTTTCCCCCTCAGTTGCAGTCTGTACCTTGGCCTCTAGTTGGAATTAACCAGTGTAGCAGTCTCCCACTTCAGTAAGCATGGGGGTGCCAGCTCCTGAGGGACTGATAGGGGTTAATTTCAGCTAATGTATTTTATGCATTTTAAGAATATCTGATCTGTTTGAAATGTGGCACGAGTGAAACTTCTTTGCTTTCTGATCACTTGCTAATTGAGTGTCCTTGCAGTTCTTTACCTGAATGCTTCAAATGTAATGAACGAATATTAATGAAAACCTCTAATGAATTTAGATTATGGAATGTGTTTGATGATTAGATTATATCTTTGAAAAACTTCAGTTAGAAGAATGAGAAAGAATCCTGTGCTGAAATCCCAAATTTGTGCATATTAAGCTTGCTTCTTATTATGCTAGAAGGTCATTAGGTCTCACAGAACACATACTTTGCAGTAAAACTGTGCTTTTGTAAAGGTTTTACTCAAAAGTGTCAACAAAGTTCCTTTCCACTTAAAATTAAGTTTTATTGCAGTTGATACTGTTCAGCTGCAATTGATTTTTAAAGAAAAAAAAGCTGATAAATTTCTAACCATATTAAAACGGTGGCTGATAATTTATATGGTAAACGACCTGGCTCCTCACAAAAGGAAATGAAAAAGCTAACTTTGTGCCAATTCCTGGCATCTTTATTCAGAGTGTCTTTTACTTTATTCCACATGAAAGCTCTAGCTGAGAGTGTTGGACTACTTGCCTAGAAAAGCAATTACCTTGATAAATGAAGATGACAGAGTCTTTTCTTAAATAAACATGAATAATCCTTCCACCCATTCAGAAAGCTGAACGTACAGGTGCCATCTTATACTGGCATAATAGTTCATTAAAAAAACCCCAACCTTTTCATTCACCATTTCAAAGGGCTGGATTAAGCTGAGTTATTTCCATATTTCTTGCTCGTTATTCCTGATTTTGATTCATAGGTAAGTAATAGTTATTACAACAATTCAGGATGAACTTTCTGATTTTTTGCATAAATGGATCAGTAAAATAGTCTTTTCAAATAAGGTGAGTCTTTGCAAATATTCTTCCAATTAAAGTTTCATGAAGTCAGCAGGACTTTTTTTGGATACTTTTCACTGCAGACATTTCATTCTAACAAAAAATGATACTCATATTTGATACAGTGAAAGGAACTAAAATAGGTTTGTAAACCCAAAATAGATTACATTCTAGGTGAAGTGGTACTTTGAGGGTATACTGTTTCAGGTTCTGCAAAATCTGTCAGACTTCCATATTCAATTAATCTGGTTATTTCTACTGTCTTTCATTGGTTCATCTCTGATTTAACTTTTAATGAACGTTTTCCTATTATAGAGAGGAGGATCCAAAGCACTTATTTTTCCATCTCCATGGCATTTTTTACTTTTGTTTTTCTCTCCTCCTTCTCAGAGAAAAGTGAAAGATTAAATGGCAAGATTTAACCCTTCATATCTTTGTGTATGACAAAAAAAAGAGCCAAATTTTCCAGACTTTCACAAATTATTTTTTATTTTCTCTGTATTGTAATATATTGTCTTTAGTTAACAGGACTGTCTTGCCAGAATTCACTTGGCCAGTTCTTACTGGAGCAAATAAATTTAAAAAAAAAAACAAACAAACCCTAAAAAGTTGTTCTTAACTGAAACTGACTGACCCGTACAGATCCCAAAACCAGAGAATGGGTGTGCAGTTTCTGTCACTGTTGGTCAGCCTTTGTGCAGTGTGGTAGGATAGAGCATGCTCTTTGTGGCTCTTGTCATCTGCCAGAGCCTAGGTGGCCTCTGTATGCTGAAGCCTCCCCTGTAGCAGCTTCAGTCTCCATCTGAGCATCTGTTGTTCACTCCTGTGAGAAGGGATGTTGACAGAGATGCCATTGAAGAGCTGCCCATGCAGAAATGAGCCCTGTAGTATTATGCCTCTGGCCAGGAAAAACCCAACCCAGTGCCTACCCTGTTATTCAGCTCTGGATTGTTCCAAGTCCCATTAGGCAGTCTTCCTAGGCAGTCCATTAATTGTCCCCTCAGAAAATATTCCCTTTCAGAGGTTGTAGCTGTTGCATCCTTGTCCCTATTAAGAACTTGGCTCAGCAGCCAAGGTGCTGTGGGAGCAGCCTTTCTGCCAGCCATTCTCTTCAAATGAAAACCACTAATCAGACTGATGTTTTTCCTTCCTTTGACTGATCCTGTATTGCACAAGATTTCAAGTGTTATTTTGGCTAAACATACCAAAAGCAGATGTTACAGGAGCTGGTGCTAACTTCTCCATCATGCCTTCCACCCTGAAATCCAGTAAATACAATTTTGGCTTTAAGAGTAGGAGGTCACAGGCTTGGTGCTGACCTGACCGTCTCTCAGGACATGCCTGGCCCTGCCTTGGTGAGAGCTGGGTTTAGCAGGGGCAGCAGTTGTCTGGTGGCCACGTGCCTGTGGCTTCTCTACATTGGCTTTACTTGGGGAACACACAGGGCAGGGGGCTGGCACTCCTGTGTAGTCACTGCAGAACAAACAGACAGCAGGGTTGGGCAGCATGTGGCTCCCTGACTTTGCCTGGGTAAGAAAATTTATAATAAACCAACTAGATTCCAAGACCTAGGAAGAAAATATCCCCTCTGTTAACATTGTGTGGCTCCCAGCAAGTACCTCAGGATGCCCACAACTTGAGTATTTTTCCCCCATTCAGCCTTAGGAAGACTGAAATGGTCAACTTTGGATGCAGAGGAACACTGAATGGATGAGCACAACCCCAGAGAAAAGCAGTTGGTTTTCTTAAAACTTTTAAAACACTCAATAGACTGAGAACATTTTGAGTGTAACTCCTCTGCTATAGCATGACCAGCTGCACCAGCTAGGGATGTAGATAGTGGCAACTAGCAGAGATAAAGAAGGATTGTCACTAGAGCAGATTCCTAATGCAACCTGAGTTTGCCTGTCAGGACCCCCCTCAAATGGAAAAGGATACCATACATCGAACTGCAGTCTGTTCAATGTCCCCTAGTCTTCCTGGTTGTATTGCGTCAAATACTGCAACCTGGCTTTCAGATGTGGTGTTTTTGCCTTGGCACTTTGAGCTGTCCCAAAGTGGATAACTTTGATAAGTTAAGATATTCAAAACTCTCTGCAATATTCTGAATGGCAGCATCCAAGCTGTGTTTAGATGGTAACAAAAATTTCCACTACAGATTTTAAACTATGTGGTAATCTGTTATCTGTAACAAAATGGATTTTAAATGTACCAAAAAATGCATCCAAAAGTTCTAGTTTTTCTCAGATAGCTAAAGTGATCTACCACGTATCTCTTCTCCTAGATTTAGCCTATACAAAAGCCCCAGATTCTCACTGTTTAAAGTTTGCCTGAGCATTTACTTAGATAAGCATTTGGAACTAGTGATGCAGTTTCTTTCATAGTTATCATGATACTGTCATTACTCCCTTTCCTTCTTCTTAAATTATAGCAGTTCCAGCAGAAATGTGATTTGTGTGGCAGCATTTCTGCAGTAGTTTGTTTTCTTTTCTCAAAATACCATTTCAAGTGACCTATACATAGGTTGGTTAGAGTGACATGACATACCATCTATTCAGGAGGAAACTGTGCCTCATTAAGTTAGCATCTTTGTTGACTATGAACTCCATTTACTGTTTTAGTAATTATTTTTCAAGAGCTACTTTACTGTTGTTTGGAATTTTTCCTGAATTAATATGCTGAAAAAAGTTGTTTTAATTGCTTTAACATTTCAACAATCTATGCAACAAATCCACTTTAGCAGGTCATTCAAATTTATAACTACTACCACTTCAACCAATAGTCTCTATTTTGTGCATTTACAATGAGGAAATGCCATAGTGTTAACCCTTACAGTGTGTTTGAACTGTAATCAACCATAGATGAAAAGTTATTTGTTAGACTATTTTAACTTAGGGTCATCCACTTGCATGCAAAACTTTCCCTGAATTATCTGTTTCCCTGAATGTATCTGTTAAATAGGACATACTTTTCATATTTTAGTATGACAAAAATAATTCACAGTATTTCCAAAGGTAATTTTCTTGTCAAAAATTTAATTGACTTCAATGGATTTCATTCCTTTCTGAAGTAGGATCAGGATTTGGATAAGAGTAGTCTTTGCTACTTCTTGCTGATGCATTTGTCCAATTCCCGTATAAGCTGGTGCAGTTTCCATCTTAGCGAAATAATCAGATGAGAGAACAGTTAGTTCCAGCATTTAATATTTTTTTTGTGTTGATTTTCTTGCTTGTTGTGAAGTTGATCTTCTCTCTACACTCATGAAAGACTCCTGTCTAAAAATCAGTCTTAGAGTTTAGCTTTATAACCAGATTTTATTTATTCTGCAGTAGCCCACTGTTGGGAAGTAAGATACCCTTTATAGTGATGTAAATAGGGAATTGGTTGTAAGTAACACCCTCCCAAAAAAAGGTAGGTTTAGTGTGTGCTTCAATAGCTAAGGAATTAGAAATAATAGGAGAAATGTAAACTTTAATGTTGTCAGCATGACCACAATACAGGGATATGATAATCAGCAGAGGTTTTGAACATGTTTTTTGTAAAGTTAGATGATTTATTTCCATATGAAATAGGCTGTTCTGTTAATAATTATAAACAACTTTGCTCTCATCTTCTGTCCACATAGCACTGATGTCGGAAGTTCTGCCTACTAAAATACAAGGAAATAAACAATTGCTCCATGCCAGGAGAAAAATAAGTGCATTACCTTTCCATCCTTCCATTTCCTAGCAACCATGTCTTCAAGTTGTATTTTGTCCATACAAAGCAAGTAAACTAAGCTTCACTCTAGTCCTAGCCTAATTCAGTTTTATTCTCTTTCTTTTCCTCTTTCTTTCTTTTTCTTCCTTCCTTCCTTCCTGCCTGCCTTCCCCTGCCTGCTTTTCGACAATTTCAGCAGATACCATTAAGGAACTGTGCCCTAATGAGTTTTTATTGTGCAAAAGATTTGGAGCAAGTTTTATGAGAGAAAAAAAATAATCATGCTGTTTTAAATAGAGTGGATCAAATATTTTTCCTTAATTTTTACTTTAACTGTGAAATGCTAGGAGTTTTCAACAGGATTTTCAACCCTATCTTCACTGTACAACGCAATTTAGGCTTTGTTTCTCGCTAAATTTTTCATATGTACGGTGGATCTTTACTGTGAACACTTTGCAGATCAAAACTTAGATCTTGTCCAACACTGTAATGTGTTGACTTCCTGTAAGGGTAAATGTCTGTTCACTTAAAATAATTTCCTATGAGAAAAAAATTACTATTTTGTACTATTTTGTTCCAAAGAAGTGGAAGGAAAACTAAATAGTGGTACATTTGTAAGAAATCTTTTCAGAAAGAGAGTAAGATATAAGTGAGATTGAGAGTAAGATGTAAGAACTATAAAAGGCAAGCTGGTGTGATGTACACCATTCTTTTTAAAGAGTCTTGGCTGCAGAAGGGAGGCATTTCATCTTGTGCATGTTTTGGTGGATAGGCAGGTGTGCTTTATAGGGAAAATGCCTATAATGTGAATATGTTGGGTTTTGCATGCTGATAGAGTGAGGAGAGAAACCCTGAAGAGACAAAGTACTTTGGTCTAAAAGATATATTACACGTTTTTGGGTTGTATTATTTTAAACATTGGCTTTCACACTCTTTCACCATTGTAACGACAAAATATTTCATCTGTACGATTCGAGACAGAAGTTGCCGAAATATTTTCAAAAGGGTTTATTCACAAATAGGATACTTGGCTCTTTTGGTGCACAGATCTTCAAAACGGTGCCTCATGGACACAGTTGCTGAATTTATTGCTTAACACAGGAAGGACCTAGCTTTGTATTCTTGCTTTCAAATTCAAAATCAACCTAGTGAATTAGATAGTGAATTACTGCTTAACAGTACGAAATGTAAAGAAAGAAACCATTTCTTTTTAAGTGTCAAAACCTATGAGTGAGGTTTCTTAAGCTTCAGGAAAAAATGCTACTGTTTGATATATATGCATACATCAACCTCTCTTTGTGCTGCATGCACTCTAAATGTATATGCTTTAATCTTCTACTTCTGTTTACTTATACTTGCTGAAGTATTGTGTGACAAAAGATGAAATACATTCTATGTCTTTGTTAGCCTTAAATGTCTTAATAATGCTTTCTGTACTCACAAATTAACTCAAATTTCACTTTATTGAAAAAAATAGTGGAAAATAATTTTTACAGATAGTTAGGTAGTTTTGGGAGAACAAGTTGTTCACTTGAGAGGCTTTGAAACAGCTCTTAATATAGAAAAGACCAAACAAGTGTTTGCTGCATTTTAGTTTGCCTGAGGAGAACTTTTCATAAATTTTTCTGAATATCCATCATCATTAGAGATTGGACATAATTTTGCTGTGGTGTATCACTGTTATTTCTCCAAATACATTAATATTATACCAAATAAAGGACCTGGGGTTCATGGTGGACACTATGTTGTCCAGGAGCCAGTAATGTGCCCTGGCTACAAAGGTGGCAAGTGGGTACCGTGGCCTGCAATAGGCAAAGTGTTGCCAGCAGGTCAAGGATGGTGACCGCTCCCCTCTGCTTAGCACTGGTGAGGCCACACCTGAAGCACTGGATCTGGTTTTGGGCTCCCCAGTACAAGACAGGGACATACTGTAGGGAGTCCAGAGAAGGGCCACCACAAAAATTAAGAAGCTGTTGCATCTCTCATATGAGTAGAGGTTGGGAGAGCTGTGACTGTTCAGCCTAGAGAAGAGAAGGAGGGGGAGTCTCATCCATGTATGTAAAGGGAGCATGCAAACAGGAGGGAGCCAGGCTATTTTCAGTGGTGCCCGGTGACAGGACCAGAGGCAATGGGCACAAAGAACGTAGAAGATTCCCTCTTAACATTCAGGAAACACTTTTTCACTGTGAAGGTGACTAAGTACTGGCACAGGTTGCCTAGTGAGGTTGCAGAGTGACCATCTTTGAAGGTATTCAAAAGCCATCTGGACACAATCCTGAACAACCTGATTTATTTAGGTGGCCCAGCTTGGGCAGGCAGGTTAGACCAGATGAGCTCCAGAGGCCCCTGCCAATCTGAACCATTCCGCCATCCAATGGAGATGCCTGCTGTACATGGTTAGGGCCTATGTCTGCTGTATCCAGGCATCTTAACTTCTTGCACTGGAATAATATTTACTCCTTTTTTACCATCAGTACAATTTAGGCAGCTGACACCGTAGACACATGAGCAAAATCCTAAAGCATACTGTGAACTAACAAACAGTCATGACTTGTCATGAAATCCCAACAGGATAAAAAGGCTGCCTGATGAAACTATCTGAAGCCAGCCCTTTCATTGGCCCACCTTTTCTGGTAGTATCCTTTTACTGGAGGCAGAGAGTAATTTTCTTGTTACAAAGGGAATTACTATGAGACCTCAAAAGGTGTGCTGCAAGATAGCACACTGTCTCAAGACAGCTCTTTTAGTCACTTGACAGAGTGGTGTAATCAAAAGATTATGCAGTAACAGCAAGACTGTTGATGCATGTGCACTGCCACCACTTACTTTATGCTCTTGATAAATTATTGAGCAGGACAGCCTATGGGGTCAGTATCCACAGTACAGCAGGATGCCCAGATCTAGTAATGGGGATTGAGGACAGACCTTCTGAGCTTTCCTACCTGCTGTTACACGCTTATTTTTGCAGGTGTGGCTGTTGCTTCTCTTCTCCCAGTTGTAAAACGCAGCATTTTCTTCCCACTGTGTTGTAAGGATTAATTAGTTGGCATATAGAGAGAGTTTCAAAGAGGAGTTAATAGGACAGTGTTAAATCTAAAACACAAGAGAGTACAATCTATTTGTTTTTTATCTGAGCAATCTCACTGATGTCAGAGAGCCAAATTCCTTTTCTAATCTAGGAAGTGAAATCCTGGGAGGTGAAAAACCTCAGCAGCTTGCATTTGAAAATTTGATTTAAAATCTTTCTGACCATAATTTCTGAACTGTGGCATGATGAATTAAATCAAAGTAAAGGAGCTGAATATGTAAGTTGATTTTCTGTTCTGAGTACTCAGCAGCTCTCAGTAATGTTAAGAGGAAATGTGCAAAGTTTTTTGGTTTTTTTTTTTTTTTTAATGAGGTCACTTAAACAGCTGCTTCAAGTATGGAATTAAGAAGCTAACTTTGGTTATCTTGGCTTCTCAGAATATTAAAAAATTTAAGAAGGGTTTTCATTATATAGGGAAATCATAATGTGCCTTCTCTGAAGACTTCATCCATAAATAAATTCTTGTAAGCAGGGCTCAATATCAAATGAATACAGTCTGCAGCTACAGCAGGTGTTTGAAAGTCAAAGAGTGGCACCAATAGTCATAATTTAAAGTTCATTAGCATCAGTGGAAGAAAAAGGTATATTTTTTGTGAACTTCTATGTTTTAGCTACAGCTTTACAAGAGCATATATGCATTGGTTAATTTTAAAATTATATATTTAACAGCAGTGTTAAAGTGCTTTTTGGTCATTACAATATGTTTTTGAATCTTCAGTTTAAAAATAAAGTATAGAGGAAAAGAGGACTTCATTAGAACAATTAAATAGCCCTTAATGCAGGGCTTGGCTATGGTATTTATGCAGGGATTGTGCAGATAACAAGAATCCCGGGGGTGGACTCTTAACGCCACAAGAGACATTTTGTCTTCAAAGCCTATCAGCAGAAACCCCTCGGATGCAGAGCTGCCTGTTCAGTGCCCAAGTCTCCTGTGACTACAGAAGTAACACATGCTGGGGGTGTCTATCCTGTTGGGATTGCACAGAAAGTGCAGCCTGATGTGCCACTTTCCCAGCCCTTGGGGAGTAAGTTGGGAAAGAAGAAGACTGTCTTTCTGACTGCCAGGCATCCCCATTAGTCTGCAGATTGTTTTGTTGCAGCTGTGCTGAAATATATTCCATACACCAGCTGTCAACCTAATGTGACTTGAAATGGGCTGCTCTAATAAACCATTATCCAAGCACTTGAGGAGAATGTGAGCCTTGACCTTATCTGGATAATTATCTAATAGAGTGCACTGAGTGATCCCTTTAATTGGTGTTGTCATCATTTGCAGCCATGGTAGAATGTGCTGGCTTGGACAGTTACCGATTCCTAGGGTGTCTTCACACTTGTGATACCAACATCCCCCTTGCAGCTCTGTAGATTTTGCTATAGATGAGAATCACACAGGATTGAGAAATGAATTTTATTTGGAACAATTTTTTAAATTCTGTTACTTAAATTGCTTGCTACATTGACTCCAGCCAGTTCTTGACAATTACTAACGCTTTAGACTGTGTTATGTAAGAAATCCCTGAACAATATAATGAGCTTAGTTTATGGTCAGCACACTGTTAAAACACAGGTCTGCTTGGTCAAGACAAGTTTTTCCACCCCTTCTTGACTCGCTGTCATATTGCTTACCACACAAAAGCAATTCTTTTTTGCAAAGGACGGATAACTAGGATTTAGCAGTACATCTGTAACAGTTTGTTTCCTCTGATTTGGTGGATGGGGGCAAAGCTGAGGACCCAAACAAGTCCTCTTTGACTTACTTTATTTAAGAGCTTTGAAAAACTTTGGTTTTCGAAGGCATTTTGCAAAGAAGGCATTTTGTGAGAATCTGTATGTGTAGGTGGGAGGGTAGTTTTTAAGTCATTCTTGTCATGTGTCTCTCATCTGCTTTCTGTAGCAAGTTCATCTAGTGAGAAAAATTGTGGCACTCTTTCTCAAGTAGCAAAATACACTATCAGTTCCCATTAAGGGAACTTGTATGTTTTGGACCATGAAAAAATTCTGCCAGTGTTCATATTTTAGTCATATAAATACACTTAATTGTTCTTTAGGTAGACTGTAACTGAAATTTCATCCCAAATCCAGTTAATAATCTTTGAAGGAAGTCTCTCATAATCTATATTGCTGTCATGTTTCTGGTCCATATTGTATTCTGAAAGGTCAGATTCTGGAAAGCAAGATCCATGGTTTCTAATATATGCTGTTTTTTAAAAATACATTGGACAATTTTTTACTAAATAGTGATGGTACTGAAATACTCTTTAATTTTTTATGTTACCAAGAAGTCCTGTCTAGCCTATGCTCTTGGACTTTTGGCCTTGTATGTCTCTCAGAATGAGGTTGTCAGAAGAAAACAGATAAGTGTTCTCATTAAAGATGTTTATGTTTTATTTTTTCATGGTCTAAGCATTTTTTCTCAATGTTATTAAAATACTCCAATCATCCCTTCATGTTGGCAAATTTATGTCAAGTTACTTTTGCTTGATTTCTGTGTTTTCCTAATGAATACTGTATTAACAAACTATAATATTAGCAGTTTTTCACTTAACACCCAATGAGAGATTTCAGATGTGAATAGCAACTCATTTTTCAGACTCACTGGAAACTGAATGCACTGCGAAATTTTAAGAATGTTTGTAAATAACAAAGGTCTATGATTTTTTTTTTGCGTGCATATAAATGAAATACAATGCAGAGATTGTTGTTGTTTCAGCAAAGTAAAGATTTAAGATATAGCAAGCAAATCTTTTGTGCCAATGCTGCAAAAATAAAGAAACTATGTGAGTGAGTAGTGATGTAGGTCAATTCAGCTGCTCCTCATATTTGTTGTGACAGTTATTGGAATAGCTGAAGGCGGAGTGGTTACTGATACACTATACTGTATTTAGATGCTATGGCATCAAAGGCAAGACCAATGGGGAGCACTTAAAAGGATGTTGGTGATACAGAGGTTGAATTTCATCCTGAGAGGAGGTAATGATTCTCATGGATTTTGGTGTTGGGACACAATTGACAAGGCAATAGGTACCAGATGCTTACGTGAATTTTTCTTGTTACTGCTTTTATGACACTGAATTTCTCTCTTCTCCAGTTCTCCACATTTCCCTACTTAATAGTGTACATAAGGAGAAAAATATTAAAAAGCATTAGATGTCAGATATTACTGTAACAGAAATCATTTAACCCCACATAAATCATAATCCTTGACTACCTAGTTACACTGATTAAGTGATCAAGGATGAGCATATTCTAGGTACTTGGTAAACAGAAAATTGTAGAGTTCCCATCCTATCCTGAACAGTTTAGTGAACACACAGAGCATACGTAACGTGAGAAGTGCACCAAACAATAATAATGGAAGAAATATTGTGGAAGTTCTGTGATCATGTTTTATTTGAGTGGGCAAGGCAATTGGATGGAGGCAAACACTGAGAGGGAGAGAGATGATTGTAGACAGAAAAAAACACAGGGTGACAAAAGTATGGGGTGCAGTGAAGGAACAGGGATTCAGGATAAGTCTGATTTTGGTATTATTGCATGTGCCAATTTTTAACACAGCACTTATACAAGAACAAATTCATTTGAAAAGTGAACTTTTTTTTTTTTTGGAAACAGGCCACAATTTCAGGAGTATTAAGTAATGTATGCCATTACCAGCAGAATTGGTATATTCTCAGAACTACTTCTTGTGTAGAAATAAATATTGTAGCTTAGAAACAGATGCACAGACCCTTGAAATGAGTGCAGATCTTCTCACTTCACATCGAGTCTGATGCCTAGGCAGACAAATCTCTCATCACTCACTGCACATCTGTATCTCCTTGATAAGTCATCCACTAGAGCTGAAAGGTTGCTTGAGAATATTGTGAATAAAGGGCATGTAGCAAGACCTTTCAGCTGATGTTCACAGTTAAAGGTGAGAAAAGGGTAGGTTTCGCAATGACTGATGAAGTTTGGAGTTGCACTATCCCTGCAACTTAATAGCAGTTATCAGTAGTCAAGAGAGATGGTGAATAGTCTGTTCTATTAATATTACTTTAAAAGACCGTGTTCTTGACTGTAGCCCTTTCTTTACAACTGTTTTCTGAGAATTGCCTTCATTTTTACAGGAATGAGGAAAAGCATTTCATCTGTACTGTCATGTTACAAATACGAGTTACCACTTTAGTAAGATCTGTAGTTCACGATCATGGCTCTTGCTCTAGTGCTAATAAGAACTTTGAACTTCAGGGCAAGGTGTGAGACCAATTCCATGCTGCACACAGAGTGCTGTACCCCGACAGTAAAATCAAGTGTGAGTTATCTTTGCTCTCAGTTAATAGTTATGCTACCTTAATCTTGCAGCTCTTTAGATCTTCACGAGCCTTCTTTTGCAGGATAAAAGCAAGATTTAATTTGACATTGACTTGACTTTCAGATAATTCAATTTTTAGCAGCACATAGGTAGAGATTTTTAAATGCACTTTAATAAAATTGGTACTATGTGCTGATTCTCATTAAAGGATTAAACTATAGGCATTTTATGAAGTTATTCTTTATGAAGTTAATTTTATCAAGTTATTTTTAATTGACAGAAGAAAACAAAATAGAGGAACTCAAAATAGAGGAAAGTGCTATTATTCAGAAGCTTCCAACCAGGAAATTATTTGTCTACTTTGAATATAAAAACCCCAAGTACTCTATATTATACAGAGATCATGCTGGGCAAAGTGTATTCAATTTTTTTTTTTTCCTGGGCTCTCTAATAAAAAGTTCACCTAAAACATACCTCGATGTTTTGGGTCATAATTCCCTATATGAGGATTTTGAGTGTGAAGAAGAAATACTTTCTGCATCTCCTTTTTCTTTACTGCTTCGTCTGTGAAAACTGGCAGAATTCACACTGTTGATCTGAGTTTATTCCATAAGACAGTGAAAACCTACCTATGTGCAACAGGGCAGTGAAGGGGCTGTTGAAGAATAAACCTGCAAAAGCCTTGTGATTTAAAGGTAAGTCTTCCCCTGAAAAAGGCCGTTGTTTTTCATACGTATCCTCGGCAAAGGTAACCAGGTATTTCATAGCGGTTTTCTCTCTGTTGTATGGAGTTGCATAAGCTGTTTTTATCTTACCTTTTGCCCTGCTGTGTTAAAAATCACCTCCCTTCCAGCTCTCATTTAGTCTAGTCCCAGTGGTCCATGTACTGTCCTGGGAGGATCAAAAAAGCAATAGCTTCCTCTCTGAAAGAGCAGGATGACCTGACTAGCCTCCAATGGCTAAGGACAAGGGGATGGAATAGTTCAGGAAGGAGAATTGCAGTGACAAAGGTGAAGCTAGAAAACTCTCTCAGTCTTGTCAGGAGGTGAAAGAAAGCAATGCTGGAACTCAAAAAGCAAATGGGGATGTTGGGAAAAGCCTAGAAAGGAAACTAGTTTACCAGGTCATGGAAAACAACTTCAAATACTTAAATGTTGAATTGGAATGATTTTGTGCTTTTTTGTATTCTGCCAAATGCCAACCTGAATAGTTTTACTCTAATAATAATAGATGGCAGTGCCAGTCAAATGTTCTATTTAGACAGCAGCAATCACCTCATGGAAAACGCACAGCGTATGTACAGGTATTAAAAGTGGCCCCAGTGAGTGAGATAATTGTGAGCTAGTTTAAATGTGATACAAAATGATAAAAACTATTATAAATACTAACACTTTATTTGTTGCTGTATAGTTATTTCCCATTTGAAGCATATGGTATATGCCTTTTCTCACTTCAGTCACAGTGCTGCTTTTGTATTCAAGCTTCATATGCTGTTAACAGGTCATATAAATCCATTGAATTAAAAGATATTGTGTACAACAATTTGCTTTAATTACAAAATATCATGTGTTCTATTTAACTCTGAGTTTAATGAATGGCTGTTTAATTAAGGGTTTTAAGTCAGGTAATCAGTTTGCATCACTGGGCAACAAGTAATCAGTTTATAATATGCAGTTGAACAGTCAAAAGAACATCAGGCAAGCCTTTTCCTAATAGTGTTTATTGGCTAATTAAATGACCTGGACTTGTAAATATAAAACAGGAAATGGACAGTAGATAAGAAGGACGTCAGAGGAGGGTACTTGACAGAGATTGTTAAAGCCATGTAAATGTTGGTAGGGACCTGTCATTCACTGTGTAAATACAATTCACTGCAAACACCATATTACATTTGGAAAAATCATGTCTTATACCTTTGCCTATCCTTGGCAAATACATTGCAAGTCTAATAATGAGACACTAAAGTTATTTACTGTTGTCTATGATATAGAAGAATGTCGCAGTAACGACACAAAAGAAGAGACGGATACACCTGTTACCAGCAAGGAAGAGAGAGCAGGAAGTGGGGGCAAGGCCCGCCTTCTTTTATTTTATATACATTTAGAAATCACTATTCAATGGAGGAAATCAGTTCTTCCTCCCTCAATCACAGTGGTCAAAGGAAATGTCCATCAAAGTTCTGTGTCCATGAGAAAGGAATGTAAATGATAAGATACAGTTACAATAACATGGCCATGTTTACATAGAAAAGTGAGAGAAACTAGCTACAAAAGAATGACAACATCCAGAACTGCAAAAATCAGGGCAACAGAAGAACACATCAGTTAAGATTTTTTTTTGTGATAATATTAAAAATCCTTTATTTTTCCTTTATTTTTTTTTGCAGTTTGTTTTCTCTTTTCACTTCTATCACATCTTAAATGATTTCTTTTTGAATGAAATTGATTATAGATTTCCATGAAAAAGCTATTGTTTACATCGATAACTTTCAGAACACATGCAGTAATTGAGTATACTCACATTCTAAGGCTGATATACCTTGTAAGGTAAAAAGTGAGGTAAAAAAGACTTGTATTTATGATTATGAACAATGTGTTCATTTGATGTCTCTGCTGTCATCTATTCAAATTTTTATTTCATACATTGTAAGAATAAAGGCTCTTTATTATAATCCATTATATATTTTGTAGGCCATAAGATTTCAGCAACAATCCTAGTATTTGTTGCAAAAGCTGTGGCTGATCTATTGAATCATTTTAGAAAGACTGTCAGTCTGAAAATAGGAGGTGATGTATAATCCAGTACAATGTTGGAAAGTTACTCCAACATTTTATTTTCTTTATTGTTAAAGATTTACATATTATTTCTCAATTTATTTTATTTCTCTTCACCTGAACCTACTACATGAACTGTCAACTAAAGAGATTTTCCTTCTCATATTGACCCTATAGCATAGCTAAAGCTTTTCATATTGCTTTTTCCAGGTAATAATTTAAATTAGGTAATTCCTAAAGGTTACAGCTCAAAAGAATTGTTTGGAAAGTGCTCATGGTTTGTAAAAATTATTCTAGTTCAATGGAGAGACCAAAATCAAGCATGATCCTGAACTGAAAATTGGGAAGTGCCATGGATTTGGTTACTAGTTTTACCTTTAAGGCTTTTAGATTTCATAGAAGTCTGCTACATGCACACTACATGCACATAAACATTTTTTTCTTCCTTTTTAGGAAAGGATTATGGCAAATACAGATTTTGATATAATCGATTTTTTCTCTTCCCCATCATAAAACAGCTAAGTCATCATGATGGTACATGTGTGCAAGACAAGCCAAATATACTACATCAAAACCAAGTGCAATAATATTGCATCTATTAAAGTTCTTTTGCTATGCTCCTTTCTTCATGGCCTATTAATAAAGCATTTTTTTCCCTTTTCATTTTTCTGGGGCAGAGGAGGATGAGGGGTTTTTTTCTGTGTAAGAGTTTTGGAAGGAGGTGTTAGAAGGTTTTCTGTTGCTGTTCTGGATACAACTCCAAAATAATTATCTCTTCCTATCAGCCTAACTACGCTTGCATTAAATGCTACATCTGTACGTTATGCTGACTGCAGAAATTGTTTTTCAACTATTATAGCCATTTTAGACTGGGTTTTCTCTCTTGAATTTCTGCTCATATCACAATTTCAATTTTAAGGCATTCAGTGGCTATTTGAGCAAATTCTAAAAATGTGAAGAAATGAAGATTAGTTGATTCTTAAGTTTAGATAAATCATGCTTATATGTAGTTTAAAAACATGTGAAGTTTTTATTCTGCTTACTAAGAACCCAGCAGCTTCTCTAGTAGAAAAAAATGTATCAGTGATCATAACGCATTTCACTTAGTGGACTAATGTTTTACAGTAAAGGCTACCTATAGATGGCACCAAGAGTAAATAGTAGAGGGGATGTACAGAAAAAGTCATAGCTTTAGAATCCAGCATATTTGTGATTGTGAAGAAGCAGTACTCAATGACTTTCTGGATATTTTACAGTGTTACAGTAGTTTTAATAACTCTTAAGGCAATTAATTGAAATCCTTCATCTGGCCTCAGCTGAATATAGAAATTGGGGACTGGATTTAGGAGATATTAGCCTAAATGGCCTTTGGCTTAAGTTTTAGCTTTCTAGCCTTTTCTAGGTCTTGTGACAGTTCTGGAGATTGTAACATCTTGCAGCACTGAGCAACAACATCACAAAGCTCTCTACTCCTGTATATGCTGATGAAGAAGATGCAGGGCTAGAATATTGTCTCAAATGTTTTCTCTTTCCCCCAGCTGCATCTTGATTCTCCTGGTACACAACCAAAACCTTTCTGGGGCAAAACAAAAGGGTGCTGAGTTATGTGAGGGAATGTCCCAGTGCTGTACTACTTCTTTATGTGACTCTGTACAGTGAAATGTTCTGAAACATGCTGAGAAGCAAAATTAGCCTTTGAGGTAGTGTGGCCCTTGGTGCCTGTGATTAGTACAAATATCAGTATCTTTTTGATGTCAATCTCTTTGTCCAATTTGCTCAGCATCCCTAGTCATAAAGCTTGCAATGCCAATTGGAAGCATCATCAACATTAATAACATTAATAATGTGTTACTTTCCTTCTTCAACTGCAATTATAATAACAAAGCAATAAACAGTGAGCAGAAACTGCACAAAGGATTCTGTTCCAGTGTTATTCACCTTTGTAAGGCCAAGCAACTTACGTTAAAGTAAAGAGAAGTCAGGCTGATACTAGAGCAGGACTCTGGAGATTAGTACAGAGATGAAAAGCCCATATTACAAGTTTTCCTGTTTTGTCTGAGGTAAGGCAGAAAGCAACAGCATTAAGGCAAAATAATGTGTGAAATAAAAAAAGAAAATTGCAAGGTAACTGATAACAATTTTAACTTTAAAATTTATCTTTAAACTTGGAATAAGATTGTTAATAATGGTCTTCATGTTACGTGAGTTGATAAAGGCCAGAGGCCTTGATTCAGTGTAGGAATTACCACCGCTTCATTCATTCTCATGAAAATGCTTTTTATTACATGGAATTCACAGAACTCCTTAGGTTTTTCCAGTTTACTTAGTATTTGCTACAATCTCAGTCTTTCATTCATAAGTTGAACAGTTATCATCTTGAATACGATCTCATGGCACCTACATTATGTCCAAGGGATCAGACCCAGCCTGCATGGATTTAGGAGTGGCAGGTCCTGCCTGACCAATCTGATCTCTTTTAATGACCAGGTGACCTGCCTGGTGAATGCAGGGAAGGCTGTGGATATTGTCTACCTGGACTTCAGCAAGGCCTTTGACATCATCTGCCACAGCAGCCTCCTGGAAAAGCTAGCAGCCCGTGGCTTGGACAGGTGCACTCTTCGCTGGTTGGCCAGGCCCAGAGAGTGGTGGTGAATGGAGTTGTATCCAGTTGGTGGCCAGTCACTCATGGTGTCTCCCAGAGATCTGTGTTGGCCCCAGTCCTGTTTAATACTTTTATTGATGATCTGGATAAGGGGATTGACTCTACCATTAACAAATTTGCAGATGATACCAAGTAGGGAGGAGTGTTGATCTGCTGGAAGGTAGGAGGGCTCTGCAGAGGGACCTGAACAGACTGGATCAATAGGCTGAGTCCAGCAATATGAGGTTCAAGACCAAGTGCCAGGTCCTGCATTTTGGCCACAACAATGCCCTGCAGTGCTACAGGCTGGGGACAGAGTGGCTGTACAGCAGCCAGGCAGAAAGGGACCTGGGGATGCTGGTTGACAACCAACTGGACATGAGCCAGCAGTGTGCCCAGGTGGCCAAGAAGGCCAATGGCATCCTGGCCTGTACCAGCAATAGTGTGGCCAGCAGGATTAAGGAAGTGATTGTCCCTGTGCTGGGCACTGCTGAGGTCACACCTTGAGTACTGTGTCCAGTTCTGGGCCACTGAGTTTAGGAAGGATGTTGAGATGCTTGAATGAGTCCAGAGAAAGCTGGTGAAGGGTGTGGCACACAAGTCCTCTTAGGAGTGACTGAGGGAGCTGGGGAAGTGGAGGCTCAGGGAAGACCTTATCACTCTCTCCAATTACCTGAAATGAGGATGCAGCCAGGTGAGGGTCAGTCTCTGCTCCTGGAGAACTAGCAATAGGATAAGAGGACAGAGTCTTAAGCTGCATCAGGAGAGGTTTAGGTTGGACAGTAGGAAGAAATTCTTCACAGAAAAGGTGATTAGGTATTGGGATGGGATGCCCAGGGAGATAGTGGGGTCCCGGGGAGATACTGTCCTTGGAGGTGTTTGAGGAAAGACTGGATGTGGCACTTAGTGCCATAGTTTAGTCAACAAGGTGGTGTTCGGTCACAGGTTGGAGTCAATGATCTCAAAGGTCTTTTCCAACCTAGTTGATTCTGTGATTCTGTAAAATGTTGTTCAAAGCCTGTAACACGGCGAATGGCCATGTGCCACTGCCCTTCTGGGGTTCATATTCTCAGACAGATTTGTGTGTATAGATTGCACACCAGAGGTTTAAAGAGACTAAAAAAAAAAAAAAAAGGACAAGATTGAGACACGAATATTTAAATTTATCTTGTGCATGACAAATGACAAATTTTTGACATTTCACATCTACTGTAGTTTTTCCAAGAACTTTGTCTCTTCTAGCAGCATTGATCCTGTAAATATGGAGAAACTGTACTGTTTTTGAGACAGTGAGAGAGCTCATGGCTGTTGAGGTCAGTCCATGACAGGAAAAGGAGGGAAGAAAGGAAAGATTCATTTTGCAGGAAACAGTTGCCTCAGAGTACATTTTTCTTTTGCTGTTGGCTTGAATACTGTTTCCATCATACAAATAAAATTTCCTTTTTTTTTAACAATTTATTTCATATGATTGGACTTCAAACAATGAATTTTCTATGCAAGAGTTCTATACACAAGTGAATTTTAATTCTTTGCTGTCCTTCTTTTCAAGTGCAAGTCTCAAATACCTACCATTTGGGGTAAAGCTTTATTCCTTTATCAAACAATAGATTTTCTGGTTGGTTGGTTTCAAAAACCTTCTATAAAACAGGTTTCAAATGTAGTGCATGGCAGTGCCATTTGGGCAGAGTGCTGATGCAAAATGTACAGTATATACAGCTGTTACACTGCTAAAGCCACATAACTTTCTTTCAAAAAATACACATTTTGTTTCCTTACAAAGAAAGCCTGACATGGCATGTATCATATTCTCATAGTACTATGTCTCAGAGTGTCTCAGCCATTTTAAAAATAATACACATAATTACACAATAAGTACCATAATTATTTTGGTAGTGTTTAACAAAGTTGAAAACATTGTCAGCTACTTTAAGGTTATTATTGCCTTTGTTTTTCTTAATTGGCATTTCATAATTTCATTCCAAATTCCTTCTCATTGAAAGAACTAAAGTATTAATTGTTTTAATGTAACTGCAAGGGAAAGTTTAACTCTTGCTAGCCATGAAATCTAACTTTTGAATTGTACAAATACATGTAAGTAGCACTAGCAATATCAACCAGAGCACTGAAACAATGAGAATACATTAACCTACTAGTACTTATAGTGACACCATGCCACCATGGACGTTTTGTGTTTGGAGAGCAAATTACTTTGGATAACAGAGCAAAAAGTGAATTCTCTTTATCTTCTAGACAGCCATTTAATTCTAACTTCTCTCTCATTGACACAGTATTGCATACTGTGTCTGTATTTTTTACATATTTGATTATAAGTATGTCAAATTATGGTGGAATGGAAAGGAAATGTTATTGTTTTGTTTGTAATTTAAAACTTCTTATGCAAATTCTGTGTATTCTTTTAAAATTATGCTCCAAGCTAATATACAGTTCTTGTTATTGTTACTTTTCTCTTCATATAATTTTAAATTTTTATATTCCAGTATTCTCTTTAGCTCAGAAGTGCAACTCTCACCTGTTTCAGTTTTCAGTAACAGAGTATAGGGGTTTTGAGCCGCCCCAAAGCTCCCACAAAAAATCTGCTTTCCTTTCCATTCCCTCTGCTCAGCTGGATGGGGGAAAGGAATTTCTTCCAAGGTGAGGTAAGGATACTGAGAGAAAGAACCCTGTAATTAAGCAGGCTAAAACAGGCTCAAAACTTAAAAGTGATAAGTGAATTTAATACAGAGTTAAAGGAGTAAGCAAAACATTATCTTAAACACTTTCTACCCCCCGAAATCCCTCCCTCCTTCCCTCAGAAAGTAAGGAGAACCGGTGGGGGGGGGGTTTCCCAGTCAGTTCATTCCTCAGATGTTTTCT
>VZRZ01008350.1:669851-684782 GCA_013398175.1 Climacteris rufus | reverse complement strand
TTTTTACCACAAATGACTCCCTCAGTCCCCAGGAGCAAAGGCCTCGTTATCCGCGTCAGTCCCCCTCCAGACCAAAGTCCCTCCTGTAGGAGTTCACCCCCTCCTGCTCCAGCGTGGAGTGGATCTCAGCTCCTTCGTGGACTCTCAGGGTGCAGGGAAACACTGCATTAGTACAGTCCTTACCACACGCTGCGGAGATGTCTCTCTTAGAAGCACCTCCTCCCCCTCCTTCTTCTTCTGACTCCGATGGTGTCCATATCTGTTGTTTCTCCTACATGCTGTAGTCCTTCTTCCCTGCCTATCTACATCTATTGGCGCGTGCGTGCATACTATTGTGACCCATTCTTAAATATGTTGTCACAGAGCCGTTACCTTCTTCTCTAATTGGCCCAGCTGTGGCTTGCAACATGTCCACCTTCAGGGCCATCAGGGACAGGCCCTGGCTGGACAGCTGTGGAAGCTTCTGGCAGCTTTTTACAGGAGCCATCTTTCTGGCCCCTACCACACCCCAAAAAAAACAGACCCTGTCAAACCACCACACAGAGTATTAATTTTTAATGTATAGGGATGCTCTGGATTTATGAACTTATTCCCATTTCTAAAATGTATTTTTCCAGAAAAACTCACTGTATTTTGATCTATAGTCTGAAAAAGGATACTCATATATTTTCTCTAAATCTACAAGTCATGCATTTTATAAGGCCATGTAATAATGTCACCGTTAAACAGTTCCTTAGTGACCCTTAATGACTCAATACGGCCAGCGTCTACTTTATGAGTTTAATAATGATAAGTTTATAAAATTAAAAATACCTTCATATTAAGAAAGATAAGACATACTTGTTACAAAGTACTTTCTGATTTTTTTTTTTACTTTGACTTAGCTAGATCAATCTGTCTCTGTTAGGGAAGAATGAAGTTATTTGATGCTTATATCTCCAGTGATAGTGCAGCAGATGACAATATGACAATATGTCTGGGCCACAAACAATTTTTTGTGTCTTCTATGTCGTATCAATTTTTTCTTAATTAAACACTCAGTAGGATGCTTGCGGTTTCTCTGTTTTATGCAAATCCTGAATTTAAAAATTACCTGCCATTTTTAGGTGAAATAGAATTTGTTAGGTTTGTGAAGTAGTTATCTTAATTAAAAGTAAAAAATACTGCGTGGTAACTCTCTTATTTTCCAAGTGAACTTTATACGATTTTAAAGTTAAGGGAAGGAAAAGCATCGTTGTCCTAACTTTATAATGCAGGAAAATAATTAGAGAGGCACTTTAATAAAAACAGCAAAAGCTGTGAGAGACAAGGGAAAGAAACTGGAAAAGGCAGAATAAGAAAAATAGCTTCAAAATGTTAGGTTGCAGAAAGTCAAGAAAAATCAAGCAAACAAACACATTCTGCAGCAAGCCTTGTGTTCAGTGCTAAACGCTTCCTACCTCTTCACCCGCCTCTTGGCTTCATTAACAGTACCAGCTGTCATCAAGACACAAAACCCTAGAAAAGGCCTTGCCCTTCTGAGTGACTGAGATTTACCCACTTACGTTCTTCTCCAGGATGCTCCACAGTCTTTGATATCAAGTTCCCAAAATGTTTCAAAGCCCATGATGAACCCTGAAAAAGAACGTTGCTTGTGAATTTGTGAATGGTATGAAAAATATAGCTGACTTCTAAAATGGTGTTTCCAAGTCGTGGTCCTGTTGAGTGAAAGACTACCCATGAACACAGCTCCACAAGCACTTGTTTGTGATTCCCAGATGAAATGGTAACAGTGAGTATCCCCCCAGGCTGCGGGAGCAGGGGAAATAGCCTCACTGGGCTCAATGCTTTCCTTACTCACTGCTTTCAATTATGTTCCCACAGGCTAAGTAATTTGGTTTAGGCTTATGAAGTAGTGTGAATTAATCTCCAGGCTGACTTTATTTCACTACTTTGTGCTAAACAGCTGTCCAAAGACTTGTTTTTTTTACTGAACCATTGCTCATTTTCTCATCATCTTCACTAGGATGAAGGAGCAGAAACGTGTATGATTGATTACCAGTTATAATTATCACTTATTTACATCTGCTTGAAATTCTAGATGCTTGAGAAGTCTGCTTGTTTTACTGAGAATGAGAAAAACCTTTTCATTAAAAAAAACACAACTTTTTGATAATTATTTTGGTACGTCTTGGCTGTATTAATGCAATCTCTAAGAACATGGTTGTTGTCAGATTTTACCTGCTAAGGCTGTACTACCTACAACTATAAGTAATATGATATTCTGTAAGTTATAAGCAGATTAATCTGTAAGTATCCTTTGCGTGGAAAAGCTTATTTAAATGGGTGCACCACTTTCTGCTCATATATTTCCTCCTGGGATACATACGGCAGCTATGTGTGCGTCCCAGTGTTGCATAAACATTTACCTGTTTCAGACCTTTCAACATGAGCAAGTGTAACTTCTTTCCATGATTCTCCATTCATTTGCATTATTTTCATTGTTAGAATAAGTAAAGGCCAAATTGCCTGCTGTCTAAAATATGCAGGTCTATTAGAATCAGTTCTTCTTTTGTTCTCCAAAATAGCTCCAGCTGACATGTATGGGGCATGCCTGCATATGAATGAGCAGTATTGCTCTCCGTAGGTCACCGGGAGCACAACCCAGTCTGTAAATGGAAGAAGCCCAGCATGTGCCTGTGCAGTTAGGTTTTTTAGTTTAGAAATCTGCAGTAGGCATCACCTTCCTCATCATGAAGGAAATTTCAAATGTAATTTACACAAATGCCTGCAGAATAGGTCTCAGGATTATTTTAGGCAGATACAATTGCTTGTATTTGTGCAGAAAGTCCCTGTTCTCTGTCATGCCCTTGGTCCATAACACCATAGTTGGGAGAAATTGTCTGTAATTAGCAAAGCATAAAGGCAACTTCATTTACAGTAATTAGGCCCTATCCACCAGTTTATGAACACAACCAAAAGCCAACCCCTTTCCTCTGGGGGCCAGAGGAAGGAGACAGTCTTCCCTGAGATACAGTGTTGTCAGCTATTTCAAAGTTGTTTCAGGAAGCATGAGTTAGGGAAGAATTTAGTCATTCTTCTTATAAATGTATACAGCCTGAAAAGGTTCTCATTAGGAGGGTTAAATTCCTTACTCGAGTAAGATGTCCTGGGAAACGCATTGCTACCTTTCTGTGCCCACTACCAGCAGATATTTTGAATGTAGGGAGTTTGAGTTCTTATGTGGGTCAACACAATGTAAGTTTTTATCTTTCAGTTTATAGAGATAATGTTGTCTCATATAAATACAAGTTATTAGAGCAAAGAGTCTCTTCGTAGTTTCCACTAATATTTTCTACCCAGTGTACCAACTTGGTTTACTGGTAGCTTTTATATCACATGAGGGCAGCCACTCAAAAAGCTTAGAAACAGATTTTGAATTTAACACTCGTGGGCAAGGTGTAAAGGCTGACAGACAGCCCAGCATGGGCCAAGACACAAGCAGAAACTCTTGCACAGTGTGTTGCCATAAAAAGAAAGGAGACAATAAATTTGCATCACTGCATGGGAAGAGGCAGTGATGTAAATCTCTTAGCATCTCTGAAGAGGGAAAAGAAAATATTGTGGTGGAGCACTGTGTACAGAAAAATAATGATCCACTAAGTCAAAATTACTCATGGCTTACAGGGCACATAAAGATGGGGTGAAGGATATTGTAGGCAATTATGTGTATTGTCAACCTTAAAAATAAAAGACATGGTGTAGGACCGCACCCTGCTTGGGGAGGACACTGCCCTGCCCATGCTGGAGACACCCCTCTCCCTTCCTCAACTGCATCTCAGGCCTGCTGTTCCCTGATGGTCACTGGAACCAGCACCAGGTGCTCAAAGCAGAGCTGAAATCCAGCCCCAGTACCCATGGGCAGGAGTGTGTGTCCTTGGTGGGCAGTGAATGTCTGGCACTGCAGCCTGTTGGTGTTGAACAGGGAATGGTAGGTCTGGCTTCCAGGCTGAATTGAAGTAGTTGGGTATTTTGGGGGCACTTGGATCTTTGGGGTGCTAATTGCCTCATGTTGGGGTGCTATTGCCATGTTCTGAAGTCGAAAGAGGCAATCAGAAAGCAAGTTGGATTTTAAAAATTATACTACTGCTGTTCATACTTGCTGCACTATAAGTAACTAGCAACATAGTCTCCAATACTGTGTGCAGAAAGGGCAGTAGGTGTTTTTTCTTCCCTAAATATTGTTGCATTTGTTTGAGGAACAGGCAGAGAGATAATATACCAACAGAGGGAATAGTGTGCTTGCAGTGTGTTTCTGGGATTTTTGTTTTTACTGAAGGGAACTGGATTTATTGTAAGGAGAGGGAGGCAAGCAAAGTGAAAGGGAAGGAAAAGGTAAAGGGAGTGACTGAGAAGAGAGGAAGAAAAAGAGCTTCAGAGTGAAGACAAAGTGTGAAAAGGATGTTATCTAAATGTAGCATTGTTAAATTATTAGAGTGAATGCATTATCGACTGGAGAA
This sequence comes from Climacteris rufus, assembly GCA_013398175.1. Classification (NCBI taxonomy): domain Eukaryota; kingdom Metazoa; phylum Chordata; class Aves; order Passeriformes; family Climacteridae; genus Climacteris; species Climacteris rufus. The sequence goes on along the minus strand of VZRZ01008350.1, from coordinate 680,283 downwards.
TGTTAGCAGAAGTTTAAATAACCTAATTGGTCTGGTGATTACTGTCCAAGTGGCTTTCTCTTGGGTTTGCATAACATTGTTTCTTGGTTTTTGCAGCAAATATTCTACAGGTAGAATGTACGGCCTTTAGTCTTTGCAATGATAGTATATGACCATGCTTCAAATCCTCCTGTTCTAGAAAATCATTATATCCTTAAAAAAACTTATGCAACAGGTGCACTGTGTGCTTTCTGGAGGGAAAAAAACCAAAACAAACCAACAAAAACCCACCAAAACCACACCTTCATCCTTATCTGTTTTAAAGTCTAAACTGAAAACCCAGTAGCCAAGCAGTCATGATTGTCCAAAAGAATTCTCTGAAATAGATTTATTTTGCACCTGATATGACTGCTGTAGCAAGTGAAGGTTAGTGTGCCTCTTGCCCCAAAAGGAATGGTGGATGCAGTTATTAACAGGTGCCTCTCTCTCTTTCCTGTTAGTATCAATGTCTCATATACCTTTCTGAACACCAGATTCGCTCACAGCTTTTTATCTGTTCTCTTTGTATCCCTCAGACTCCACAACTCCCTTCTGATCCTCCTTCTGAACTTGTTTTCTTTTATGGCAATCATTCATCAGTTTATTCTGAATACTTCTAAAGCCAATACAGAAATCCATTAAATCTATATAACAGTTTAATCTCAACTAATAATTACTCATCACTCTTGCTGAAAAGACACATTCTCTTCAGCCCATTGCCAAGGCACAGGCTTGAGAAAAAAAAAAAGTGAAGTATTTAATCAGTTTTATAAAGTTTGTTAATGACAAATTCTGTCTGACAGATTAAAAAATTAGGTCCACTGCACTGGGGTGCATTCAGTTTAAAAAAAGTGATTAACTATATTCCAAGCTATCAAAGAAATTTTGCATGAAAAAAGAGGAGTTGTTAACATTATTATGTCTATGCCAAGTGATTTCATAATGTCCATTTTAAATATACATGGAAAAAAATAAGTCAGCACCCTACAGTAGTTTTCAAAAAGTGGAGTTTTGTAACTGTCGAAAGAGAAGCCTGAAACAGCTTTTTTGCTCACTCACACCCTCCCCCAATTTTTGTCTCCCACAGATTTGACTTTAAAAACACTTTTGTGTTTCTCTCTAAAATTTTAGTTACATCTTCTAGCTAATTGAATTGAACAGAGATTTGGGCTTTTCTGTCCTGAAGAACTCCTCCTTATTCTTGCTCTCCCAGCAAACTATGGCCTCATCCTGGGAAACTCAGTTTTTCAGTGCAGCTGGATATGCTGACACAGGTGGGTCATGGCCTAGGTTGATTTAGAAGTCCCATACTTGCTAAATAATTCAACCTATTTTGTGGCTATTTGCTTAATACCCAGTTTCTGTGGAGTTGGTAAAGTGTCTGACAAAAGGTCAGATTGATTGCACCACTTCTCTCTGTTGAACTTCTGCTGCTTCCTGGTGTTGCTGTCAGTATATTTTCACTTCTGATTGATTTTCTTAATTCAAAAATTGATGCAAAAAAAGTATTTTCTAATGAAAAGCGTGTTTGTCAATATTCCCCACTCCCTCTATGGATTTCTGTTGCGTTTTTACTTTGATTACTAGCTCCTGACCTGTTTATGTGGTTGTTTGCTTGAAAACCCAATCTTCATTCCCCAAATGCAAAGCTTAATTTTCAAGTTTTTTTGGGTAGCAAGAAAGAAGTCTCATTCTACCAGACCTGCACTGTATTTTTACATCCAGAAAGAGAAGAAAAATAACCTGTTGTGAGTAGCAAGTCTTTATTTCTGGTCAGAGATGCATTCCTGGATAAAAAGATATATTTCTTCTTTCCCTTGTGACACAAAGTCAGACTTTAAAAGCTTTCTACTTGTTCAAAGTGACTTGGAGGCTGAAGAAGTGACACTGTGTAAGACTGTATATGACACACACTGCTGCTGTGCGCTTGTTCTGTGCGTTCAAAGTATTGAGTCTTGAACTCTTTTTAGTTTGATAGAAAACCCATCATAATGTTTGACTATTACAAAGCTTCAGCATCACAGATGTTGAACTTTTCCATATGCTCGTATACATCATACTAGATGAAGCAAGTGAAACTGGGTTACAGGCACTGTTTTGTGTTGTGGTGATGAATTACTTCTGTCTCTGATCACCACACCAGCAATGGAGTATATGGCTGTAATAACATATTTCACATTCCATTTGTTAGTTTTAATATTGATCTAATCTTTTTCCAGTGCACCCTTGGACTTTTTTTTGCAGTTAAATGTAGCAACTTCTGATTCTTCCTTTACTCAAACAAAAATTTTTAACTGAAAGCGATCCTATCATTCAAGTGAAACTAGCACACATTACCCAGTCCTCCAAGATTTTATACAGTTGAGCGCGTTCTCTCAATTTGGTTTTCCAGGGTTCTGTATTGTTGAGGGGAGGTGTAATAAGAATGCACACGTAAGAGAAGCACCTTTTGTCCTTACATTCCTTATTGTTGTGTAAAATGCTGGTCTCCTAGAACAGCAGATCTAACAATGGGGTTTTCTCTGCTAACGCCTGTAGGAACCATGCACCCCTTCTTCTTCAGTTCTTCTGTGTAATATTGCGAGTTAGGAAAAAAAGGTTTTTCACTGCCTATGCTGTGATGTTTTGTTTTTCTATTCCTCTAATATTTTGATCTAGCATTATGTGTCAGTAGGATATGAAGTGGGACTTAGAACTCTGAATTGGCATCAAATTTGAAAGATCAAATTTTGATCAGGAAATCTTTACTAGCAACTTGTTTATGTGAGGGAAGTGAATTGGTAATCCAAGTGGAGACTAGTGAAAAGTGGTGCTCCTCAGTGATTGGTATCAGGATTGATGATGTTCAGCATCTTTGTTGGCAACATAGACAGTTAGAATGAGTTCACCCTTAGCAGGTTTGCCAATGACACCAAGCTGAGTGATGTGATTGACACAAGAGAAGGAAGGGATACCATCCAGTGGGACCTGAACAAACTTGAGAGGTGGACCAGTGCAAACCTCATAACGTTCAACAAGTCCAAGTGCAAGGTGCTGCACCTGGGTCGGGTCAGTCATAAGCACAACTACAGGCTGGCTGAAGAATAGGTTGAGAAGGACTTGGGGGTGTGTTGATGAACAAGAAGCTTGATGTGAGTCAACAATGTGCACTTGCAGCCCAGAAAACCAACTGTATCCTGAGATGCATCAAAGGAAGCAGGACCAGCAGATCAATGGAGGTGATTCTGCCTGTCAGGTTCACTCTTGTGAGACCCCACCGGGAGTACTGCATCCAGCTGTGGAGCCCCAAACAAAAGATGGATGTGGACCTGTTGGATCCAGTCAAGAGGAGGGCCACAAAGAGGATCAGAGGGCTGGTGCACCTCTTGCATGAAGAGGGGCTGAGACGGGGCTGTTCAGCCTGGAGAAGAGAAGGCTCCAGGGAGACCTTATAGCACCTTCCAGTACCTAAAAGGCACCTAGAAGAAAGCAAGAGAGGGACTATATACAAGGGCACTTAGTGATGGGACCAGAGAGAATGGCCCTAAGCTGAAGGAGGGCAGGTTTAATTAGATGTTAGGAAGGAATTCTTTACTGAACAGGTTGCCCAGAGAGATTGTGGATGCCCCATCTCTGGAAGTGTTAAAGTCCAGCATGGATGGGGCACTGAGCAACCTAGTCTAGTGGAAAGTGTCCCTGCCCATGGAGGGGAAGGTTGGAACTAGATGATCTTTAAGATTCCTTCCAACCAAAACTATTCTACAACTCTATGATTCTTCCTTCTTATCCTAATGCATTGTATTTGGCCCTGCTGGGCATCTTGTGGATTTTTCTCAGGTTGTGAACATGCAATGAAATTATTCTGGAAGACTTAACTAGTAGTAATGCCTATCACTGCACCAATTTTCTTCTGTTTTAATGATAGTGGTTCAAGATGAAATATTGTTAACAAATTGCAGACTACAAACTAGTTTTGTGCTCATTGCAATATAGCCATAAATACACATAGATTGTAGAAATGAAATACTCTTTTGAAGGAGAATTTCTTCAGTGTCTCCTAGTTTCACTGCATAGGTCAACAACCAAGATTTGAAAACAAAGGGAGAAAAATACCCCAGTGTCCTGGCTTCTGTGTCCTGCTTTTATGCTTGCATTAAAACTTTACAATAGTATGGAGTACTAAGTAGTATAGAATAGCACTGACCATTGAGCTTTGCCTATGAGAGGTGGGTGGGTGGTGTGAATTTTTTGAGATCAAGGTTGTCTGTCAGACCCCATGGTTCTGATGGTGATTAAATCATCAACAGAAAAATTATGAAGATTGCACTGTGGAATAACCTATTTCTTTTTTGCCCTTTTTAAACCTATCCCACTTCTCTAATGCAGTGCTCAGAGCAGCTTTCTGTAACAAGGCTCTGCATAGGCCAGGTGATCTTGCAGACATCCATATTTTCTCCAAGAAACTGAGATTAGCTTCAGCGTGCGTATTTAGGTACCGTTTCCACTGGTATTAGCAGAGTTTATAAGAGATGGATTTGTTTCTATTTTGTTATAGGAGGATGATCAGGCTGGTGTCTGACTGGTCTCTTTTGGGCAGGGACAAGGGAAAGCAGGAGATATAAAAGAGTAATCCTAAATTCAGATAGGAATGGAGAATAGAAGATAATTTCCCAAGAATAAGGGTATGAAATATAATCCTATTTGCTTTCTTTTATTATTTTGAAATATAGACAGAATATGGCAGAAATAACTACTCTGTACAATCTAAAAATCATGTGCAATCAAAAATTAGGTGCCAGCCAAGTCAGTTATCAAGATTAGAAATCAAATCATGTGTATGATATGAAGGAAATGTAACATCTGTGCATTTCCAGTCTACCCATAGCTCTGTCATTGTCAGACACCTTCAGGTTTCATTGGGTCAGGTGCTTGCCATTTCCACTAGATATCACCCTCCTTTAAGGGTTTGCTGGGCTTTTGCATCAGTATGAGAGGTAATTAGGAACACTATAAATGGGACTGCTTGTCAGCCTAGCAATGATAAAACATATTGGCTTCAGATTATGAATTCTGAAAATGAAACTGAAGGTAGTAGGGGAAATGTTTTCATATTACAAATAAACACATTAATATATTTACCTTATTGCAAAATCCTAAGACATTTCGTACAGCTTTTAAAACAATCAACACAAAAAAGAAAAAAGGAAAAATTTCTCAGGTATCAGAAGCACAGGTTCCACAGTAGGTAAACAGGTGAAAGCAGAAAAGCTGTTATGTGGATAAATGTAAATTTAGGCACAAGACAAAGTCTTTTTTTTTTTTTTTCCCTCAGAATTCACCTATGTTTTCAATGTTTGGCTTTATCATACTGACTCAGCAGGCCACACATCACACTTCTAGATCTGATTGTCACGAAGGATAACCTTACTTTGAAAACATAAAACATGACATACAATTAAACTGTATGGCTATTAGAAATCTGATGAGAAACTTCCAAGGAACCTTTTAAATTGCCGATCTTAATTTTCAAAATTTTTCTGAACAATGTATCCAGAAAATCCTTTTGTAACTTGGAGAAACCAACACTAACCTCATTAGTTGGTTTTTAAGTACAGCGCTTCCATAAGTGTTAGCTCCCCGTGGAAATTCTAGTTGACTTAAATCTCTTCCTACTGAAACCAGAGTGAACTTTACTTCTGGTTTCTAGGAACTCATGGAAGTGCCCAAGCCGTCTGAAGTTGTTTCGCTTTCACTGTGTGACTTAAAAGTGGCTCATATTCTGCAAAGCTCTTGCTGAGTGTTAAAAACTTTTAACAATACTTATAAAGCTGCTACAAAGTAGTAGGACATGTCTCAGTAGCTCTTTTAACCAAGCTGGTTAGCAAATAGGGTTGTTCTCTTCTTGCTTATTGTTACTGAATTGTTTATTCACTCAAATAGGGAAACAGCGTAAGTGTCAAAGCCCCTGTGGCCTGTAATATTATTTTAAAATAATTTTGTTATTCATTACTGTTACAGAACATAAAGAACAAAAGTTAGTGTAAGTAAGTGCTATCTACTACTGTCTATTCAGACCCTAAAAAGGCATTCTTCATTTATTATGGAGGAACAAAGTTCCATGTTTATTCAATTTGCCTGAGCTCAGTATGTCATGAAAGAAAAATTGTAGGGATCTGCAGAGCTGTCATGCCCAGTATCACACAAACCCCTTACTTATTCATAGAGTGGTTGTCCCCACGGAGTTATCAAATCAAGAGAGAAACATGAGTAAAATACAGTAAGAAATCGTGACAGAGACCTGAGCTTTTGAAAAACATCGAAAGTTTTGCAGTACTTGCAGGATTATTTCATGGTAACTTAGTGTCACAGAACAGAAAATGATAGTAGAGAAAAAAAAAGATTCTGGAATAATCTCTGTCTGTGTATGCATAGATTGTCAAGCAAAATGTCCCCTAGAAAGGGCTTAGGAGGAAAAAAAACCTACCACAACTCAGTACAGAAACCACTCCAGTAAATATCTTTATTTACATTATTTCATTTCAATTAAATAATCTTATTTCTAGTTTGTACAGCAGTTTATCCTGTCCATGAGTCCTGTTGGCTCACTACACACATTAAGGATAGCACAAGCTAACCCTTAACTCTGGCCTTTGTACAACTGCTTTGAAATGTTGACAGATTCATCTTTTCTGAAAACATAGATTTGAGTACTGATATTTTTCATTCAAATAACAACTCGAATAATCACCTAGGCACTACACTCTTGATGTTTGGAGATGTTTTAAATGATTTTTGAAGAACCAACATTAAGAGAATGGGAATGTGCATTTGGGTAGATTAAAGTGAGGTGTGGATGTTAGCATAAGAACACTGAATTGTGGTTCAGAGATAACTGTTTGCATGCTTTTCAAAGAAAAATCATGCACCCAATCTCCTTTCTCAGCATTCCAACATAAATGCAGTTTTCCTTTTATTCCAGTAGTACATTATAGGGTTTCTTTCTGTTTCTCTCAGTCCAAACTCTCAAAGTTTGCACAGCTTCAGCACACAATGGGTCAAACATCAACAGAGCACTTAAGCAGTTGATCAGTTTTAAGTCTGTAGGAATTTCTCGGATTCAGAAAAAGTAGGGATTCTACCCATATAAGAAACAGTGTATGGGTTTGAAATGGAACTAGTTTTTCTCCACTTGCATCAACCAGTTTTATGAGGTAGAATCCCTTTACATAAAGATAGCAATCTGCACAAATGTCAGATGATTGAACAACTCTTTCATGAATATGTGGCAATTCATTTTAATACCAGTCATTGATTTGGCAGTGATAGTGAAATCCTTTAAATTGTATCAATAGGTTAAATTTCTCTGTTTAATATTCTGCAAAATTGCATGTGTGCTGTGCACTGCTGCAATAGATACCGTGACTTTATAGTACCTGTTTTCTTATTTTTTCAAGAGTGCTTTCCTGAGATGGTGATGCATATTAGCACTGAAATGAAACAGGATGACTGTTCACAATAATGTAATGAAAGAGAACATGCTCAGGCTGCTGTGTAATTAACTATCCCTTTGAGATATTCTTACATGTGGAGTAGATTTTTTGCTATTAAATTGCCATTTATTTGTGACCTTTAATGTATCATAAACGGTCTTCTTTCTACATCCTAAGCAGCACTGGAGAACAACAATAAACTGTTGTATTGCTCTCCTTAAATGACACAGCTTGGCAGAGTTACAGGGAAGCTGGTAGGTTTGCCATTCAGGAGCTAAAATAAAGGACTTATCCGTTGCCCCCAGCAACATTTTACTTCCTTGAAATTTTAGAAATAGAATTAACTGTTAGATTTTCCCCTTCCAAAAGTTTCTGGGACAAGCAGTCGATTGTCATTATTATTACTATTATTATTATTACTATTATTATTATTTTGTGGTTGTTGTTACTATTATTATATCATTGGCCTCGACAGGTGTTTAAAAGGAGTTTTTAATGCTAAACCTCTGAATCTGCTTTGGTACAATCTGTTTCTTCCCTCTCTTCCCTTTTGAGAGGAAGCTGAGGACAACCCCTGCACCTATGTCTGCCCCAGGGAGTGCACATGAACCTGGGGAAGATTGGTAGAAGCCAAGTGAGCTATTTTTTTTGTCCCTTCAGACCCTGAAATGCTGCTTTTCCTTCCTCAATGTGTGTACTGTGTCCTATTGAATCAAGCAGAAGTGACCTCAACTTCATTGTGACATTTTGAGACAAGACTAGTGAAATGTGCACTGAAATTTTATGACTCAAAATCAGTGCTGGTAAATATTAATGATAGGGGATGTTAAGTACATGGTCATTGTGGCTGGGAGAAGGGGGTGGTGCTTGGTATGTAGAAAGGAGCTGTTTTTTTAAGATCTGGATTGAATATGGAGTTTTAAAGAAAAGGCTAAAATGCAAGTCTCTAGTCCAGACCTGCAGCCTTTTAACTAAACGTTGGCAGCAAATAACAAAAGTTGTTTGCAAGGAAGTTTTTTTTAATTAAAATGGGTATAAAAATTACATTTTATTTCATTAAAAACCTTGGGAAGGGCTCATTTTGGAATCTAAGCTGTCAGTGTATCCACATGAAGTATTGGAATGTGAAGCTGAAGATTTGTGTGAGAGGGAAGGCTATTTTGCCTGACAGGATCTTTGTATACAAAATAATGAAACAGTTGTTTTCTGCCAGCGTTCACATCACAGAGGTGTTGACCAATGGAAATGCATGGACTGAATAAGGCAGTTTAGCAAGAAATTCTCAGGAGCAAGTTAAATCTTTTTGACTTCAGCAGAATAATTGAACCACTTTAACATTTGCACCATGACTAAGAACAATATCAATCTTTTATGGGCATAATTACACCTATGGGGGTCTTGCCTGGTGTTGTAGAAATTTGTCATGAATATCGATTGACCTTCATTTCCACCTTTGGCATCTTGATCCTTGACCCAAGAGCTCTCTGACTTCAGGGCGCACATAAAGTCTTGTTGCATTCAGTGGCAGGAGTGCTGCACATAGAGTTGTTCCTTGCAACGTGCTTTGGAGCCTCAGAGTTGTCTCCGCTGGAGCCTGGGCCAGGTACTTAGCCCTCAGCTTATAACTTTCCCACCTACTGATTTATGTACATCTAAACATTCGAGTGTAAGTAAGTTTTATTTTCTAGATGACTGTGTATTTAAAAGTTTGACAGCTTCAGGTCATACAGTCTGCAAAGCAGAAACTTAAAATAAAAATTAAAAAAAAATATATGTCCCAAATACAGTGTTTTGTATTGTAAGAGACTGGTAAAACCTGTAAGACTCTGATGTGGAGTTTAATTCATTCAGTGTGAATTTATGTTATGCATAGAATCATAGAATATCTGAATTGGAAAGGACCCACAAGGTACATAAAGTCCTACTCCTGGCCCCTCACAGAACAGCCCCAAGACATCACACCATGTTTCCCGAGAGCATTGTCCAAATGCTTCTTGAACTCAGTCAGTCTGGTGCTGTGACCCCTTCCCTGGGGAGCCTCTTCCAGTGCCCAGACACCCTCTGGGTGAAGAACCTTTTCTTTACTATCCAACCTAAGCCTTCCCTGACACAACTTTGTGTCTTGATGTCCTGTCACTGGTGACCACAGAGGAGAGATCAGTGTCTACCCCTCCCTTTGCAAGGAAGTTGTAGACTGCAGTGAGGTCTCCTCTCAGTCTCATCTTCTCCAGGCTGAACAGACCAAGTGTCCTCAGCTGCTCCTCATACGGCTTCCCCTCAAGGCCCTTCACCAGCTTCACTGCCCTCCTTTGGACACTCTTCAACAGCTAATTTATTTATTTATTTTTAAATATTGTGGCACCCAAAACTGCACACAGGGCTCGAGGTGAGGCCGCCGCAGTGCAGAGCAGAGCAGGACAATCCCCTCCCTTGCCCGGCTGGCGATGCTGTGCCTGATGCCCCCCAGGACACGGTTGGCCCTGCTGGCTGCAAGGGCACTGCTGACTCAGATTCAACTTGCCATTGACCAGGACCCCGAGGTCCCTTTCCATGGCACTGCTCTCCATCCAGCCTTTTATTCCGCAGTCTGTCAACATATCCAGGGTTGCCCTATCCCAGGTGCAGAATCCGGCACTTTCCCTTGCTAAACTTAACATGGTTGATGATTGCCCAGCCCTCTAATTTGTTCAGTAGCAGCTTATCGACTTCCCTCAGTTAGACAATCTAAATGACTCTACATATGTGTGGAGATTGATCTACATTCTGGTGAGAAAACAAAAAAAATGCTAAAAACGCGTGTGGCTGGGCCAGGGGCAGGGCCGGGGGCTGCAGTCCCTACCCGGCTCCGCCCGTGTCGCCGAGGGCTGTTTCCCGACGCGCTGTCGCGATCGCTGCCGCGGGGGGCGGCGTGGGCGGGCCCGGCGGTGACGAGGGCGCGGGGGGCT
>VZRZ01008350.1:522310-669763 GCA_013398175.1 Climacteris rufus | reverse complement strand
CGCCGCTGCTGCCGCTGCGCTCTGCCCGCGCCTCAGGAAGGGCCGGCCGCGGCCGCCGGCTGGTGTTTTTTCCAAGTTTCTTTTTGTAAGTGGTAAAAAGAGAGGGGGAAAAAATACAGAAAACAAACGAGTAGAGCTGCTTGAGCTGCCGCTCCGGAGAGGAGGGAAACTCGGCTCGGCGGTGAGGAGACTTCCCAGGGCGCAGCTGAAGTGATTCAGGAGATTAATTTACAAGTGGGCGACAAAAGGTAAAGCGTTAAAGATGCTTCGCTTGCGTGAGATGGAACGGGAGGTTTCGTGGAAAGGCTTATAACTTGTTTTAAAGCGTCGCTTTCTGATGTTTTTCGACTTCAAAATACTCTAAGTCTGCTTACCCAAGATCAAATAGATTTTAGGGTTCACATCAAAGGCAAGAACGTAAATGTTACTCTTCAGTATCTTGTTTTCCCCCAATGCCTCATGTCCGTATTCAGCAACACTTGATTTGACCGCGGTTATTTCTTGGTGCGACCCATTTAAAGTAAAGATTTAAGAAACTCAGTAATTCCACTGAGATAAAATAATTCAGCCGGCGAATCTTTCTTGTGCAGAAACGTATTTCTGTAGAGGACCCTGTTGAGTTTGCGGACCTGTTGCTTTGTACTTTCACCCTAGAAAATGTTCTCAGTCAAATACCACATACCCCGCGGTAGTGATACCTCTCTTAAGATTATGGACTTAAGTAAATGAGAATGGGATGTGCATCTTTTATAATTATATTCAGCCTTTCAGACTTTGCTGAGCGTTTCATGTAGATTTTTTTTTTTTTTAAGATGGGTCAGCTAATTAGAAATTTATTACAGATAGTAAAAAATAATGCATGATTATGACCTGCTAGTTTCATCTGGTACTAACCAAGTCCCAGGGAAATGTGACTGACTGTTCAAGGGCTTGAATAAATTAATTTCGTGTGGAAGTCAGTTGTGTGGAAAAAAAGTCCAAGAGACTTCTCTGATGCAGATCTGTGTACTTGTTAAGGTAACAGTTTAGTGTTTGATCTTTTGGCTGAATTAAGTGAAATATATAAAATGTAAAATCAAACCACCCTTCTCTATGTGTAGTACTTCTTACCAACAACAACAAAAAAAGGACTTTCTAGAGCACATTGTTTTTATGTATTATCCCTGACTCAAGACACTTCAGGAATGTGTTATTGTGGAGTAATACTGTTTACTAGGTGACTGAATTGGTGAGATTAAATGAATAAGCATGTATCCTCTCAAAGTCCATAATGCGCGCAACACATGACTTTGAGCGAATTTTCTTCTGATGTAGTTAGTTTTTATCAGTTAATAGGGAACAAAATGTTTTCTAGATCAAACTGGTATAACTACCCAATGTTAAGCTAAGTGCTGTGGGTTTTTTTGCTGTGGGTATTTGTTGGTTTTTTTCCTGGTAATCTATAGTATTCATCTTTTAAAAAGTCTTTCTTCAGATGTTACCATCTTTAATAGACCAGTAAAACTACTGTAATTCCTTCAAGATCAAATTTTATTTCAAAAAAAGTTTAGTAAAACAAATTTAATGTTTGACTTGCGCTCAGTAGTTTGCTGTGTGCAATTGATCCAAGCTTGTTCCCGTTTGATCCAACTAGTCATTTTATCTAGTTTTTAATACTAGACTGATTTTAATAGGACTGCTTAACTTGTTATGTGGTACTTTTCAGTTGCCTGTGGTGTCATAAAGCATGCTCATTACTGTGGATTCTTTCAGTAGCTTTCTAATTGCAGACAATTTGATTTTAGTGGCTTCTGAAGTCATGTCCAGAAGCTGGGTACCTTCCTCCTCTCCCTCCTAAGATGTGCTGCATAAAGGCCCCTGTTGGTCTTGACTGTACGAAGAACATTAAAGTGACTCAGAAACACTCATGAAGTGCTCATGAAGCCTGTGGTGTCAGAGCAGTACCTGAAGTTGTTACAGCAGTTAATTCCAGTCTCCTTTTCTAAAGTCCTCCTAGTCAGGTGTAGAAATAAAAATTCAGTGAAGTCCCTAATAGAGTGTGCTCTCAGTGGAACCTCCTGCGGTTGATAAATATTTCAAGAAGCTGAAAGTTAGTGATACATTTTAAATGCACTGCTAAGCTGAGATACTTCATGGTCCTTTGCATACACATTTGCATTATTCATTTGTGCTGTGCAGGTAGATAATGGGCCAAATCTATCTTTGGTATTACTCCACTGATTTCTGAGTAACTGAGCTAATTCAGCCATATGTGTTCATCTTGCGTTTTGGAAGTTCAAGGCAAAGTCAGGGTTACTTCAGTGATTTTATTCTACAGGTAAGAGTTGTTTGTATACTAACCATTAATGTTCAGTAGCTTAGGCATTTCTTCATTGAGGTAATTATAAACAGAAGGTATAATTTATTTTTTCTTCTTTTTCTGAAAAAAAACCCTCAATTTTTAGTCCTTAGTGACTGAATCCTGAAGTGACTGAGAGAGATGTGGTAAACCAGCTCTCTGTCGTTGGTAAAAATTTATCCTAATAACCTACTAAAGTAGAAGTTCTTGACAGACTTTTTTGGTAACATGATACTTACTTAATGTAGATGATTTCTCTGCATGTTTTAAGCAGCCTTCCATGCATACGTCCATGATATTAATGTGCTGCATTTGTGTGTGTGTGTATACAAATACATATGTTACAAACTGTAAACATATCTGTATTTTAAATAATTAGGGACTTGCTTTAACCTATAATGGGAGGCAGAGGTAACAGAAAATGGAAAGCCTTGATCTATCATCATGCACTAGATTTAAAATGCTGCCACTGGGCAGGTCATGAAGATGGCAGAGTATATAACACATTTGATGGAAGCTACTATCCCTACATTTAAATCTGTATATGAAAGAGGTTATTGTCTTGGAGGAAGGTTTCTTCCTTTCTTTATTTTAGTAGATAACGATGTAGAAATTTTAATGACAGATTCAGAATATGTAATTTTAAGATCCAGAGAGATCCTTTCAGAAGACCCTTAGCATGGGATTCATGCTATTATGGATACTTTCTACCAGAGATCAAGGCCTTTGTCTGGCATTCTCAGAATGCTTATTCCAGTAATTGGCTTTTGAAAAAGCTAACCTGAAAATTAAAGCAGGAACTTTGTCCTCCCGGCTGTGAACACATACAAAACATCTCTGTCAGTGTTGAGTGCTACAAAAATGTGCACTCTGGAAGAAAAAGTGGAAACACAACTGCATGTCAGTCAGTTGAAGTAAGGCTCTACTTAATACACCCTGTGTCTAACATTCTCTAATGACTGTGTGCATTGCCAAGTTATTCAGCAAAAGTCCTTCATTTTATCTTTTATCCTTTGTATTTGCTTCATTTTATCTTTTTATTTTTTATATTTGCTCCATTACAGTGGAGCAAATCAGAACTTGGGTGTCAATAAGAAAAATGCCTATACAATTAGGGTGTTGCCAGGGAATTATTACAGTTTTATTTAATTCCTGTTAAGATCAGTTCTAAAAGTTTTATTCTCAGTGGAATGAAATGTGTTGAATTCAAATAGCATTCACAGCTTTAGAAGTTGTCACAGAAGCTGAGAGTTGGGATACCTCTCTTCTGTGCTCAAAAAGTCTGTAAAAGTCTACTGACACTGTGATAAGCATTTATTGACAGTTTCTTCTAAAACTGTAGGTGGAGAAATATTATCTTTTTGAACTGTTGAGCAATTACATTAAATGATTTGGTGATCAGCAGGTGTTCAGATGCCATCAAGTTTTTGGGGTTTTTTCCTAGTTCTGGCTTCAGTTTTCCTGGTAGTGATGAATACTGGTGATTTTTTTTTTTTTTAAGGAAAACTCTAGTTCTTCTAAATAATATTGCCACTGAGCAGGTTTGCACTGTGTGTTAAGATATTTTGATTGTGTAATAAAAAATCAATACAGATTATGATCATTCTCTTAGCGTTGTACAGGTGTTGTGTGAGGATATCTACAGCTGGAGTGGTACCAAGCAGTCAGTTTGGAAACTGAGGGTAAAGTCTAATAAGATTGAGTTTGCTTTTCTGTGTTTCCAACTCTTTTGACTTTTCTTCCATGACAGAGTTTATGAATGTGCAAGAGGGACGTGCCAAAACCTGATACAAATTCTCTTGCACAGAGGATTAAGATGACTCCATCATTGATAAAATGATAGGGGTGTTGTTGACTAAAGTGTAGGTAATAGCATAAAAGTGAAGAGGTGATATTACACACTTGTAGGTTTTTTTCCATAAATTTATTGGCTTATCTTCAGAAGGGTCAGTATTTTATCACTGATCCCAGTCTAGCCTGAACCTTCTAATCATGCTTTTGTCTTTTAGAGTGTTGAAACTGTCAGTTCTCACAAGCTGGCCTTTAAGCACTAGGAAAGTCAACCTGTTGCTGGAAATTAACTTAGGAAACCTAAAAAATTCTGCTCCTGCAAGAGATGGTTAATTGTCAATAAATAAAGACAAATAATTAAAAGAGAAAGGTCTGATAGCAGAGATTTTAAACAAGCAAACAAAACTCCCCAAACCCCAATAAAAAGTTTTGCAATTCTTTTCTTTCTTATTTTTGTTCAATGTTAGAGTGCTACAAGCCTGCCCTGCCCTGATTTCAGGTTAGACTTCTTTAGGCTCCACAGTTGACTCTCTCAACTGGCCTTTTATGTGGTACAGCCAAATTTCAAATTGAGAGTCAAGCATAGAAATGGCTCCATGTCCAGCTTTCTGCAAGAAGCGAATTCTCATCTTTGTGCTTGGTCTGTGCTCCTTTTCTCCACCTCACTCTGCACAGTGCCTCTGTTGTTTCTCGTTGTCTGTGTTTCTCTGGCATTCAAAGCCATTATCTGTGCCCAGCCCTATACTGCTGGGCTATGATTCTTTTTAAATAATTCCCACTTAATTGATAGTCAGTCACATGGGTAAAATCCTTCAGAAAAGCTACTGTCAGCCCAGTCCCTGCCATTAGCTGGGGAGAGACATGGCCCTTGGTTCTCATGTGAAATTTAGTGCTGTCAGGGAGGGAGGTTTGTGACTGCTGAGTCAGAGAAGTATTTTTAGTGATTTGTCTCTAGTATTTTCTTTTTTTTTTTTTTTAAATGAAATCTGCAATATTCAGTCAAAGCCAGAAGAATTTCTCAGATAGTTTAAAATGAGGTATCAAGATCTGCTGAAATTAGTGGAACTTGGCTTACTTACCAGGAGGTGAGTGTGTGTTGGGTTGCTTTATGGTACCCTTGAAGTTGTGGAAGACTTGCCTGAGCTGCTAGAATCTGTATGTTTTGTTGTCTTGCTGAAACTGTTACTCGACTGTTTTCAGTAACTTCAGCCATAGTAAACTATACCACAGACTGGCATATCCTGTGGAGGAGGTGAAATGTCATCAGCGTTATCTGCGTAAATTGTATTTTGAATCATTAACTCAGAGGATGTGATTAAAAAAGGAAAAAAGTCATATATAAACTGCGAAAGCCCTGGGACTTTCCTGAATAATTTTACAGCATCCTCACCCTGTTTATTCCCTTCTAAACAGTCATAAGGTTAGACATTGCACTGTAAGAGTGTGTGCTTGACATTCATAAAGCTTCAAACAGGGATATATTTTTGGTTTAATTTTAGCCAAGCACATATGCCCAAAAAGTCATTTCCAGTAAATGATATGCTGGTGCTAGGACCTGATGAGTGGTTTGTGTTCCCTAATCTATTAATTGAGCTAACATATAGAAAATAATTTAGAGCAGTTTTATTTTAATATAATTGTTCTCATATGAGATTAATACTACAATTTCCTTCAACAATAACATAATGGAGTATTTGCATTTCTCACTCACTTTTGTCGTAGGAGCTAGGCTTTAGATATGTCTTGCATCCACTTTTAAGGACCTCTAAAGGTAGATATACCTCTAGTCTCCCATTACTCCTATTCTGATGTGCTGGCAATCCATGGTTTTGGTTTTTTTGGGGGTGTGTGTGTTTGGGTTTTTTGTTTGTTTGTTTGTTTGTTTGTTTGTTTGTTTGTTTTTTAGTGGCTTTTTGTTTGTTTGTTTTTACAACCATTGCTTTGATTTTGTTTCACAGATGAAGTAACTACTACTTTGTTAGCTTTTCAGCTGTAATGTTGCAGTTGCTCTAACTACCCTATGTACTTTGTTTCAAATAAATATTTACCGCAAAAAAAGTTAAGTATTTTTTAGTACATCTGTAAGTGGGGGGTTTCAGGTGCCATTGCTCCTCTTAAATAAGCTTTTGCAGTTGTTTCAAAGCCCATGTACATATACACACAGTGCAGAGTTACATAAACAATGATATTAAAATTAGCTCTGCATTTAAATAGGAACTTTACCTAGAATATGTGTCTATATACTCTCTCAGTGCTCTTGGCACAAGTTGCCTGTCTTTGAAGAGTGATGTTTCACACAACATTTTTCCTAACAAACTGTTATTTTCACAGTACCTTTTACTTTGACGATCTGTTACTTTCACTGTGTTTAATAGTACGACTTTAAATTAGTATTAAATTATCCTAAGGAACTTGTGCAGCACATCATAAATAAGTTATTTCTAATATCGTAGGAGCTGTCTGGCTTACATTGTAAATTTTGGTACAATGAGAACTGGCTGTAAATCAGACACATGTTCCTTGATTCATTTTGATGGAGTAGGCCACAACTTAATTTACTTGGTAGCTGTAGTCCTATGCTGGAGACCCAGTGCTTAGTCACAACTTCAGGGAGGCAGGTGAGGGGAAGAGGAAACAGCAAATAAGGTCTGAAAAGGTACTGGTGATATTTTTCATTTGGACATCTAGCTCAGATATTGGTCCTTCCAACTACAGAAAAAGGCTGTTCTCACTTTAAGAGAGCAATAAAAATGTAATAGACCATTTCAAGGAAAGATGAAATCTGAAGGGGTTGTAGATCCATCACATGTTGCATGAGACCCAAAGCACCTTTGCAATGTCCCTGTATGCATCTCAGTACTGGGTTCCACTCAAATGGAATAGGAAAAGTTAATTTTTTTTCCTGTGGACTGTGGCAATACGCTATTTGCAGGATTACCTGAAAACATTCCTTAAAAGTTACAGGATTTCTTTTCATGGATAAGCTCTTGTGATTACAGCTTCTTGAAGCTTGTATCTTTAGGTTCTCTTCTTTAGCCTTTCATGACAGGATTTTTTTTTCCTCGAATTTTGTCAATTTGTTCATGTATTGGTGATGACTTGCACACCAACACAATAGCATTGCTTCAGAGCGCATGCATTACACATATGAATTTACCTCTTCACAGAAAATGTTACCTGAGCTAGTATTTTGGAAACACTTAGTAGTCTACTAAGTATATGAATTTATGTTTATAGCTCTGCCATCTGGAAAGACATGAGGCATCTCAGCCTTGCAAACATGATTGGTGATGTTTCAGGGAAAATGGAATAATTTTGGCTGTGGCTTTTTGTCATGCATTTTCCTGCACGTGCATGCATGAAGAAAGAAGGGAAGGTGTTTCATAGGATAAGATGCTTACTGCTTTAAATAGTAGCAAAATTCTGCATACCTTGGAGTGTAAGCCTTTGCTACCACATGTAGACAAAGTTATGAAGCAGCCACCCATCACTTGCAAGTGCTCACAAGCGGAAGACAGCAATGGTCAGCTTACAGTGCAACTTGAGGCCAGTTCTGTTACCACCTGGATGATCCGGTACCAGACTGGTAAGTTGGCAGCATGTGGGCTAAAAAATCTTATAATGCCTGACTTGAATTTGCACTTTTGCACTTTTCTAGAGAGTAAAATCCAGAAGCAGCTTGATAAGTTTGGTTAGTGTGCTAAGCAGGCAGTGTTTTTGGAGCCAGGTGAGATTCCTTCGCAGGCTGGATCCTTGGAGTGACTGCTGCCTCCAGCATTGCATATATGTCAGTGAAAATGTATTAAGGGTACCAGAGGGTGTGCTGAAGAGGATGCAGCATGAATTTTTGCATTTTCTCTCTAGAAGTTTGGTTCAGAAATACAGCACTGTATTTCTTAACATAATCCCTACCAAACGACAGCATGCGGAGTAAGGGCTATGTGTCCAGTATACTGTGCAAGTACAAAACTATCCTTCAGGACAGATGTTAAAATCGTATTACAGTCATTTAAGTGTTCATGTGATTAAAAGTGTTTCCATGGTTGATCTCAGACCATCGAGGAAGTTTCGAGCAGTTGGGAGGGTATCTGTCCTGACAGGCTGCAGGATGGCCTGACTTCCATTGGGTCTCTTGGCTCTGAGAGTTGTCTCCTGTGGCTTACCCAACTTTCAGAATTGTTTCCCTCGTCGTCACTGTCACTTTGGTTTTTTCCCAGGAATGATTGGTGCATTGGGAGTAACCAAGTATGGCAATGACTCAGGCAGTGTCATGCCACTTTCTTTGTTCTCCCTAACTTTTGCTCTGTGTTCCTTCCTGCCATTCTGTACTAATGTGTTATGTATGGGTCTTGCTCTATTCTCAAAGACTTCTCTGATTTAGGGGTGTAATTTTCTTATCTGATATTGTCTGTTGAACCATATGTTATTTTTTCATTAGGAATTGTGTGACTGAAGTTATAACAAAATTTATAAACCATTTTGATTTATTGAAATGGTTAGAAATTGCTATGACTGTGCTAAATGCAGTATTAGATTTAAGTGGACTCATTTGCTCCCAAACAGGAATTAATGTACAAATAGCACCTGCAGCCACCTGTATAAGGCTTTATTTCATCTGTAAATGCATGAAGATTAAAGTGAGGTTTGCATATTTCTGATTTGCTTTTTCCAAATATTTTGTGATTTATTTACTAGTTTATTTTAAAATTTCAGATATTATTGAATCCTACTATTAGTTAGTGGCCTGCTATCAGTCACTGTTTTGCATACTTAAAATCTGTGACATTATTTGATTGTCAGTGTATGTCTTTATACTGTTTCTTTCTGTAGTGTGTTCAGGAGGCTACTGCATGGCTTCAACTCAGAAAGTCTGGCAGCAATAATCTTAATAGTTTCCTATTCTCATTTTTAGTTCATTGGCATCTGTGTTGTAATGCCTGAAAATGAAAATGAGCTTGGATAAATGTAAAGGCAGTGTCCAGACACTGGTTTCTGAAAATAATTTCTTTGGGTTAGTAAGTCATCCAGTAGGGGTGGCTGTGGCATGGCTGCGGGATAAAGCAAAGAAACTACCTGGTTGCCTGTGACCTCCAGATAGGGTCTGGATATCTGTTTGGAAAACTCTAAAAGGCCTTATGGTTAAACCTTTTATTGCCTCCTGAGCCTATCTTTACATATTTAAGACATGAAAGAGACAGAACTTAAGTTTTAATTAGTACTGGCTCTTGAAAAACAGCTGTCCATAAAATCAGTGAAGTTCCTGTTTGGACATAGGTACATTCTCCAGGCTCTTACACAACCTACTTGTGCAGGTTCCTCTCATTCCTTCCTTTAAACTTTCATTTTTAATGTTCGTGGAATGCTTTAAAAGAATAATTAGCCTTTTGGTTATCTGGGGGGAGAAATCAGATGCAAATTTGAGACAGCATTGGGATTTGGCATTTTATGATTGAATTTTCTGAATGACAGAGTGGGTTTATTAAAAAAAAAAACAAAAACAAACACACTCTTCCATCTAAAAATCAATATATTTGGAAGGGAATTTGGAAAAAAAATGAAATACAAGCATTGTGAAGTGATTGAAAGTGTTTCTGGAAATGGGAGCTCAGTCTTTACTGTTTGCCAGCACTGTCTTTATTGCTTCAGGCCACCTTTCTGTCATGACATAATATTTTTTTATATATAATGGAATTAATGTTCGTAATGATTTTTGTCATTCATCTCATGCTGATTTTAGTTGAAGTTTTGAAGCATGAACCAGTAAGGCACAATATAACAGTGAAAAACACTATTAAAAAAATAGTTAGAGAAAAAAAAGCAGTTTGGCTTAGTTTACCAAAACATGAGCTGGATTCAGAAACAGCTTGTTGGCTGAGCTCAACAGCAGGAGAAGCTGTAGTCGATCAGTTCTGCCCTCTTCAGCAGGTGTAATACCATTTGATGGAAATTGCAATACATGGTTTCAGGGGACATGTGGATAATGTGTCCAGATGATAGCAACATCAACAAAGTATAGAAAAAAACATGGGCAGATGTTTGGCTTATTCTGTCTACATGGTTACATGTACTTAAATTCACTGTAATGGAGTTTATCTACTGTCGTGTTGTGGTTTGCTCTCTTACAGAAAAGGATTTTATGGCAGGCTGTGATCTTGCAGAATAGTTCACCTGTTGCAGCAGCCATCTTTTGAAGCCTTAGCTCCAGCTTTTTTTACCTTTTTTTTTTTTTAACCTACCTTCCCCCCCTCCCCCCATTCTTTCTTTCCAAACATGTTTAGGTGTTAGGTTTGGCTACAGTGGGATGAATTGCTTTACGCTTTTGACATACAGCAGGGTATTCTTGAAGTGAGATTGGATACATCAGACCTTCACAGACTGAAAGAAGATAAATTACACGTTTGAAATGTCATCCTTAGAGGAAAAAAAAGCCTCTATGGTCATCTAACTGAATAACTTTTACTTCTGATTTTTATTTTCTGCTGTGTGTGCCAGAAGTATAGCTAATCCTGAAATTACTGAAATAGAATGTTGACTGAATTTGATCTATAGAATACTAAAATATCTCAATAATTATTAAAAATATTTAGTCAGATTGTTAACTTATGAGTTATTGTTCTTCAGATGAAAGTGATGGTGTATCCAGCTATCCTGTAATCAGGAGGTCCTTTTGTCATGGGTAGAGCATCCTACGTCTGTTATCTGCTCCTGTCTCTTTTCATTCCCACTACTAGAACTCCTTAAAATTCTAAATCAACACAGCTTGCAAATTTGAATTCAGTGCTTTGTAAGATTAATTCAAAAATGTATCAAACTATAATTTTGAAGCTGATGTGAACATTTAAAGAAAAGGGGGTTTATCTTCTATTCATTTAATGCAGCATGACATTAACATCTGAATCAAACAGCAAAATTTTAGTAAATAAGATCCAGCATTTATTATGAGGCCTCATTATTCCCTATGCATAGTAATATTTTCAAAGTGTGATTTTTTCTTCTTCCTAAGCTGCTCAAAATGTTTCCCCCTGTTTTTCAACAAGGCATTGTGTGTTGATGTTTGTAATTAGATCATTTGCATACAGTCATTGTCATTAGAATGTTAGCATTTTCAGTAGTTACAGTTGTCTGAGTTACCCAAAGCTTTCTCATTTAGAAATACTTTAAATTATAATTTAGGTCACATAGTTCTGATTCTAACCATTATTTTCAGTGTTATTTCTCACATGACTGCTTCTCAAGCTTAAGCTTGTTTTGCTGTAAATAATTTTGTAGTCTCCATTTTAGTGTGATTCTGACTGTAGAGTACTTTTTTTTTAGGAAAAACATAGTTGCAAGTCATTTAGGTGAAGTACTGTATCCACAGCCACGTTTTCTCGGTTGCTATGGAGATATGTGTCATTCTGTTTTCCTAGGAAAGTGATAGGTCAGCATGGTACCAAACATGCCCAAAGCAGTGGTGTGCATAAAATTTGCTAGCACATACAAAACCTGTGTCACTGGATTGAGAGATGTGTTCTGTAAATTCAGGAAAGAAAAGTAAAATCCCACCCAAAAAAAAACTAAAAAAAACCCCCCACACTTTGGCATACCTCCAGGAGGCTGTGCTCCCCTCTGTCCAGTCCTGACGATAATCAAGTTGCCAAACTTCATAAAACAGTTAGGGTTGGCTGTAGAGACTGTACCTTATGCGAGTACTGAATGTGAAAGGGCTCCTTGCACCTCTCCTGTATCAAGCATGAGCTGGAAGAACAAAATGTAGAAACTGTTAGCAGTATGTTTGTGAAGCTGCTTAAAGAGAAAAGGGAAGTGATTTATTGGGTTAAATTTTCAGTGTCTCTCTCTCTAAGTGGTATTACATTGTTGGAGGAGTTTGCTTTTCCAGAAAAAGACGTGAAAAGTGGTTAGAGACACTTTGTATTCTGATAATGCTGTCAAAGATATCCCAAACATTGTCACAAGGTCTCTACCCACTTTTCATGAATGTATTCAAGGGATGGAATGCTGTATTTCTTTCTCTCTGTCTCTCTCTTTCTGACTTTTCTTTCTGCAATGGACATGAGCCAGAGAAATGTCGTTCTTGGTCAATGCAGTCTCTTGTTCAAGGAAATAAAGTAGAGTGACTACAGTGATTGCATCCCATTAAATTATTTCTTTCATTCTAATTTCGGTGACTTTGCTTTTGGAAAGGATATACACTTTGCCAGCCATGTAATAAAAAAAAAAATCAGTCTTTACCAAAAAGAAATTGAGCTTTAGGAATGGGAAAGTAATATAATAATAAGAAAGCTTCAGTAGAGGTGAAGTTTGGCTTAAAATGTTGACTTTGGTATACCAAATATGTACTCTTCCTTTTTAAACCAGGAAGGAATTTGCTCTATAAATTTCCAGCAATTGCTAAATAATCAGTTTGATGTCACATTTGGCTTGTTACATGATTAGATAATGTAAAATACACAAGAAATAAACAACAGAACAGGCCCAGTAAATTAAGTAGTTTTTCTTGTATTCTTACAGTTTCGCTTTGCAAATGTTTCTGGTACTTGTGTATTCCAGTCTTCTGGGACTCTCCTCAAAAGGGTCTGAATCCAAGGAGCCAGACTTACTCAGCAAAGAGGCTTCTGAGGACTATATCCAATGCAGCTTCTCAGACAGAGTAGGGAAAGTTAATGTTTTGCATGGCACAGGCTATTGTCTAAATTGGAGTGTCTGTGAACAGAGAGGAATGAACTTTACAAGACAAGATGGACCATCTAGGATCAGTTCAGAAAATAAAATAATATTCTCCTATACTGATATAATTGGACATCCTATCCATTCCTAACCCTCAGGTACTTAAGGAAGAAGTTACACCTCTCACACTGGTCAAAATGAAGAAACTTCTAGAAAATCTCCCTTTTACTGCAGAGGTGTTCTGAGAAGGAGAATAATTTTAATGGCTCTAAAGAAGTTACCTACTACTGTGTGCATGACAACTGTCTGGTCAATTTTTCTGCTTCTGGGATTACGTGTTTGCCTCAGTAACCTTGAAAGTGCTGATCTCCGACAGGGGTATGCTCCATAACTCCATGCACCAGTACACACCAGGAGCCTCCCAGCTGACAAGCAGCTTTGCCAAAGAGGCCCTTGGGGTCCTAATGGGGATACCAAGACGACCATGAGTGAGAAATTTGCCCGTGTGGCAAAGAAGGTAACCAGTGTTCTTGGCTACCTTAGGAAGAACATTGCCATCAGGTCAGGGTAGGTGATGTTTCTCCCCTACTCAGCACTGTTAAGGCCACACCTTGAGCACTGAGTCCAGTTCTGGTCTTCTTAGTTCAAGACAGATACAGATGTATTGGAGGGTGTCCAGAAAAGAGCCACTAAGATGATGAAGGGACTGGAACATCTCTCCTTTGAGGTAAGGCTGAGAGTTGAGACTGTTCAGCCTCAGGTAAAGAAGGTAAAGAAGGCTCAGGTTGAGGAACTCGTCCATGTGTACAAACACCTGAATGGAGGGTGCAAAGAAGAAGCAGCCAGATGCTTTTCAGCAGTGCCCAGGGACAGGACCAGAGGCAAAGGACACAAACTAAAACATGCAATGTTCTGTATGAACACCAGGAGACACACTGTTACTGTGACAGCAATCAAACACTGGAACGGGTTGCCCAGGGAAGTTGTATATTCTTCTTCCTTAGAGATATTAAAAAACTACCTGGACATGGTCCTGGACAACTGGCTCAGGGTGGCCCTCTGTGAGTTGGACAGGGTGACCTCCAGAGGCCCCTGCCTACCTACACCCTTCTGTGATCCCATACAGATGCCTGCCATGCGTGATTAGGACCATGTCTAGTGCTGATGCCTTGCATCCTGGTTTGTGAGCAGGTTGGGGATTGGAAGCAGACAGAGTAATCATACATCTTAGTTATGTTATGCAAGCATAGATTGCAATTGCAAATTCTCATTATTTCAAGCTAGCAAAGATGATTCAGAAGTGTCACATCCCATCTCATTTCTGTCTTTGAGACATTTGGCTATGTGGATCATATGGCTTTGACAAAATAATCCCAACATGTATGTGGTTCTGGGATGCTGAATAATCCAGCTAAAACTTTGGAACCATGGGTTTGGTATTTCTGGTTTGTGAAGTAAAAACAAGGTCCCCTTGTCCTGCTTCAGTTCATGGCAAGTACAGATCTCTCCTTTCCCTCAGCCTTGGAATGGCCAGAAGTGTATCTGCTATACACACAATGTGCTCTTGGAGGGCAGGAGAGCCAAGTGCTGCTGGCCATTGCAGATGTGCTTCCACTTACCAGCACAAGTGGACATCCACCAAATCACGTGGGCTTGAACCACATCAATTCTCACCAGAAACCAAGGGAGATTTCCAGGTTGCATGGTGCTGCCTGTGCCCTCAGTCTCTCCCAGGCTGCACAGTCAGATTCCTATTGTGCCTGATTTCTCAGAATGCCTTGTCCAGGGAGGTGAGAGGGAACTTTGCTGGAGGGGTGATTCTTATTCCCTCCCTTCCTGACCGGTTTGGAATGACTTTCCTGGCGCTGCCATGGAAACGGTGCCTGGAGTCACAGAAGAGTGAATATGTGTGGCATTCGGCAGCTGCCAGGTGTGGGGATGAGTGAGCCCTCATTTTACCCAGTCCAAGTTCCCACTGTGGGAAGGGATGTCAGATTTAAGATGGGGGGCAGGGGAAAGAACAGCTATGGCTCTAAACCACAGCTCAAAAGCCATGGTTGGAAATTAATATGAATTTCCTCTCTGCTATTAAATTCAGTTGAAACACAAAGTTTACAATTCAGCATGCCTAGCGTGTTTTTATTTGCTCTGCCTTTCCTTTTCAATACTGACATCATGAACCTTATTTTCGTTTTCCGGAGAGGGAGCTGAAACTCCTACCTGCTTGTTCTGCATTTGGGATCAGGGGCTTTGGGAATGTGCGTTGTAAGAGACAGGTCTTGGACAAAACTGTCTGGATTATCAACACTATCAGGAACCCAGTTTCACAGGGATAGATACAGTTTTGATCCCTGTGTTTTGCTGTTATAAAGACTTGAATTTCAGATGACTTTCACAATACTGTCAATGAAATATTCTGATTGAAGTAATGCAACAATTATATTTACTCACTCTCTCTTCCCTCCTTTTTATTCACTCTGAATCAATGAAAACAGCAATGATTCCCATGGTTCTATTATTTCATAATTGTACTGTATCAGTCATTTTGATGTTCCTCCTGTAAGGAACATCCCTGTAGAGATGCTTCTGCCCATTTTAGTCTACTGACAGTTTCCTCAACAGCATTTTGGTGGCAACTGGGTAGTGTTTGATGTGGAAGCAGCACAGTTGTCTTAGTGAGCATGGTAACTCTGGAATGCAGCAAGTGTGCTTGTGCGTTTGATCTCAGAGGCATAACCACAAATCCAGTATATTTAATTATTCTGTTCTATTAATTGTTTTGCTTACAATGAGTAGCACAGATCTGGAGTATTTTTGTTTGTTGGAGAACTCAATAGTAAAATCATTTAGTGCTTTATTAAAAGAATAGCCTGCATTCCCATTCTGAATGTTTTATGGAGGAAAAGCTATTTTCCTGTAGAAAAACCTTATATACTATGTTTTCTGGTGTCTATTTCATGGCAATAAGTGTACGTTTCACTGGTAAGAACAGTCATTGAAAAGCATGCCTGCTACATAAAGAATCATCTTCTTTCATCTGTTTTCAAGTCTGTAGAGTGCTTCTGGGTCAAAATCAGAGCCACTGAGAGAGAGCTCACAGTGTCTGCTATGGACCCTGGATCAGGAAGAAGAGGTGAATCAAACATTCACCTCCAAGAGGCCTCAGGCTCTGGTTCTCAAAAGGCAATTCAAGCATTCTGCTACTTGGAGAACAACACAGTGGTGCATAAGAAATCTGGGACGTTTCCAGGGTGTGTTGAGGACAAGTTCTTCATGTGGTCTTGGATGGGCCAGTGCTCTTCTGGACTGAATGTTTACTAATTGACATGTTTGAAGATAATGTTTGCAGAAACTGTAGGAACATGAAGGCCAAGGACTTGAGGAGGACAAGTGATCAAATAAAGACCTGAACTTGAGAAGGTTTCAACTCAATAAGGGAAATTCCAGGAAGAATCCAATGGGAACCTGTCTTGGAAGGAAGGCTTAAGGAAGCTCAGGAATTTTGGAAGATTTCCCAATGCAGCTGCTTCTTGAAGCACAAGAACAGTCTATTCACCTAAGCCGGAAAATAAGCAGACATAAAAAGAAATCAGCTGGAAAAGCACCAAGCTACTAAGAGAGCTCAGATGAAAAAAGGAGCACTAGAGCAGTGTAAAAGGGGTCAGACTTCCAAAGAGCAATATAGAGGTATTGCTTCAGTGTGCAGAGTTGCAATTAGGAAGGCAAAAGCTCAGCTGGAGTTCAAAGTAGCAAGAGATAATGAGAATAACATAAGAATTTCTGCAAGTATGGTAGCAAGTAGAGGTACAAGGAAGATGTAGATCTGCTCCTGATTAGGGCCAGCAAGCTCATCAAAATTGGCGCAGGAAAGGCCTGACTTCACAGGTAGTGTCAAGCCCCAAAATTCTCTGTCAAGAAGCAACAATGAAGCAAATAGCAAACCACTGATAGTACCTAAGGGTAAAGTGTTCTTTCCCTTCAGCCTTACTGTCCTGCATAACTTTTTATTGTTGCCAAACTTGGTTACCCTGTTTCTCACTCCTTATTTCCAGTCATTTTGTATGTATTAAACAGCGTGGAACATGGAATCAAAATTTCAGTGGTGGGCACCTTTAAGTGGGAGACTTTACCATTTATTTCTAGATTTGACCTCCTGTTTAAGAAAGCACTTATCCATACAGAAACCTTACAGATAGCTGGTTCATGTTTATATCAGAGTCCCCTAATTCTGTTCGGTGTTACAGGCTCCAGTAATTTGCCCAATAAGTCTATCTGGGTCTAAGCTTGCTGTGCGGTAGTCTTCTAGATCTCCCTGAAACTGACATTGCATTCAATGTCTTATCGTTTTTAGGTACTACATCTGTTTTAAGCTGTGTATTTCTGAGTTCCTCAGAGCTATTGAGCAAATACCATCTGATCTTCAATTTACTACTGCTTGTTTTGTCAGTTTGTTTCACAACCTAATCACTTCAATTTCACGCAGATCCTCTGATAAGACTCCCTCAGTGAGTTCTTAGCATGACAATTCCCTGTGAAATAGTAAAAATTTTCATGAGGGATTAATTTGGTTTCTTTTCAATGAACCCTTTTATATCCTGATCACCCAATGGTTTTACAGACTCTCCAGGCAGGTTCTTGCTCCTGATGCATTTGGAGAAATATTTGTTGTTTGCTTTGATGCCTTTGGTTATTTGCCCCTTGGAATCATATTGTGCTGTCTTGTCTTTTTATGTTTAACCTGTCCACATTTATGCTGCTATATTTTCTTCTCCTGAAGATGATTTCGACTTTCAGAAGAAGTGTATTTAGTAACAGCTTTCTTTGCCCTCCCTAACTTTTTTGTGTTTTGACCTTTTCTTGATACACTGCCTTGACTCAGTACTTTCATCATATATTTCCAACAATTACCTTCCCTACTGTCTATGAAGACTTTATTTTTAGCTTTAAACAAACTTTTTGATATTTTTCTTACATGTTTTCTCTTTTTATGTGGCTCATAACTGGCTGATGGGGATGTTGGATTTAAGGACAGAATAAACACTAAGTGTGGCTTCTCAGCTGCAAGATGTGAAACTATCTTGACCAAGTCAAGAATTTCATCTTTTCTTGTGGGCATCCCAAGCAGCTGTGTATGATAGTATCCAAAATTCAGCTTATGTGCCATGTCGTCCTGTTACATGGTTGGTTTTTTTNTTTTTTTTTTTTTTGTACAGAATATTGGGGTAGTTTTAGGGTCCCAGAACTGTTGCACGTTTTACCCATGTTTCAAAATACATCTCTGCCAACCCCACACTGCATCAACCCATATGTCAACCTGTGAAAGATATTTTATTCAGTAAGATTGTTTATTTTATTGGTTCTAAGCTCTTTTCCTACCTATCTTTGCCCATACTATAAATGTTATCCTGAACTACATGTTCCTTACCTATTTGTTTTCAAACAGGTAATTTTTAGACTGTAATTTCATTATTAAAACCTTTTTACTTTGTTCAAAAGATGAGCTATTCATACCAGAAATTAGTAGAAAAAGATCGTAATGATACTTCTTAAAACTAACATTTTCATTACTAACTGCTTTTCTCTTTCATAAGGAACAATATGAATCTGTTGGGAATTTCCCGAAACTGTGGTATTTCTGTAGGGTAGCCAGAAAAAGAATGAATTGCCTAATTATTTTGCTAGTTCTCTTCTTTGTAATAAAAGATGTAATAAAAGAGGAAATATTCAAAAGCTATTAAAGTTAACTGCTACTGCCACAGATTCATCTGTGAGAGAAAATGTGCAAATCTCAAGGGTTTGCAGTCCTTGACTTCAAATTTTTTTTTGGACCATGTTGTTTGAGAGTCTGGGTTTTTTCCTTTAGTATTTAATAGTACTTAGTAGTAGAAATAAGTGAATTATTTGACTAATAAATGTACTGTCTGCTAGAATACTAGAGTTTAGGTTTATAAGCATCCCTGTATTTGAGCTGAATTTACAGTTTTGTTCTAATCTTCTGTTTGTTTGAAAGTCCATCCACATTCAGTTAGTGTAGCAAAATGTGTGTTTCAAGTGTGCAGAAAATCAAGTTTCTATGTTGTTAGTTTCAAGACAAGAAAAAAAGCAAAATCCTATTGGTATTCATTTGCATGTGCTAGGTTGTCTTGAAAGAAAAAGCCCATCTTGCTTTGTTAGATAACTTTTGAATCTCTTCGTAACTTGCTGAAGACCAGCTTTTTAATAGCTACTCACGGCAATATTCAGATCTAGTATCCTAATTAATTCAGAAATTCAAGGATAATTGCAAATTATGAAGTCTGTTCTTGGATATGCAACACTGACAGTCAATGTATGGATTGCGAAATAAGTCTCTCTTATAAGGCAAGGAAGATCGAAAGAAAAAATTGTTAACCAGAGTAATTTCTCCAATGCAAGCAGGAGGAGAAGAAGGGAATAGATGTCTCTGCTCTTTTAGATCATTCTGGACAAGTGTAAAGCTAATGATTTATAACACTGGCTCTCCATCTGTTCATAATGCCTAAGATGATGTGTATCCTCACAGCTCTGGAAGGGAGAACTATTTCAGAGGCATATAAATTGGGAAACTGCAGAACTCCATGAATAAAATGCTGGAGAAGACTTCAGATCTCTAAACATGTAGATAGACTGCACAGGAAGTGGTGTGTGTCACTGATAGGCACATATGTTGGTGTATATACTGACACCTCTGTAGCTATTGCTGGCATCTCGGCATATTGTCCAATGGAGCACAGATCTAATCGGATAAGAAAAGGAGACTAGAAGCCGAGGATGTTGTCAGAACTGGAAAAGGCTTTCTAAGTGCTTCAATGTCTAGAACATTTTTAGAAGTTTGACATTTTGAGACCATGTTGTCCAACTTTCTTAGCTTTTCACCTCTTTAAACCATAGTAATGTATGTATAATTAATATATCTATAATTCCATCTGCAGTAAGATTGTGTTGCTCTTTTCAGAACAAAATTACAGATATGTACTGGAAAATCAAGGTAAAAAACATAATTCCATTATTCTGTCTGATATATTAGATATTCTGAAAATGCAAAGTCAGGCTCCAAAAGCTGCTACTGTGAGTGGAATTGCCCTTTCCTACTTAGTAAAGCTTTGTGCTCGGACAGCTGAGACATAAATGAGAATTACAAGTTCAGGCTAGTGTAAGACTGAAGAGTCTACTAAACTTCAGTTCTGTTGCTCTCCTTGGAGAAAATCTACCATCTCTGAGGTTTTGTTTTGCTTTACAAATGATAACAGTAAGCCCTAAAACAAGTCAAAGTTAGTAAGATAGAAATTCAGTTTATCTTACATCCTCCTTAAATTGCTGCTGCAGAGGGTGGAGAAGTAAAACTATGACATTAGAAAGCTCATAGTAGTTCTAATCCTGTCCTACACTCCAGGGTTTTTACTTAGAGTTTATTGCTTTATGGACTGAAGTAATTTGCATGGGAGGAAGTGGAATAGCACAGCCGTCATGGTGGGTGGTAAACCGTTGGGGGAGTTGGCAAGGGATGCAAAAAGTAGTGAAAAGAAGAAGAAAAGACTTAGCTTAAAGACTAAAGCTGAACATGAAAAAAGGACCAGGCCATTTGTAATAGAAAATTGAGATAATTTTAATAACTTGAGTGATTGTACTGGAAAATAAATAATGCAGTTTCCCTAGGAACAGAAGTCCAGGCAGTTGGGCAGTGTGCCTTCAGAGAGCAAGGCTTGCCTATAACTCACAGAGTTATGCCTGGAGAGCTAAAACATGCCATGAAATGCAATTGTAACCACATTTGTATCAGGATCCTTAACACAGAAAATAAAATAGGGTCTGATGTTTATAAAAGTTGTTAAAGCCACAAAAGCAACTTCTTTGAAGTAATCTTTCATGAAAATGAAGGAATAGTGTATTTTTGAACACTGCAATCGGCCAAACTAGTTCTTTACCCCATAAACAATCCATATACATAATAGCCTAGATGCCATGCTAATATCTTGTTAAGAAGCGTGGGAGTGCTAAAACAGTCAGATCAGGTGATGGAGTAAGCTAGAGAAGCTAATAAAATACTAGCGTGTACAACGAATCAAACACGTCTTTGTACAAGCATCATGATCAGAGAGTTTGGTAGCCACTGATCTCTATTCAATAGCATTGGTATAAAAACTTGAAAAAGTATTCAAAACTCATCAATTCTAGGATCATGGAAATAGTAGGTTAAAAGAGATCTCTGGAGGTCTACTCCAAGCAAGTGTAGCTTCAGGGTTAGATCAGATGTGAAGGTAGCTTTTAAAATCTCCAAGAACAGAGGTTCTACCTGGACAATCTGTTCCAGTGTTTCATGATGTGTTATTTGGTTTTGGGTGTGGGTTTCTTTTTTTATTACTGTTTTTACTGTTTGTCCTTTTTTTTTTTTTTTTTCTTTATATTCAGTTAGAATTTACTTCATTGCAACGTGTCACTGTTGCCTGTGTCTATTTGCTGCATATCTCTGGCAAGAGCTTGGTGATGTGTTTGTTATAATCCCCCTTAAAGAAGTAAAAGTCTGCAAGAAGCACATGCATCACTACAGGCTGGGGGACAGAGTGGCTGGAAAGCAGCTCTTTGGAAAAGGACCTGGTGCTGCTGGGTGACAGTCGGCTGAACATGATCCAGCGTGTGCCCAGGTGTCCAAGAAGGCCAATGGCATCCTGGCCTTTATCAGCAATAGTGTGGCCAGCAGGACTGGAGCAGTGACCATCCCCTTGTACTCAGCACTGGTGAGGTCACACCTCAAATCCTGTGTTTGGTTCTGGGTCACTCACTTAAAGAAAGATAGGGGGGCTGGAGTGTGTCCAGAGGAGGGCAAAAAAGCTGGTGAAGGGTCTAGAGGGTCAGTCATATAAGGAATGGCTGAGGGAACTGAGATTGTTAAGCCTGGAGAAAAGGAGGCTCGGGGTGACCTTACCGCTTTCTACAATTACCTGAAAGAAAGGTGTAGCAAGGCGGGGATTGCTCTTTTCTCCCAAGCAACTGAGAAGCCAAGGGCACGTGTTCTCAAACTGTGCCGGGTGAGGTTCAAGTTTGGCATCAGGAAGAATTTTAAACTACTGAAAGGGTGGTTAAGCATTGGAACAGAGTCATCCCTGGAAGTATTCAAGAATCGATTGGACGTGTCACTTAGTGCTGTGGTCTAGTCCACATGGTGGTGTTTGGTCAGAGGTTGGACTTGTAATCTGGGAGGTCTTTTCCAGACTTAGGGATTCTGTGAAATTGATCCTCCCTAGACTGTCTCTTCTCCATGCTGAACAAACCACATTCCTTCACCTTCTACTTGTACAGTGTGTGCTTTAATCTTCTAACTATCGTTGTGGCCCTCTGGTGGTCCTGCTCCAAAATCTTGTCATGTCCTAGTGTCCCAAAACTGACCACTGTACTCAAGATGCAGTTTCAGAAGTAGAAAATAAAAGAGAATAACCGCTTCAATCATTTCCTTGTTCTGCTAGTGGCTCTTTTGTTAGTGCAGTGAAAAAATGAGTGGTTGGCCATTGTCACCACAGGAATGCACTGCTGAGTCATAAATTTGTGTCCACCACACCCCGAGATCCTTTCTGTGGACATGCTGTACTGTTACATGGGATTCCATTCTCTATGCAGGACTGATCATTTTTCTTTCATGAACTTCATGAGACTATTGTTGGCCTGTTGTTCCAACTTGTCAGGCTTCCTCTGAATGGTAGTCCTGCCCTCCAGTGTATGAATTGATCTCTTCAGGTTGGTTACCTGGGAACTTGAACTTTTATCTACGTGCAGTCATCTCTCTGTTAAGATTCTGCAACAATGTGCATACCAGCCACTGGGTGTCTGAATTTGCCACCTCTCTGCTTGCCTGATTACCTTTTTCTGAGCTTTTTCCATCACCCCCATGTTATTCAGTGTAATGGAAAAATGAAACAATCCAGTGAAAAAGGATAAAAACAGAACAAATGAAAACACAATCCAACAATGGAGAAAGTGGAGAAAGTGGAAGATACTGATTGGTACATTCTAAAGCCCAGTTTTGAAGCTTCTGAACAACATTTAGTGTCAGATGATAGGGGCATTGCTAGTGATGTTTTTTCCTGTTTGAAAGCATGAAGCCATTCTTTTTTCCTTCTAGTTATAGGATGGATTGTCAGGTCTGGTTTGTGTCTGATGCTATCTACCCCTAGATTTCTGCCAAGTTAAACTTTCCTGGGGTTTGCTATTTTCCTTAGGAAGTATGTGCTTTTAGTCATGTGTGTTTGGTACAAAGGTTAAGAATAGTTTGTTACCAACACCACTATGAGTAGTCGCATTCACTTGGAGTGCATAGATGTGCAGTGAATGGAATTGCACATGACGCCATAGGATTTGCCTGGAAATATGCACATACTACTTGTGACATTAATTGAAGTACAGTTTTTCTTGTTTAACAGGTTACAAAAAGGTAGAGCCAATGTTGTACATTTCTACAGCCTGTGCACTTTTTGAAGTTCTGTGGTTTCTAACATACTCCTTTGAAAGACTTCAATCCCAGAGATTATTTATTTGTTTGTGTAGCTGTAATCAGGCTTCCTCTATTCATCTCACCAGGGATTCCCAACCTGCATTCTCAGTTTTGTTATTTGTCTGTATTTGAAGATTCAAATGATCACCAGTGCCCCAGTTTGGTTTTTAACAGCAGATTTACAGTCAAAAGCTAAACACTTTTTCTCTTTTAATGTTATGACCCAGAGATTCTTAGGAACCCAATACCTTTACAAGGTTCTTGAGCCTAAATTTAGAATTTTTTTTCTTTAATTGACTACCTTTTACTATCACTACTGATTTTGCTTTGTCTTTTGTTCAGCATCGATACACATCTCTATATGAAAGGATTGAAGGATTACTTTAAGATTGTAAAGGACAAAGTAAAATGAGATGAAGTCCAAATATCAGCCAAATTTCTTTTGATCTATTTTACCCTTCTCAACATTCAGATGGGTCAATACAGATGACCCAGCACATGTAAAGAGTAAAATATAACTAAATACACTCTCATTTGGTGTGCTCTGAGCTCAGGAGATCCTGACTTGTCCAAAGGCTATGAAGATTTCCATCACACTTGTGCAGTGTCTGGACCACAGTAAAATGTTATGACCCAATTCAAGTGTTACTTAGTGCTTGAAACTTTGGTGGCTGCAGATGATAGATAAAACTCATGCTGAGAAAGGAAGTACGTCCAATTGCCATCAGTGGAATAATGAATATTTTTTTACAAAAAACCCTCACCATGGTAGTGGACAAATAACCTTTTTTAAGCATAAATTGCTTCAGGTCCTAGCACATAAACACTGTTTGTATCACTTCAAAACAATCTGATAAGGTTATCATGAAGTTCTTCCCTTTCCAGGTTGCTCCCTTGACTGATTTCTCTGGACTACTCTCAATATCTCTGGTCTCTCTGCTGGCTTCCCACTCGCACCTGCCTCCTGGTGCTGGGTGCTAAGGACTGCCAGGCTGGTCACTGCACTTTGCAGTGCCTTTGCATGGGCACTTGCTTTGGCATTATTACCCTTTGTAGCACAGTCCTTGAGGCAGCACTTGATGTGTTATTATGTAAATTAATTTTGATGTTGCATTGTAGTTTCTACTGTTCTTCATTCTGCAATTGTCTTGACAACAGATTTGCATAATCAGTGAGTAGGAATTTGTTTTTAATTTTGATGTTCTGATTAGCTTGATTCAGATAAATAATAGAAAGTTGTGAAGATAACACAATGTGGCATGAACTAGTGAAAATGATTGTAAACACAACAAATAAGACAAATGATGGAGTCAGGTTCAGTGAATATTTTTATAAAATGTAAGCAAATACTATTTCTGGTTTCTGTCTTACTGCGCTGTGACAGCTGCTTGATATCTAAACATATGGATTTATTCAAATATTAGTCACTTTCACTGCTTCCCAAACAATGAAAAGGAAGCTTATTAATTTGTTTTCTGTCAGGGTTTCTTGGTATGGAGGGATAGCAGACTCACAAATCTTACTTGAATTCTTCTTTCCTTTTTTTCATTCCAAAGGCAACCCTGTGGGCCTGCACCTTTTTCATTGCCTGAGGGAATACCTAACACAATTGCTTATTAAATTTAATGTAGAGGATAATTCTTGAAGTAATAATTGTTTGGCTCTTCACATATCCCACCTCCCCACCTTCTGTCTCCTTCCTTTCATTCCCAACTTCTGATGGCATCTGACAGAATAATTAAGTAAGAAGTAGTAACAATTAAATCAAGTTAGCAATGGAGTTATGTCATGTATTCTAGCCATTTTCATGCATTAGAAACTACAATTATTTCTTTCTTAAGTGATCCAGCACATCTCTGTTTCCTGCCCTTTTCTAGTCATCTCTGCATGGCAGGACTTAAATGATGTGAGCAGTGAAACCAGAAAGCACTGTTTTTTACATCTTAAGAAGTGCAGAGTTTCCTCAATAAGGGACCAGAGAGAGAGTGAGAAACTCCTCAAACCGATTAGTTCAGGGTATTTGTTAGAGTAGCACTTAGTGTAGTAGGACTGTAAGAGATTAGTGGAGGATGAGTCATGAAGTGTGCTAGGAAATTAAAGAAGGATTGGAGGCAGAAGAGAATAGAAAGGAGTAAGTAGGAAAGAAAAATAAATGACAGTGAAGCGTAGAAAAGTGTATTTTGGAGACTAGAATCATGAGAGAAAAAAGTGGACAAAGTAATCATGACAAAAGGGTATTAGTTGAGGAAATGCAGAAGTGTCTGGAAAAGTTGTCAAACAGAGTAATTAAAATAGATTTGGGGGCATTTCTGTATTTAGTTGGCTTGGGAGAGCATGGACAAGAGGGAGAAGCTGGAGAAATGTTTGCACCCCAGTGGAGGAAAAGAACACCATGAGCTACCCTTGTTTGTCTAGGAAAAGGCAGGTGGACAACAGAGACAGAGAGGAGCTGTTGCTCCCAAATTCTTGGTTCTTATGTTCTCTTAGTAACAATGTGGGGAGAGCTGCATCTTCCTACTAAGAGAAGTGTCCGTGCTCAGCCGCAGCAAAGAACACGTCTGACCTGCCTCACCTGGGATGGTGGCAAGTGAACTGGCTGCACAAAAAGCTGTGCTGTACACCAAATGTGCATTGCCATGATAGACTCAAGTAACTTAAAAAATACAGGGGGACAGAATAGCTGTTAAAAATTGTGCTTTTATTTTGAAAGTAAACATAATGCTCAGTTTGATTTTTCTTTGGTATTATATGCTATCAAAATTTCTCCAGGCTTGCATGCTTTGATATAAGCATTCTGGCATCGCAAATACTGTACCACTTTGATTTTTCATTCTTCAACAATTTAGTAATATTTCTGTTACAATCCTTTCTGCATTAAGGGTTTTATTTTATGCAAACAAGACCGGGATTTGAATAATAACTCTTGAAAAGCCGATCAGCGTTCTCTTCAGCTTTTCAAGACGATTGAGTCTTCTAGGTGAGAGAAATCCTCTCTGTGAAGGAGGCATATTATGAAATAGGTCATTATTGTCAGGTGAATTTTAGTAGTCCTATCTTCAAACAACAGTGAAAAAGACATTTCTGCATACTACAAGAATGTGCAGAGATTATTAATTATTGATTGCTATAGCACTGTTGACATTCAATGAGCAGTGATGTTTCTAGTCTTTACGTCAATCTGACTTTCTATGGTATTCTTGTACTCTGTATAGATTTGCTTGGAATAATAAATTCACTATTAAGCAGGCTTTGTCAGATAGTGGCCATTTAAGTATGCACTGACTACTTCCTGCTGTGTATAACCTATGTGGCTGTTTCCTCTTACTCATAGTGCAGTACAGAAGTTATTCCATGTCAATAGCAAGAGAAACAAAGATAAGCGATCCAGCTGAATTAAGTAAAATGACCACCAGCCAATTCCTTGTTCCATTTCAGTTACGGTTTGCCTCATTCCAGAGATTTAAAAAGTGTGATGCCTTCATTTACCCTTGACTGCTTGGTCAGAGGTTTTAGGTTTTAGCACATAGAATGAACACTTATGAATCTTATTTTACTTCTACCATTTCTTCCTTTCCCCCAAATACTAAGTCCTTCAATGGCACTTCTTGGACATAAGTCATGACTCAAGTAAGTTCCATTGCTGTTCTGCCAGGCAAGATCTTGCTGGGGACTTATTCAAGGGACTCTTTCCCTTACCTCTGCATTACAGGCAGGTCATTTTTGAAAAAAAAAAAAATAATAGGGAGAAAGAGAGAATGGGTGCATTTGTGTGGTTACAGAAATTATTAAGTAAACAGATTCTCAAAATATTTCTCCTTCAGTCTTCAACAAAGCCAAAGAAAAGGGGCAGGATAGTTGTTTCTGTTTACCTGTGAAAATGATGTGATGTAGCTATGGCCAAAATGAAAGGGCAGCAACATTTGACAAATTTGCAACAAACATAAATCGCTAAAATTATTTCATTTTTTTATTTTATAAAACTAGTGCTACAGTATGTGGAGAATGTAGCTCTTTAACAAACTGTGGGGATTTTCCTTATACTACTTTTTAAGCTCTGTGGATAAATCTTACCTGGTAGGACTAGCTTGATTTCCTTGATAGAATAAAAGAAAATGCATTCAGTTAGTGGTAGGAATTTAGCACAGCCTTTGTCCAAAACTACTTGAGGTTCCCTTCTGCGCATCATTAAATGCAGAAATTAAGATGTGCTCAATCCATAACAACACTCCTTCAATTTAGTTTATCTCACTGGTGTGTACTGTGATGGTTGTCTTTTTAAGTGCAGAAGCTTTTGTCACCACAAAACTTTGCATCTTTTTTTCAGTAACACAAGTTGTACTTACTTGTCATGATACTCAGGTGAGCTTGGTAAGATCTGTATACTACTAAGAGGTCTATGGGAACTATGTAGGCCCAAATTATTTAACGTATTTAGAAATTCCATTCCTGATAAACCACCTCATTCTATGACATATATCATTAAAGTAACTGAAGGAATGAGTAGGTGTCACCACAAAAATTTGAACTGTGAATGTGTTAAAAAAGAAAGCTTCCTTATAAGGTATTATGCTAATAGTTCTTGCAGAAATTGCATTTTTATGTGCTGAAATTCCTTCTTAATCTTGAGAAGTCAAAGCAAATTGTTTAATTTATATTTTTCAGGAACTGCAGTTTGAGAGACTGACTCGAGAACTTGAGGCTGAACGTCAGATTGTAGCAAGCCAGCTGGAGAGATGTAAGCTTGGATCAGAAACTGGAAGCATGAGCAGCATTAGGTAATTTATGAATTATTAATCTGTTTATAATTAGTAAATTTTGGTGCTGTTATGTATTATCACCAAGAATAAGTTTGATAATCTTTTTGGAAAAAAAATACACCAAGGAGTGTGTGATTTTAGTAGAGTTTGAAAATTTGCATTTCGACCTGCTTTTTAAAAAGAAAATTTCATGCAATTTTGTGTCTTGTTTGTCCAGTAACAAAATAGTAGTCAAATTTGGAATTCATTGATTTGCTGAACTCTTAATGGATTATCAGCAAAACCCCTTTCCACTACCAATACAGCTGTAAGTTTCAGTCAAAGCTTTTTAGCTTCATAATTAAAGAGATGTATTGATAGGTTCTGTGTATTTATTTAATCATAATTTCATCATTCAAGGCATTAAAAGCTTTAGAATGAATTATGTAAAGCTGCTGACCTGACATCAAAATGTACTGAGAAGTTAAATGTCAGTCTCTTTGTTTAAACATTGGTTTTCTTTAAGAAGTTGTTCTGTTATATTGTTTGGAGGATGACAAATATATTTAAGAAATTGTAGCAAAAGGAAACTGATCTTTCAGTCAATTTAGTGGTAGTAAAGACTTTGCATTTTTGAGCTGCTTGATACTGTGTTTATTTTCTCAGTGAACGTAATAAACCTCAGTGGAAGATGATGGTACTTGAGTATCAAGAATTGAGAAAAAAATAAGTTGTATAGGCATGTGTTCTGTTTTTACCAGTGGAAATATGAATAGATAATACTAAGTATAACATGTCAAGCTTAGTGCCAAGTTTTGTGTGATAATAGTAGTAAAAGTACAAAACGTATCGATCACTACTGGAAGAAACTTTCTCAGTTTAAGCAACTCAAACTCTGCTTCAACCAAATAAATGATTGTTTTCCATGATAAGTAGGAAAAAGTTATTCAGTCAAATGCCAAAGGTGTATCAAAAATACTGAATGCAAGTTCAATTAAAATGGCAGAAGTCAGAAAAATCTTTCACTAATTCAGCAGAAGCTGTACATGACGTTGACTTAAATATAAACATTCTTAATAAACCAGGTAAGAATTAACTCCATAAGATAAAGTCTTATTTTATATAATTTTTTCACCATTAAGACTTGCTAACACTAGTGAAAGTATGTTACTTAAAATTTTTAAGGTATGGAATAGACAATATTTGGCAATGCAGTGGAGTACTGTATTTGCATGTCACGTGTGCTTCCCTAGAACTGTAAATTTTATGTATGGTAAGATTGCATTTCAAGAAAGTTATCTGAACTATGTTTGAGTAATACTGAGCTATGTTTAAATAATATTGTTATTTTAGGATTATTCCAGTCAGTTATATGAAGGTTGGGATATTTCTTGTTGTGCAGGAAATGTTTCCTTGGTGAACTTTTTTCTTATTGATAAAGTTATACTTTAGAGTTATCAGTGATGTCAAGGTCAACTGACTCTGACTTGAGTTGCAAGACTCCAGTTATTCAAGAAGTTTAATGATTGGAGTGTTAATCTGTCTGTGGAATAAAGTAGTACCTAGAAAAACAGAGGAGACTTTATGCAAATATTTGACATCTGTAATTTGCTTCAGAAATGTTTTACATATGACCAGGCAATTTCTAGCATTTCAACTAAAAACATTTTAAGAAATAGTTGAAATATTGTTGTTCAGAAAATAACATCTAAAGCTTACAATTAGGTAACTGTACTTAGATTTGGCAAGTGATGTAAAGAGGAAATCAAAAATAATCTAATATTGTTTGTGTTGAGTTGTTGTTTATCCCATATGTATTAAATGAGTAATTTTCTGCACTAAACATTCTAAGTCATCATTGGAGGGACTTAGAACTAATACAAACACTGCGTGAAGTCAAATACCTGTCTGGCTGCTTCGCTGAGTTTCCAGTGCTCATTCAGATTTGAGAATGTTTCTTTGGCATTGTATTCTTTGACATATCCTTAATCTGTAGTAATTTTTGTAAGGGGATTCGGGACTAAATTCAATACGAATTTTACCAGAAATTACTTGAGTGCATTCTTTTCAGGAACATGTTCTTGGCTGTGAACCAAAGGCACAATCAGTGGCTTCTGATAAGATGGCATTCTAATAAAATGCTTAGACTATGAGCTAGGACAAAATTTGTGAATTCTTTCCCTTCCCCAGTGTTTCCCTGTTGGCAAACTCTGAACAGTTCCTTACTCAGCCTGCTGAGTATTAAAATTTCATGATACATTCCATAAGGAGACAAGTCTTGTTCTATACTGCTCCATTTCTCTGGCTCAGGTTCTTACTCCTTCTGGGCCAGATTTATCAGTCAGTCACTCGCTTTAGTATGAGGGAGCTATTAGATGCCAGCATATCTTTAGAGCTCTTCACTCTCTGATAATTTTAAGCACATATTAAAGAACTGTACTGTACCTACTTGTTAGTAAATTCTTAAAACTTTGAAGTAAATATGTGTTTGTTTATCACTGTTTAATGTGAGCAGTTTGTTTGTTCGCGTTTTGCTTGTTATGGAGCCTTACTGGTAAAACTCAAGAGTGTAGCTCAAGACTAGCCTACTCTTTTTCTCTGTACACAGAGTTTGCAAATCAGGCAATAGGCTTCTTCTCAACTGAATTTCTATTTGCTACTGAAATCAGTAGAAGTGATATGCCATTTGTTATTGAAAGTCTCTTGACTAGGCTGGCACTCGTGCATGAATGCCTGAAGCAATGTGCTAAAGTTTCTCTTACAGGTAGCAAAAATACAGTCTAATACACTGAATAACATGGAAAGCATACTTGCTTTGTATATGCTTTCTTCAGTAGAGTTCTCTCTCTTAGAAAAGCGTATGTTATTCGCACCTTATTACCAGGCAACAGATGTTTTCCTTAGGAGAATACAGTTCTTGCAAATTCACCGGAAAAGAAGTACAGCAAGTGTAATTGATAAACCTATAAATCCTTCCTTTCAAGAATGTTGAAGAAATAGATGGAATGGACTGTGACATAGGCAGTTGCTGCAGTGTTGGTCAAGTAAATAAAATGGCCATTACAGTTTCCCTGTACAGCTCAGTGTTATATCTAATTTAGGCTATTTATTGTGAAAGTATATATAGCATATATGTGTACATATAGTATATATAGTATATATGTGAAAGTATATATAGTATATATATATCTTTGTAGATATTTAATATTAAGGATTGGCAAATCCAGTAGCCTCCTAGAGCTGAGACTGCCACAACCTAGACAT
The DNA here is from genome assembly GCA_013398175.1 of Climacteris rufus. Classification (NCBI taxonomy): domain Eukaryota; kingdom Metazoa; phylum Chordata; class Aves; order Passeriformes; family Climacteridae; genus Climacteris; species Climacteris rufus. The sequence continues at coordinate 638,466 of VZRZ01008350.1, read as the reverse complement.
GAACATACTGGAGAAACGGGCTGAATGGATCCCCTTGTGACAACACAGCCAGGGATTGAAAACAGCTTTGCAGAAAAAGTCCTGCAGGACCTTGGAGGTCTTTTCCAATCTAAAGGATTCTGTGACCTCTTCATTCAGCAACAAACTGAAGATGAATCAGCAGTGTGTCCTTGCAGCAAAGAAGGCCAGCTGCACTGTGGGCTGCAGCAGCAAAAGTGTAGCCAAAAGATCAGGGCAAGCCATTCATTCCTTCTGTTTGAAACTGTTGAGGCTACACCTTGAGTACTGTACCCAATTTTGGGCACACCAGTATAAGAAAGGCACAGGCATGCTGGAGCAGGTTCTCTGCAGGGCTGCCAGGAGTATGGGGGCTAGAGAGCATTTGGGGTGTGAAAAGAGGCTGAGGGGACAAAGGGTTTTAGCCGTAAGAAGAGAAGGGTCAGGAGGAGTCTTCTGATTACAACCAGGTAAAGTAAGGATGTAGAGAAGACAGGGCAAGACTGTTCCTAGACGTGCATTGGGATAGAAAGGAAGGTGACAAATGCAAGTTGGAACATAGAAAATTCTGATTAGGTGTAAGGAAAACATTTTTCACTATGAATTTGATTAAACACTGGCACAGGTTGCACTGAGAGGTGCTAGAGTTTCCATCTTTGGAAATAATAAGAGCAACTCCTTCCCACCTACATTTTCCTCTGCTTTTTATTATTATTATTTCCTCATAAATCCTGGGAAAAGCATTGTATTAGTATTCTTTTTTTTTTTTAAATCAAATTACAGGCTCCCCAGGGAAGTGATCACAGCACCAAGGTTGCCAGAATGCAAGAAGCATTTGGACAACATTCTCAGGCACACGGTCTGATTCTTGGAGCTGTCCTGTTCAGAGCCAGGAGCTGGACTTTGATGATCTTTGTTAGTCCCTTCCAGCTCAGGATATTGTACGATTCTATACAAGTATTTCAGAAAAAATCCCCCCTCTCTTACCTAAACTAGTGAATGTATTTGCTTTTGCCTGTCTGTGTAGATGTTAAAATATTAATGTAGGTATTGAAACAAAGTTGAAAAATATGTGGTTAGTATGGATTCTAGGGCAAGGTATGAGCCAAAAGAAAAAGATATGTTTCTGTCATGTTATGAGCACAGAACAGGGATATTTTTGTGCAAAGAGCTGATAATGTAACTTTCAAGTAAAATTTATACATTATCATACATATAGGACATACATTTCAATACATATTAGAAGACTGTTCCACCTGCATTGTGGTTCTTTATCAACTCAAGATTTATCAGTTAAATACATTAAACTTTCACATTGGTTTGGTTACAGTGATGTCTCCAAATGCTACTGGGAATCTTTTAACTTTAAAACAAAAATTTAAAAAAATCATTTTAATTAAGTGGAAATTAGAAAGCTAACTTCTAAAAATGGTAAAAAGAAAGGTCAACAATTATTGCAGAATTAAAAAGGTTCAGTATTTTATCATTACATATAAAAATGCCAAATGTAGTTTTTGTACTTACATTTTAAACACAAGCCAATAGCGTGGCTATTTTTAAAAGGATTTGTAAGAGTGATGTTCTTTAAGAAGATGGGCATTTCACCAGTGGGAAGGGAAGATTTTACTGAACTTTTGTCAGCAAATGCTGTAGCTCAAAATTCATCTCATTCTGCAATGTGTGTTTGCTTAGCAGTTCAGAAGCTGAATAAGCTTTAAGTTTTGTCACACACTGTTGCTCATCACTGTGGATTTTGTAAAGCTTAACCATTCATGCTTGGATGAACTTTTGTCAACTGAATTAATAGAAAAGTTTATCTGAAATAAAATTAAAGTGGCAATAAAAGCATATAGGTTTTTGAAAATGTAAGATTCTGCCAACATTCCTTACAATTTTGACAAGTCTGAATAATTAGCTGTGATAAGACAACATTTTGTGGGGTTTTTTTGTTGTGTTTTGGGTTTTTTCCCCCCTCCCTTTATCTCACTATTATTTTATTTTGCTATAAGGTCACCAGGCCAGGTAGAACCATTCTGAAAGATGGAGATTTTTCTACTCCTGAAGAGAGTTCTGTCAGTGTTAAGTGTGGTACTATCTATTTCCAAATCTTGTATAAAGCTTATCATTTGTGGGTTTGTGGTGAAACATAATATCCTAGTAAGAATATGTTGAGGATTTCAAGGTAGTAGAGGTTAAAAAAAATCCTACCATGCTTTACTAGGAAACCTAGTTTTGGTGATAATGCTACTAAGCCAGAATGAGAATTAAATTAGCTGGAAGGAATCATTCAATTAGAACAGAATGGTGGAAAAATATACAAGAGTTTGTTATACCACAATGTTTTCGTTGAAGTGTTTGCATTATTTGAGTTCTTTGCTATCTCTAGAAGGCATAAATTAAAAAAAAAAAAAAAAAAACCTTTAAGAAACACCACCACTGCCCAAATATTTTTTTACATTCAGAATCCTTAAGGAGTTCATTTGTACTATCTCAGAAGAAAAGAAACTGAAAGCAGCCTTTGACAGACCATAATTAAGAATGAACATGTAGTTTGAATGCTTGGCCACTTTAAAAAAAGCCGGTTTGATTTGGTTTGTTTTGCACTTTGGTTTTGGTTTTGGTTTTTGGTTTGTTTATTTTCCCATGTCAGTTTTCACCCTATACCTTAGCTAAGTCTTTTGGGATTCTCCCCCATACCGTTCACCTTCTTCAATAATCACCTTACCTACCTCCTAGCTAGCTCTTTGCTTTCTACGTGTTGGGTTGCTAGGGTTGCCACCTGGTGGTTGATAGTCACTGTGTTAATGTGTGCCCAGCTAGGTAATAGCTGGAACCCAGGACTTCTGAAAATCAGGCTACTGATTTACATGCCAAACACAGCATTTAGGCATTTCTCATGACAGGAAAGTGGAGAGGCAGGTACCGATCTCTTCACTCTTGTGACCAGTGACATGACTCAAAATGGCATGAAGCTGGATCAGGGGAGCTTTAGGTTGGATACCAGGAAAATGTTCTCCACTCGGAGGGTAGTTGGGCACTGGAACAGGCTCCCCAGGGAAGTGGTCACAGCACCACCCCGGCAGAGTTCAAGAAGCATTTGGAAAACACTCTCAGGCACATGGTGTGACTCTTGGGGTGTCCTGTGCAGGGCCAGGAGTTGGAGACTCAATGGTCCTGATGGGCCGTTCCAACTCAGCATATTCTCTTTCTATGATTCTGAAATCTTGGAAATCAGTTTTGTGGAATACAATAAGTTGTCCAGAAGTAGAATGTGCAGATTCTGCTGGTTGTCATAATTCTTACATCATACCAAGCCTCATATCCTACACCACTTTGACATCAGTAGTTGAAGTTCCTGGTGATGTGTGTACCACCACACCAGAGCGTTCAAGTCAGAGAAAATGTCTTCAAATCAGGGAAATACTGATTAGTATTTTCAGTATACTGTTAGTATTTTCAGTACTCCAGTAACACCTTATACTTGTTATCTCTTATCTTTTGGTTGTGAGATAGAGAGACCTGAAAGCTGATGAACTCTTTATAAGATTAGACTTGGGGAATAAATTAATTTGTGACCACTACCAAAAGAGGAAGATTTGAAGAAAATGTTCACTATAGGAAATTGTGTTTGGAACAGTTGGCACAATTAATATTAGTAATGTGGCTACTTAATTATATTCTGAAGGATGACAGTTTATTGGGTTAGAACATCAGACTTATGATCTAATCATTCAGAACAACCTGATCTAAGATTAGGTTTGAGCCTGTCTCTATCACCGTTCGGTATGCCCAGTATTTAGGGAAATGCTTAAAAAAAGTTGAGATAAGAAATTAATACAAAAGCAAGAAAATAAGATGGAGTCAAAGGTTGTACAATATTTTTGCATTTTCATTGCTAGAATATTTGTAGGATCTTTGTGCTGGTTCTGCACAATGAGGGACAACAAGAAGACAGATTAGTCCTGTTGGTCCTCTGCAGAGAATTTGCTGGTTTCATAGTTTTGGAGCAGACCAGCTTCTGTTGCTGAAAGACAAGTTTCCAGCATACGTCCAAACAATCAGGTTTGGTGTAATTTTGTTTTTTTATATTACATCCATATATTTTACAGTAGTAGTATGGGTCATATAATTCCCAGATATCTCTGAAGGCACAAACTCCAGCATGACTTTTAAAACACCCCTTACACAGATATTCTCTCTTCTTCTTGCCAAATGCCCTCTTGAGATACCATCTCCATGAGAGCAGTAGCACAGTGATATTCATCATTACATTGGCATGTTAGTGAAATTAAGTATCAGATTTTAGTCTAATCTTGGTAAAGTAACTGCAGAGCAGTTACATCAATGCGGATATGGATACTTTCCTGCCCTGAGAAAGGGTCTTACAGTCTGCAAGCTTTAAAAAGGGCTGCCAGTTGTCACTTATATTCTCTCTTAAGTCTTTCATTATGTCTTCTGTTTTATTAATACAGGAAATATAGGGATAATGCAGGATAAAGAAAATAAAACCACAAGCAGAATGACAACAGAAAAATCAGATACTTGACATACCAACTTTTACTGATGTATGAGCCAATGATGACTGTACTTATTATTTTCTACCTTAGTGCACTTTTGACATATTACTGAGAAAACACTTTCCCATTTTTGCATTCACAATTTAAAAGTATTTTTGCAAGCCTGACACTTCAGTATTCCATTAATTTGAAATAAGCATGGAAATACTGATCTTAGGAAATATACTGTGAGTGTAAAACTCAGTTCTGTCTTATAGAGTGAGGTTGTATGATCAGCCTACTGTTCCCAAGCTGTTTGTTGAAAAATCAGGGCAATTCAGTTTATCGTAAAGGGCAAATAAGCACTGTAACAGTTTGCCTAAGAAGACAATAATTAAAACTATCATTTGAAACTTAAGGATATGTAGAATGTCTGTCAATAATAGGGCACACATGACAAGTCTATTTCTTTACAGCCCTTCCAGCTCTCCTTGTTATGATACCTTGCTGGGCTCTGCTTTAATAATTTGACAACAGTCTTTTTGTCCCCATACTTACTGTATGGCAAAATGTTTTTGGATTGATTTGAAGGAAGACAAAGTTGAGGATATACTGACGGAAAGTGCCTTATTATTAAAAAGTTCTTGAATTTAATTGTTTGCAGGCACGTTTGATAAAACTTCAGGAAAGTTCATTTTTAGTGCTTGCTGCTTGTGGGTCAAAGGTACTAGATCGTGTTTTTCTGGTATCTTAGAAGTAGATTACAGCTGAGAGTAAATCCTGTAACACAGTGCCAGTAAAAAACAGCCACGGGCAATCGACATCAAACACTGAAACAGAAGTAAGGTACCCAAGGTGCTTCAAGGAGTCAGTTCTGAAAAATTGTGGACAGAGACCGATGTGATATCTGCCATTAAAGTTGCCTGCTGGTTTGTATAAACCAAGATTTCAGTTGTTCCTTATTTTGACAAGCTGCATCTTCCAGGTTCAGTATTTCCTTTTCAAAATGCACATACTGAGGTTTTGAAGGCAATTTCAACTGATCAAATTTCTTGCTGTTTTTACAAATTTGCGCCAAAAGACATGAGCATTATCATAGGAATTAAACATACCTTTGCACAGAGTTGAAGGTAAAGTCCCTATTTTCCTGCAATGCTTTTTGCCTTCAACCTAATTTGGTGTATGATAGGGCAGAATACTGGAGCTTGGAGGGAAATCGCTTCAGTGTTATACCATCCTTCTTTCTGTGTTTTCAGGTCAGGGAGGGGTTTTTCAAGTCCAGTGACAAGAAGTCAAGAAGCAAATCTCCAGGTGCATTTAACATCCCAGTTAATGCATGTATGGGGAGAAGTTAGAGGGGAGGAACCTTTGTTCAAAATGTGGATGAGGCATCTGGTAGAACCCAGATTCAGTCTATAAAATGATGATTGGTCAAAATCAGAGACTTGGAGAAGTGAAGAGTGGGATGAAGCAGGATGAGGAAAAAACAGAGGCGGAGTCTAGAGAAGAGTAGGACAGGCAGATAAGGCAGAGGAGTCAGGGAGCTATGTTCCCTCCTTACAGTTGGAGGATCAAAGGTTAAAATACCCATTTATCCTGGCCACTCTATCTGAGAAATCTAGGAGTAATTACTGAAGAGACCTTACTGTCTTCAGTTGCTGCTATAAGCAGTCATCACAACTGTGCGTTGGTTCCTGATCTGGTTATTAGGATCCCTGCATATCTGGAAGGCTGTACGGAGAAATAAGAAGCAAATAATACCTGACAGGGATTCAAATGAATCTTTACAGCAGCAGCATTAGGCAGCAGTAGTAGGTACAATTCCACTGGATTGCCTTCAGCTATTATAAGCAGATAGGTAGTTCTTTTCCTAATGCACATTTTGCAAGTTATGAAATCTATTGGTCTTGTAAACAAGTGTCCTTCCATACAAACATGGCTTATCCCTTGAGCGGTTTAGAAATGAAATGGTCATGAAACAGAAGTTGTGTAATAATGCATTTTACAGGAAATAACTCAAAATGCAGTCAGCTGAAGGCTTCCCAGAACTCCAGACTTTATCTGTTGGGTTTTTTTTTGTTCCACTGGTGAAGACAAAGCTTATCTTGTTGCTTTCTTGAGAAAACAAATTGAGTTTTGTGTTAAGTTTCAAAGAAGTTTTTCAAAGAACTGTTGCAGTCAGGCATTTCTCACCCTTCACCACCCCTACCTTCTGGTTCTCACCATCTGGCCTTGTGAAGGTGACCTTGAATTCTGTCTTGAGCATCCACTCTTTTGATACCTTTCTTCTTCTCCACTGCCTAAATTTATATTCCGCCCAACTCACTAGACACTGAAGTTTGCCAAAATAAAGCTCTTACCTCCTGCTCTCAGCACTTCCTTGCTTTGGCACTCTTGATGACCTTTCACCAAGTGCAGATATGAGAACAGTTACTAAGGCTCCCTGCCAAAATCTAATCCAGGCCCGTTTATTTGTCCCTACCAAATGGCAACTTGCTTTTCTGTTAAGGTGGCTTTGTTTGGGTTCTTGGTTTTAGTAAGAGCATAGTTGTTTTCCAAAGCAGTCTTAAGAAACTGATTTGCAATGAAATGCATTGGTGGAAGTTACAGACTTCACAGTAGTCATAGCTTTCAAATATATTCTCCTCCTCACAGTAGTAATTTCTGCAGACACAGCAAAAGTGGATCCTGTGTCTTCCCATGGTCTGTCTTGATAAAAAAAGATAAATTTTGTTGTTTTTAGATGTAGTGTTTGATACAGAAAATTTAAAACTTAACCAATTCACTTTGAAAAAAAAAATGGAGTTGTTTTTCTTCTGTTCTTTTCCCCCTTATTTACAAATTGACTGTTCTGTTGTTCTTAATTACAAGGTAACTTGTCCTTGCTCATATGTGATAATCTGCACAGAAATTAGTCCTGGTTATCCTTTGTGTTGTCTGTATGCTTCGTCTGTTGGACTAACATGAACATCTTAATGGTGCTGCTACAATTGTGGTGGTTCTGTTGTGGAGATGGAGCAATGCATTTCTTGATACTCAAGTATTTCAACTATCAGAAATACTCAGGAAGTATGGCTATTATATTTGGTTGAATTCCAGGAATGGCATGAATGAACACAGTTCTGTTTCCACAGGCATCTCAGAATTGGATAGCAGTGTACTTTCAATGGCTAATCTTAGATGCTTTCTAGGCATGTTGCCACTTCAGCAGTTAAGGAATATTTTATAGATTTTAATATGTTAAACTTAAAGGGGCTTTTAAATCCCTCATGCTTTCAGCTCATAGTAGATGTACTCTCAGCTATTGCTAATTGTGAATAAATATTCTACCTCCTTCTGGCTTTCCTTTACCCCTTCTATTTTTACCTTGTTTTCTACACTGCTCATTTGTACAAACAAGAGATTTAAAAAAAAAGTCTTTTTGCACCAACTCTCTACTTCTTCACTCTTTATAGAGCAATATAGCCCAATTCCCCAGGTATGGAGAAGGAAGATTGAGTACAGACATTGCATTTATATCTGCTTTATTATCTTAAAACAACTAGATCAAGATTGTATTTTCTTTTCATTTAAATCTACCTTCTACATTTTATCTTGAAAGTCTTCAACATAAATGTTATCACAAAGATAGCTGTGAATGTAGCTGCAATAGACTTCACATTGAACTGAGTATAGTGTGAAGTTTGCCTAATTTCAAATATCCTGTGAAAGTTACCTTAAATGTTCCCAATATAGCTACTGGCTTCTTTGACTGTATTCATGATTGGCTAGCAGGAACAAGTGACTAACATGAAGAGAATGTCTTTAGCTTAGATAAAAAATGCTTGCTTCAAAGCTCATCAGAAAAAAAATTAAAAAGAAATTATAGGGCACCAGTAGTTGGTGGAAAAGTTCTGGCTTCAGGGGAGCTTGAACAAGCTTCACAGCAATGGCATTCCTCCCCCAAAAGTGAATCAACAGTTTCAAGAGGACTAACTTGGTAGTAAGTTCTATGGATTCTGGCCAGTGTTTCTGCACCAGCCTCTCTTCTGGGTTTGAGCAGTGGTCTCCAAACCTTTTTATTCATGAACGCCTATCAGTAAAACACTTTTGAGCATGCACCCACAATATATGGTTATTTATTTATAGATTATATTAATGTACTACTGTATTAATATGCTATGACTCTTATAAATCATAAAACCCACAGAAATTTAAAAAAATATGAGAGAAAAATTAAATAAACACCTTTTAAAATTTTTTTCTTTTATGTATTAATGTTACAAAAATAATTTCTTCTTGCACTCCAGCAACTTGTCTTGTGCAACACCTGGTGTATCTGCACCCCACTTCAAAGACTGCCGGGATAGAGGACTAATAGCCTCATAGTGGTAATAACCTTTCTGCTGAGGAGTCTGATGCAAACCTGAAGCAACCCTGCTTTAGGTCAGGCCCTGCAAGAAAGGAGTCAGAGACAGTAATGTTGGCAAGATACCTTTGCTGGCTGAAAGCAAGGGAGCTGTAGATGAGCACATGGGAGCCTCCCCCTCACCTTGACCATCTGAGGTCTGCAGTCCTCCTTTCACAGTATTGGACACCATGTAGAAAATTCAACAGCAGAGCAGTCACATCAAAGTTGCAGTTTTCTTCTTTTCCTTCTCCTTTCACTGCCTTTTTTCTCCAGTCTCACAGTGTGAAAGAGAGACATCATAAATATTTTAATTTTTGGCTTAGGTTTATGGGTTTACTGAATAATACATTAACAGTTACTTTCACAGTAAGTTCATGCTACACCTTACATACAGGTCCCAGTAGTTAAGTGAGCTTGCCCCTAAAGGCAAGTACTGCCTGTGTTGGAATAAGTTCCCTTCCGTAAGCTAAGGCATATATAGTTGTGATGGTACAATGCCATTCCTTTTCACTTCTATATCACTCATGAAGAAATTTGTTTATTCTGAAAACCAGTTGTAAGTAGTATTTAAATCTAAAACAATTTCAACCGCTTCTACCTAATACAATAACAGCATTTCGGCAACATCAGTCTGGCAGCATGAGTCTGTATGGAGCCACTTTTAGTTAGAATACCAGACTAGTAGATATAGAACATTTCAAGAATTTTCTTTATTACACTCATGGGGCCCATCCAGTTATAATCAGTGCTTTGTAGTTCAGCTATCCAATTTTCCTCTTCTAGTTGATTCACTGAAAGCTCTGGCAGATCTTCAGAAGTTCGTGGCCAAAAAATTTGTCAATGAAATGTTGTATGTAAATTGATAAATGTAGCTGTTAGGAGGAAACAATTATTGTAAGCTGCTGATGAGAACAGATGACCCTATTAATAATTTGAAGTAATCATTACCTCCACTTTCTTTCTTAGTCTGCTAAATATATTATATCACAATATATTGCATATTGCTTCTTAAGGATATATAAACATCAGGGCATATGCAACTTTATGTATGTATGAAAAGCTTTTGTAAAAAGCTTTCTGATTTTCTCAGTCTGGTCCATGTTAATCTTGTTGGAGAAATGAACCAAAGAGATGCAGCTTATCTATATGTAATGGTGTTTATAAATCTGCTCTTGAAAAGGGAAATGTAGCTTGGGCAGTAAATTATAGAAGTCAGTCTGAAACAGCTTCTGTAGCAACATTTATGATTCCTAGGTTTTTTTTACAATTTAAAAAATGGCCCAATTTAGATGTTGAAAGAGTAGTACTTTTATTATTCGGTTTTTTTTTCATCCACCTCTTCTCTATTCCTTTCCTCTCGACTTATGTCTTCCTAGTGTTTTCAATTAGTGCTGTATTTAAGAAGGCAATGTATTTTCATTTCAAGATGAAGACTTTCACCTTCCTTGAGTCTTTATTTTTGGCTCTAATCAGGAGTTTTAGAAATAGGAGGATGTTGTGTGTGTTACCCTCAACACTATAAGAATCTGGTTGTACTGCAACTCAGTATTGTGCTGGTTCTGAATTGGTTTTTAAATCCATGTAAACCTTGTTATAGCCAACTCTAAAACCTTAAAATGGATTTCTTTTAGTGGCCTGGGAATATACAACTGTTTCAAGATTAATCTCTGTTTCTGCAGTGAGTCACTGGTACTACATTGCTTTAGTCCTTTGCAGTGAATTTAGATGACTGTATTCAGGTTAAAAAAAAAGACCTCAACAACAGAAAGGGATGTTGATATAATTACAGTAAAAGCCCTTGTTCATGTTATTAAAATAATATGTGACAGGAACCTCCTAACATCAACAGTATTTAAATAAGCATGATTTTTATCCCTTGAATAAAAGTTAAAGAAAGCCCTGTTACCATAATACATAAACCTTTGTCAGTTTTTTTGAGTATTTAAAGCATTTACTGAAAATGTAGGTTATGAATTAGTTTCATTTTGTGCAAAATAATGCGGGATACACATAGTGAAGAGATAAAATTGTGGCTTGTCATTAGAAAGATACTGTGGCTAATGTACAGCTTTGTGCATTAAGACTGACTTTAGTGAAAACAGTACCACATTTACTGAATGTTTTAAGAGTAGCACATCATTAGTTAAGAGTACAGTAATCCTGGGGAACATTTTTTTTATCTTATTTTTTTTTTATTCTATCCTGTTATGATTAAGTGATGCTAAGCAATAATAATGCTAAATAGTCTTAATCTAATCCAGTTATTAAGATAGGATTTTAAAGATTTATTTTGCTTTTTTATTCAAATGATACACAGGAATAAGGTTTTTTGATATTACTATTGCTGTTCAGAGTTCAAGTGGCTTGTGAAATACAGAAGTAGGTATCCCATGATAGAAACTACAAGAATATTCTTAATGTCATTTTTGTACTTCTTTAAATCTAATGTTTTCCAATTACGTCTGTATTTTTCTTAACATTTCAGTTCTTACTTAGCTTCTTGTCATATTTATAGCTGTTTCTTCTTTCCCTCTTTTTCTCTTTTATTGAGACTATAAAGGTGTAGGCCTTTTGCTGAGCAGTGATCTGTTTTGTATGATTCAATAGTTTTGCCACACCAAAATGTTTGACAAGGTAAATAATTTATTTTAATGGAGTGATGTCATATTAATGAGTTTCAAGACCCAAGGATCCTGAAGTCTTAATAACTGCAAATCTTTACCAATTAACCTACTCTGAAAAATTAGGTGTGTCTGAAAGGACAGAGATTTTTTTTCTCTGTGGGTCATCTCTGGTTCTCAGCTGATCTAGAAGGCGATACAGGATTTTCCAATCTGCTTTCTTTAGCAAAACAAGAATCTCCTTACCACTTTCTCTTTTGGCTATGAAGGTATCTTGTTCTTTGCTTCTGCAGGAATAATAAATTGCTTTGTCCTTAAGCTTTTTCATCACTTCATGACAACAATAGTCCCATCTATGTTCTTCTATCATATCTCATTGTGATGGTTTGACTCTGGCTAGGTGCCAGGTGCCCACCGAGTTGCCCTGTAGCTCCCTCCCCCAGAGGGACAGGGGAAAGGACAAGATGAATCAGTGGGTCGAGATAAGGCAGTTTTTTTATTGAAGTGACAGAAAAGCAAAAGCAGCGTCTGCGCGCGCATGAGCAAAAGGAGGAGAAGTCAATCTCTACTTCCCATCAGCAAGCGATGTTCAGGCACGTCCCAGGAAGCAGGGCCTCAGCACGCGTAGTGGTTCCGTCGGAAGGCAGACATTACAGAGTGCCCCCCCTCCTCCTCTCTCTCTCAGCTTTTATATCCGAGCTGACGTCATATGGTATGGAATATCCCTTTGGTTCCTTTGGGTCAGCTGGCCTGCTTGTTTTCCCTCCCGAGGTCTTGCCCACTCCCTGCCCCTTGATGGGGGAGAATGTTAGAGGGACAGTGCTTCTCAGCAGTAGCCAAAACACTGCTGTGTTATCAACGGAAGTACAGCACTAGCAGGGCTGCTGAACTCTACCTGTGTTAGAACCAATACACTCATTCAGTGATGGTTCCCAGGCCAGATCTGGGGGCTACAAGACTAGAAAGGTAGTGTACTTTGGAAAAAATGGTAATGCTTTCATGCATACTTGCAGTCTGAGTGAATAAAGTACTTCCATGAAGGTCTGTCAGAAATACTACATGCTACATTTCTCTGTAGTAGCTATTAATAGAATATGATATGCAAACACATGCACTTACTGGAGCTCGAATTTTATGACTTTTAATGAAATGTGCTTGCCTTCGTGCCTTAGGTTCCTTTGAATTGTGCAGTCTGAAAGTCTTGCACTAATGTTTCTGATGTTTGCAAGTAGTCTATTAGAAAATTAATCCATTAAATCCATTTTGACTGATGTTTTAATGTTTAATTTTTAGTGGAAGACACAAATCTTGCAGCCAGTCTTCAATTCTGTGGCCACTCCTTAATTTCAATGATATTGCCTGGGTAAAGAAGTTGGAAAATGACCTTTGGCTTTGCCTGTTTAAATGTTACATCATTGTTGTGGAAAAGAACTATAGAAGTAAAACAAAAGATACTAAATGCATAGTTAGAAGTACATTCTGTAGTTTTGCTTCTGTGTTTACTTTGATTTACTATGCCAGGGTTAGAGGTTAATCTCAAAGGAAAAAAAAAAGCAACAAAAAAACCCAACCAAACCCCCCCCCCTTACAGTACTGCGTTGACATTGGTCCTTCTGGGAAGATGGAATTGCAAGAGAACATGGAGGCTTTGAAACGGCCTATGCAGTCACAGTTAAATTTAAACAGTATGTATTTAATTACAAGTTCTCTTTTGTGGAACTTGAGACCCCTGAATATTTGTAGGAATAAGATTTTAAAGAGTGTCAAGGCAGAAATTCAAGGTCACTTTCTATTGAACTGTTTTTATGGTCCAAGATGAAATCTTAATTGCTTTTTATAACACAATTTGTACAGAGATAATTATTGAAGTTTTACTTCTCTGTGGAAGTGTCATGCTTCTTTTTAAAAGGATGGGACCTAGGTGCTGTACCTCATGGAGATGGGTTGATTTCCTTCTTTCAGTTCTTTTATTCCCATGTGCCGGGGGGGTAGAGGGAAAAAAAAAGCACACACTTTATTTGCATGGTGGAAGGGCAGGGACTGAATGAAGCATTCAGTTCTGCCAAGGCAGCCATTCTCTTCTGTGGCATCAGTACTCTGCCAAGATTGTCACACTGTGATACCTCCTTTATTTTGAAGTTGGAGACTTTCTAAAACTAGGATCTTTTATGTCTATGGGTTTGCAGTGTGATAGCATGAAGCCTGATGGGAAAGATTCACCATGAACTACTGCTTGTAAAAGCTTGGCCAGTTCTCTCTGAGCAGAAAGCCTGAAGTGAAAGAAATGGTGAGAGAGAGAAGGAGCAATGAATGTGGGATAAAATTTCTTTACTTTTTTTGACAGGACACTATGCACAGTCAGTGTGACTTTTCTTATCTTTTCCACTGTCATCCTGATGGCCTTTTGGTAGCATCAGGGGGCAAAGCTATTAACATTAAGAGAAAAAGATTCAAATGCATGAGGACAAACAATCTCTTATGGGAAATATAAGATCTACATTGGCATTGCTTACTTGTTGAATGGAGTTCAAGATGCTTTCAAATGCCATTTTTTACTGCATTGGGTATTTTAAATAGTGCTGATGATTTTCCTAAAATATGTTTTTTTAAACAAGGTTAAACAAACTCACAACATTATTAGAAGTTATGGCAACCATAGAGATTTCAGACTATTACTATAAGAAAAGAAATGCCTTATTGCTCAAATTATTTTTTTTTCAATGTTGCAGCATATTTTTACTTTCATATTTCATCTAAATTTATAAGCTATAGAGTAATTACTATAGGAAATATGTTTCACATACATAGTTGTTTTTTTTTTATTTTTTCTCAAAATCAACATTATATTTTCAATTAATGAAAATGATATAAGGCAATTCTTTAAAAGTGTATTGTGAGTCCTTCAAGGATTTCCAGATTTTCTCTGAGATTTTGAACATGATGTAACTAAAAAAACCTAAAAGCTCAAGTGTTCCAAATAATTAATATCTATTAAAGATAGTGATCAATTGTTGCCCTGCTTTTTGCAGTTATGGATGTTTTCATTTCTTTGTAGCTAGTTCTCACAGTCTTTTCTGTAAACATAGCTATGTTATTGTAACTGTATCTTATATCTCACATTCCTTTCTCATGGACACAGAACTTTGATGGACATTTCCTTTGACCACTGTAATTGAGGGAGGAAGAACTGATTTCCTCCAATGAATAGTGATTTCCAAATGTATATAAAAAATAAAGAAGGCGGATCTTGCCCCATTCCTTCCTTCTCTCTGATCCTGGAAACAGGTGTCTCTGGCTCTTCCTTTCGTGTCATACTGCGACAATCAATTACATTCAAAATTATGATATTTTGGATAGTATTAATTGTTCCACTTGTATTTGGGGAATAGAGACAACTTTAAGGTTTCAGTAGCATCTGGCTGTATGTGCTTTGAAGTCTCATTGCACTTGGCCACCAGTAGTCCAGACATGGAGTTCTGGGTGTCTGGCTGTGGCTCTACCACTGTCTGTTTAGCCAAGTTCTTTTCAAGTGGAAACCAACTGTTCCTTTTGGTTCTTACTCCACTTATGAATTTTTCATAGTTTTAATCTGTTTTGCTCTTGAAACTTTTAATTTATGCTTACTCTTGTGTCATGGTAAAGACATACCAGGGACAGTTGATGTACTATAGCAAGGCACCAGTCATTGCTTCTTGTACACAGGATAATGTGTAATAAAATATAAGTGGTGTTAAGATCACATTTCAATGGAAGCTACTGACTGTAAATTTAAGGCTTTCACATATATTTTTAGAGAGTATCTGTAAAGGAGAAATGCTGTATGAAATGGAAAGGCCAGGAATTATTTAATGGGGACTATTTAAGTGTTCTCTGAAATAATTACACATGAAAAGCCTGTCTGAATGTATTCTCTTGCTTTACCTGCAGAAAATGTATACTGCTTCTCTGATAGATAGTGTTGTCAGTTTTACCAAGTGTTGGAGCCAAGTTGCAATGTATTTGTTCCCTCTGAGCTTTGCACAAGATGACTGCATTTGCAGACTAGCTGTGAGAGTGACAGTGACACAGAACTTGCTTTTCAGTTTGCTTATGTTACTCAATAAATGTATGGGCAAGTCATGCTTGAAATGAATGTGTCAACATTATGCTGCTATACACTGATATCTTTAATGTCATTTCCATTTCATTACCCTACCCAGAGCAATTTAAGTTACCTCTGATAGCATTCTTTGTCTGCTGTCAACACATTATTGGTAAGGCGTTCAGGAGCCAATGGTAAATAAATGAAGAGTGTGGGTATCCTTGCCCCCACCTCAATACAAGTTTACAGATTGGTGCACTGGTAATGCTCAAGTTTCTAGGAGACTTTCCATGTGTGTCCTGTGGGCAAGCTTTCAGCCAGACAATGTGTGACACTGAGACCAAGTGTCAGTGTCCTAAGGGCACAGAGCCATTTCGTAGGTGTACCTGTTTCCAGTCCTGTCTCCTGGAGGAGCATTGAATGTCCACTGTAGGTGGCCTTGTCTTCAGTCACGTGTATTGCTGTCACCTGAGTGGACCTGGGACATACATTGTGGGTAACTTGTCTCCTGAATGGACCACTTGGACATGCACTGTAGCTTGTATTCAGTACTGTCCACAGTCCTATCTCCTGATGCTTGTGACTCAAACCCCTAGATGGATCCTAGACCTGATCAGTTATTTCACTGTTTTAGGAGCTGTGGGGAGACTCTGTTACCACCACCCTGTTTGCTCAATTCCTTGGCAGAAGTGAGGAGCTAATCCACAGTACAGCGTGGGGCACGGAGCAGACCAAAGATGTCCCTGAATGTTTCTTTACAAGGGTCTGTCCTTGAGGACTTGAGGGCTTCTATCCTTGAGGACTATACCATATGATGATCTTGGTTCTGTGGGTGTGGGTGTCCAAATGAATGAAAAGGTCAGTGCTGTGTTTCCACGTGAAAATGAGCTCAGGATCTGTATAGTAGAATCATGTCTGTTTTGCTACCCCCAAAGTCTAATGGTTGTTTAGGTCCTCAAAGCCCGAGATTTTCACCTTCATGAAGACAATGCAGCACCTGGTCAGCTCACACATTGCAGAGTTGTATAAGAAGCACTAGAGAGGAGCTCTGAGCCCCTAAGCCTTTCAAAAGCCTTTCGGATGGCATAGGAATGTTTAGTGAGTATTTGGTGTACCTCTGGAACAATGTTTTCATCTATGTTTCCTCCACAAAGGATCTAATTAGCATGCACTGTACCTATGCTACAGACTGAAACTACATTCTGTAGGGCTTTTACATCATGGATTAACTTCAAAACGATACTGCTTCTTCAGACTGAAAGAGTGCCATAGATGCAGCCTTAGGGTATGAGTTCATCTTATGATGAATGACTGCCACTGAAAAGAGCAATAGTTTTCTTCTGCTCACATCTCTTTTTGTGTGCTACTTCTGCTTCTTCTTTTGAGGTCTACTTGTCACACTAAATGTTCTCTGCTTGGAGGGAAAGCTAACTCATGAAAACCTCTGAGTTTTCCCTCAGATCAGCAGACTGAGGAGAGTCACTATAGAGTTGCACAATTACTAAATTTAACAGAAGGGGAGAGTCAGAAAAGCAGGGGGGAAGCGGGTTTACCCCCTCTGGCCTCCACCTCCTTTTAGATTGAATTAAGTTTAATATGAAACTACACCCTGAAGGAGAAGCATGTGAGTTTATTCAGAGAAGGTTATCACTGTTGCTACTGGTTGAGAATTCACACAGCTGAAGATTCGCTGTTTAAAAAATGTGATGGAATTCACAAATCACTCAGATTTTTTGCAGCAAATTATAAACATTGTCAGATATCTTGTGGAGGTCTTTCTTGACAAATGGACAAAGACTGGATGTGTGTTTGGCTTTTCTTCCTTTATTCTGGCCTTCTCAGAAGAATGAAAGAATTTCAGAAAGTAATAGCAAATATAAGCAGATGCAGTAGCAAATGCACTCCTAACTTCATTCTTCTTTTATTCATCTTTCAAAAATCTTTACATAAGTTTTAGTATGAGGTCAATACTCTTACCAATTTTAGTTTGGTTTTGTCTATCTGTACTGGGAAGATGATAAAGATAAAAATTGTATGTTGTATTTTTTTTACCTATAATTTACAAAACTCGCATTATCTGCTTTCTTTCCAATCCATTTTTCTGTTTCTAAGAAAAAAACACCACCAAAAACCCTTATTTAAATACCATATTAAAACACTGTTTGGTCTAGAATTTAATTTTTAGCCTCCTGCTGGAACTACTCTCACCTCACTTTAAATAAAATATATGAAACAGCAGGAGAGTATTTTATTCCCTAAATACACATTTTGTTAGAAATAAGGTTATCTAATTAGAGCATGTTAGTTGTGGAAATTGGGGCGTCTCAGTGCTGGTGTATAGGCAGATTAAAGGTGAAGTTCTAAAACCAAGTCTGACTTTTGTATTCATGTACTGTAAGTTGTTTCTTGCTGCTTGTACACTAGTGGTTTTCAGAGATTTTTCTGGATTGAACAGGTACCATGCAATTCCTCTGGGCTTCTAAGGGGTTTTTTTTTGCCCCCAGAGATTTCTCTGCAGTATGGCTGAAGTCTACTTTCTGCTCTGAGCAGAGCTCTTTTCTGGGCATATCTCCCTCTCAGCCTCATCCTGAAAGCCCTTCCCCTTTCCTCTGTATAATTGTTCTGAGTGCAGCAGCCAGGAAAGATAGCTAACCACACACACTTTTAGTGACAATAGCAGATAGTGTTTATGCATCATATTCAACAGCACAATGTGCTGAACACACTGTCTAAACATTAAGACAAAAGCAGATACCAAGGAAGATCCTTCAGCCTTAGTTATATGCTGCAGTTGTTGGGAACCTATAGCTAAGACAGTCCAAGTTTCCAACTAGGTGTGTGTCAAATGACTATAACTGAATGGTTGAACAATTTAAGGTATCTGATTTTTGTTATATCCATTATATTAAGCATGCTTTGGGAAAGTGAAGTCTGATAAACAAGTCTGGCTTCTGAGCCCTTGCTGATCTGACATTTCCATGGTTATCATTCATGAAACCAAAATGATGTTTCTACAGGGAAAAATATCCGTGTGAGTATGTCCAGCAAGGTTGTGACAGGATAAACTGAAGTATATAAGTTTGTATGATGGAGCTTTACACAGAAACTACCAAGGCATTGCTTCTGGAGCGTGCTTAAGGATTGTGCTAGAACAAGCTTTAGAGTCATCATATTTTGGATTACAAAAAAAAATTCCTCTTATGTGGTCATCATTTACAAAGCATTTGCATGCATAGCATTTTATCACAAGCTAACTTTTGCTGACTTCAAGGAGGACCCACATCTATTTGTAACTGGTATCCCCTGCTCTTGACTCCTGGTGCCTTCATCATTCTGCCTAGGATCCCCAAAGAACCTATCTGTCCCGATAGTGTTGGGTGACACTACTCTAAGTGTCTCTTCTGGTTGCACTTCTGGGTTTCAACCAACTAAAAAAGCAACATAAGGAAATCAAGAATAGTCCAAGAAAAAAACTAATCCAAGGTACATTTGTATGAAGCTTAACAAGGGTAAGTACTGGACTCTGCACCTGGGATGGGGCAACCCTAGATGTGCGAACAGACTGGGCAATGAGATGCTGGAAAACAGTGCTGTGGAAAGGTACCTAGGGGTCCTGGTCAACAGCAAATTGAATCTGAGTAGCAGCACCCCGGCAGCCAGGGGGACCAACTGTGTCCTGGGGTGCATCAGGCACAGCATCACCAGCCAACAAGGGAGGGGATTGTCCTGCTCTGCTCTGCACTGTGGCAGCCTCACCTCGAGTGCTGGGGGCAGTTTTGGGTGCCACCACAACATTATAAAGAGACATTAAACTATTAGAGAGCATCCAAGAGAGAGCAACAAGGATGGTGAAGAGCCTTCAGGGGAAGCCGTGTGAGGAGTGGCTGAGGTCGCTTGATCTGTTCAGCCTGGAGAACAGGAGATTGAGGGGAGACCTCATCACAGTCTGCAACTTCCTCGTGAGGGGAAACAGAGGGCAAGACACTGATTTCTTCTCTCTGGTAACCAGTGACAGCACCCAAGGAAATGGCCTGAAGTTCTTTCAGGGGAGGTTTAGTTTGAATATCAGGAAAAGGTTCTTCACCCAGAGGGTGGTTGGGCACTGGAACAGGCTCCCCAGGGAAGTGGTCATAGCACCAAGCCTGACAAAGTTCAAGAAGCATTTGGACAATGCTCTCAGGCACATGGTGTGACCCTTGAGGATGTTTTGTGCAGGGCTAAGAACTGGACTCAGTGATCTTTGGGTCCCAGTGATCTCAGTGGGTCCCTTCCAAATCAGCATATTCCATGATTCTGTAAATTTCAGCTTTTAAAAACTTACAAGACAGAATTGGTGAATTCTTTGTTCCTAAGTCCTTTGTATTCTCACGTAAGCAAACAAGTCAGTCTCTGTTTCCCCTAAGCTCTTGAACTTCCACAGTAATAGCTATGGCTTCTTCAAAGAAGCTGGTGAACCTGCCTTCTCTTTGCATCCCCTTGATGACCGTGTGGAGAATGGATGCAGATCCTAACCCTTTTTCTGGCTTTCAGAAGGGTCTGCTCTATGCAGAGATCATAAGCCTCCAGACCTCTGCCTGTTGTCTTCATATGGTTCTCCTTGTGTTTTGTTACTATTTTATGAGAAAAGGTAGGAACAGAACAGAGCAAAACCTCAAGAGATGAGGAGGTGGCAGAGAGATGTAGGTGAATGGTTAGAGGCTCAAGAATTCACAGGCAAAGTGCACCAGATTTGAAATCTGATAACTACACTATTAATTCAGAAGATTGCAGAACCAATTCAGAGAGTTTCATCGAACTATTGATCTGCATGGATCTCAGCATGATCCCATATTTATGGAGAAAATTGCAATAGGTTGTATCTGTATTGAAGATTAGCCAAGGTTAATAGTATTTTATACTTTTTAAGGCACAGTCCTTAGGAGGGTGATCCAGGGATACTTTGCTATGATCATCTGTGTAGTTCTGTGCACAGGATGGATCAGCTCTAAGAATGTTTCATAATGATTATGCAGTTTGAGGCATTAAGAAATTAAAGAAAAATAATGAAATGGGTTGTATTATGCTTAGTATTCTCAAAAAGAAATTTTTAATCATCTTCATATATATACATCTGTCTAAAATATATCTGACAGCATGCAGACCTCTCCACTCCTGTTTACTCACAGTAATAGTTTTGTTGTACCATGTCAAGGCACTTGTTGTAATCTACTGGAAAAAGATACTTAATCTGTGCTTTTGTTTTATTTTGGATATACTTAAAAGAAAGTTGAATTGCATATTCAGTCTTTGACAACAGCCTCCTGCTTTTTCCTTTCTAGGAACAGAAGAATTTATCAACAGAAAAATAATAGATGAGGATGAAGCCGAAACCTGTGTTCATTATGAGGGAATTAAATTGTTTGTTGAAGCTATAGTGCAGGGATTTTTTTCCCCACTGTATTAAAAGACAGGCAAAAGCAATAATAATTTTGTTTGATATTGGTACAGTAAAGTAAGTGCTTACCTTAGATGCATTTTGATTATCTTTCAGAGAAGATTAGTTTGTCAACGCAGTCATCAATCTAACTTATTGGTAAATTGAGCTCAAAAAGTACAACTCAATACCCACACATATTTTAGGTTCTCTTGAAAATAGCAAGAAATGTGTCACTGAGGGGGAGGCTTTGTTAAATTTTTATTTTTTGGAAAAAGGTTACTGCTGTGCCTCTTGGGAAAAAAACCTGGTGCATACACAGCTTTCTTTTGATCATTTGATTGATCTCAAGGATTCTTATTGTGGCAGAGTATGTGGTTCAGGGACTACTGCTCAAACTCAATACTTAAGTCTCCAAAGAGGACATGTACCTTGCACATACTGGCCCATCCCCTGTCTAGGTCTTTTTGCTCTGGGCATGGAAGTACATCCAGACTAATTCAGCTCTGAAATTGCAGGGGAAAAAAAATCCTATTGAGCTGCAATTGAAATGCCAAGACTGGGGGAAAGGACCAAGAAAGGCAAAGGGGAAGAAGAAAGTTTAAATTATAACTCAAAATATACTGTGACAATGTTTGCTTACCTGCTGCCCAAGC
This sequence comes from Climacteris rufus, assembly GCA_013398175.1. Classification (NCBI taxonomy): domain Eukaryota; kingdom Metazoa; phylum Chordata; class Aves; order Passeriformes; family Climacteridae; genus Climacteris; species Climacteris rufus. Next base: position 616,812 of record VZRZ01008350.1, on the reverse strand, counting down.
GCTTGAACTGCTTGTGTTTTGAGGGCCAAGGGGCTGCCTTACCTAGGTGACTGCTGTGCCTTTGGTGTGAATTAGCTGAGTCTTCTCATGTCTTCCCTGACTATAGAGACACTGTCAGGGAGATTGGGCTTCTCTGTGTTATGTTTTACTGTTGTTGCAGTTGTGTGCAGGGCTAGAGAAGCAGACACAGGACTGTTCTGGGAGGGCAGTGCTAGCAGCACTTCACAAAACCAGTTTGGCAGCTGTCTGCAGGGCTCTGCACCTGTGGCTCTGACAGGTTTAGTGCACCCAGAGTGGTTTAAGTGATGTATCTAATGAGGTTAGATGTGTTCCAGTGGAAAAACATGAAGGACAATTACTTGGCCCATATTTTCTCCAATTTCACCCCTCTTCTTTTGTCAGGCCATGGTTCTAAGAACTTGGTGCATTCCTACCATCACTGTCAGAAATGCAAATTTTGATGGCTGCATCAAGTATCAGGATTTGATGTATGGTATTATTTTAAGTTGTAAACTAACAGAAGGAAGAAAAGAATGTATTCTATCATCTTGTGTGGGACAACTTTAAAATTGGCAACTCAGTATCAGAAAATGCACATTTGTAAGGTTGTTCACTTGTCAAATGTCAGTGTCAGGATACTGGTTATAATCTACAATAAGAGTTAGGTATGGTGCAGCACTGAGTGTTCTAAGTTGATGCTCAGGATCATGCTGCCTCTAGATGACTCTTTATCTAAAAAAATTGTTTGTTAAGAATTTAAAGTGCTGTGAATTTTCTGATTGAATGGAACAGTGTTTTGGAGATAATCTTCATCTCTGTTTATGTATTACAGCATACCACTTGTTTCCTTGTCCAAATTAGTGTATTTTCTCATAAAAGTTAAATTTCACTCAGGATGCAGGAAAACTTGTACAGTTTTCTCATGTATGTGACTTTGCTTTTGATATCACTCAGAGGGTGATACTGTAATTTACTGGTTATGTTCAATTCTGTTCAACTGGCCCAGCACTAAAATTTGATCCCCAGAAGATTTCCTGTGATCAGGCTAGTCAGCACATTGGCAGTCTGTTGCTGTCGTGCGGGATCATCCCACACCACAAACTGTTTCAGGGAGCTGAGGTTCTCTTTTGCCCAAAGTTGGGCTGAAGGAGTATAAATTCTGCTTTTGAAATGACTGTTCGAGAGGTTTTACTTTGCTGCTGTGCCAGCATCCCTCACAAAGGCTGCAGTGTTTAAGTACAAAATAGTATTTCTTACCACTTAACAGGATGCTCTTGGATTCTCTTTCCAACTCAGCAGGGCTTGAACACCGTGCCAGACTTTTATTTTGCGGGTATCCGGTCAGTACTCCCAGTTCCAGCGTTAGTCAGCCCCAGCAAGGGACGGCTGGCCATCAGGAGTGGGGAGTCAGGGCAGAGCATGCTAACAAGCCTGGCAGCATGAGGGTCTCACCAGCCAGGACCCCATCCCTCAGGATCCAAGCAGGATGGGTCTGGAGACAGGAACAAGGTTCAGAGAAGAACAAAGATCACCCCAGGTTCAGTGAAGAGGTCAGACAAGTTTGTGGCAATGAGGCAGGCCTGAGGTGAAGCCCAGAACACAAGTCAGTGACTCCTGCTCAGGACGGGTCAGCCAGAGCACAGACATCACATGGATGAGGCAATTCCTGTGTCAGACTGGGGAGTCAGTGTGGCTTGGGATCGGGGAGTGCGTAGCCAGGCACAGACACCTGCAGTGTGGTGGCAGCATAATTAAGGTGAGCTGTGGTCAAGTGTAGCCATTCCTGTGCAAAGGGTAGGGCAGACACCAAAACTTGTTCTGGCTTCGTCCTGAAATAGCTCTTCAAGGCTTGTCAGGATGTCTTGGCTCTGGCTTTTGCCATGCAAAGCTGGGCTAAGAGTGTGTTTCAGTCTGGATAATCACTGGGAGGTCTCATCTCTATCTCCTGTGTAACAGTGGTTTGAAAAGAAGCTCTTTTAATTAATGTTTAACAGAGTAGGAACATTACTGATTGATCTCCAAAGACAACCTCCTAGGATATCTTCTGTAGCACATGAAATGGGCAAGAACTGTAAAAAACAACTTACCAACAATATAAGACTGCTTGTCTGTACTGTTTATCTACAGGTCTATGACATTTAGTCTCTGCTCTGTAGGATGTTGGAGGCAGACCATATGTGTCAATTAGTGATGAGGCAGACGTGAAAGTCTGGTTTCAGAGACTGCCATTTTCTTTCATGTACCTATAGGCAGAGTAGCTTATTCCTGCCACAGAGCAAATCTAAAGGCAAACTAGGTGATCTTTGTTCATCACTTCTCTGACTCATGGAGGTCAAGTCAACCCAGGAAAGCTCAGGTTAGGGAGGGACTCCTCTCCTTATTTACATTCCACATACTTCCAACAGAAAAGTTTCTGTAAATCATTAATGGGACCCTAAATACTGAATTTATATTACCTTGCACTGATTCTGACCTTAGGATTAGCACAAGTGACAACATTATTCATGTGGTGTGAAAGAAAACACCAAAGGCATAAATGAAGGCTCCCTCCATTTTGTTTTTTTTTAGGACTAGCCCCTCAAGTCCAACATTGTAGTAGCAAATTTTGTGGAGCAGCAAAAATTCAGGAAGTATTTTTCAGCAAATGTCTTGTGGCTATTTAGACCAAGGAAAGGCAAATGTGTGCCTTGCAGTTTTGTGAGGTAGCTGTGCCACCCTTGCCATTTCTTATGCTCACAACCATTGGGAAGGGCTTCCCCTTTCAATGACTGTGAAGTATGGTGTACTTTTTCCTGGCTGGAGTGGGCTCATCTCTCTTGATTCTCCTGGCTGAAGACTTTTGGGGTCCTGGACACAATTCAGTAGGCAGACTTCAGGAAATGGAAAGCTATATCTTCTGGCACTTGTTGACAGCGGTGACTTGCCTCCAGAATATAACAGAATAGATGTTTAGTGTCATGTTTTTCTGGACCTCATTACACAAATCAAGGCAGTATTTTATGTAAAGGCTGTGCAAAGCTTTCTGTGCGTAATGGGGACATTCAGCAGGGAGTCTGCAGGGAACTGCTGGGGGGGTTTTGTTCTTCAAAGTTTGTTTGGCATTCACCCCAGCTAAAGGCACCAGGTTCTATTAAGGTTTGTTGTTTTTTCTTACTTCCTCCACTTTTGTTTCTCTGCAATTAAATAATTAACTTAATGAGAGATTTCTGCTTATTCTGGTAATGTCCTGGGACAATGTTGAACTTCTGTGATCAGTGGAAACTCTGGCAGGTGTCAGGATCTGTTACTGTCAGATAGGTAACAATAAACAGCCAAAAGCAGCATAGAGCAATGGCACAGCACAAAGCAATTCAGGAAAATCACAAAGGCCTTTAAATCAGAACTGTGTGTATGTTTAGGGAAGACAGCAATGGGTGGCTCAGTAATTTTTGTTTCATTTTTATTTATTTATTTTTCTGACTAGATTAATGATGCACTGGAAAGGAGAGAGTAGGAAAAACTGGAGGTTTTCTAGTAAAGAAAATAATTTCAAGATACTTATAAAGTACAATTTCCTTTGATACTTAAGTTAATACATATTTGTCAGGAATAAAAGTTGGAGGGGTTTTTTTCCCCAGAGGCAAAGCAGAGCATGAAGAAAACTCACTTGTAGCTGTAACATTGTTGTGTGGGTTCTTGTTCTGAATGGTACATGGTTTGTATGCAAAATTAAAATATTTTTGCTCTGTGTGTGGTTTTTTTTTACCTGTTCAACTTAAGTACACTAGGAAAGTTTTATTTTGAAATGATGAGTGCATTCAAGTAGTGCTGCCAAATTTCTGGATTAGTGCAGTTAATACAGAACATTGTGTTGATTTTAATTTGTGAAAACTCTTTAATTTGTGAAAACAGTGTTCTATCAGTTAATGAATTGCTAAGGGATATGCAGCCTCAATTATTTTTTGAAAGATTCTACAAAATCTGAAAGTGTTAGAACACCCAAATGATTCATAGACATAGTAGTTTATTGTCAAGGATAATTGACCTGAAATACATATACAGGATAAAGCCTTTAAGTCTTTCTGACAATGAGATGATACCACCCCAGTACTCCAACTTCTGTTTTAGAAGAGTTCATTGTCCTATCTTTGTGGTTTGCTAGAGAAAAAGGCACTAAGCCAAAAGTTATGTGGTAGTTGGTTTGAAAACTATGCATCAGACCAGAACCTTGGATTTACTGAAGTTACCTTACTTCTAGAAGATATACCTTGTGGTAGGTTGTGACAAGATCTTGAGCGAGACGAACAAGCCAAGTCTTCTTCCTTAAAATAAGGTCCCCAAAGAAGATAAAAAAGGCTCTGAAGTGTAGAAGGGGCAGGAGGAAAAAGGAAAATAAAAGAGAAGGTAGAATACTTCTCTTTTAAATACAGAAAAATTCCAAGTGAGTAAGAAAACAGCATAGAGATGAAAGTGGTTCCCACTGTGTCATGGTACAATGATTTAGTCCTTCTGTGCTTGTTTTATGCCAGCTAGTGACCTTCAGTTATAAACTGTGAACATTTTCTCCCCCTGGTCCTGCCCTTGCCAAGGTTTGCTGCATTTCCTCACTGGTCACCCCTGATGCCTGGCTGCTCCAGAGTTCCTCCAGCTTTTCCTCTTCCCCGCACACCTCATATCCCACCATGGCCACCTGCCCCACCAGGCAATCCAGTTTTTAGTGGCATCCTTGGGCATTCCAGCAGTGAAGCACAACCTCCAGCCTGGTCCCTTCAGGGACCCTTCAGCATTACCTCCTGGAGTCCAGGCCTTGCGGAGGTGTATGAGGAGAGCTTCCCCCAACAGACACTGAATTACTCAGCGTGCAGCTGCTTGTGTTTTCCAGCAATTGCTAAATCAGTTCGGGCAGAGGCAAAACAAAGCTGCCCTTGACTTAAGGAATAACAGGCTGCAGCCTTAATTATTCTGGAATGTAAAGGCTTACTGTTAGCACTAGACAATCAAGGGGAAGAATGCTTTTATATTGCTGGTGGTATGGGTTTGCTGGTAACCAGTACTTTATAAAGCTGATATTTCTTCATTTGAGCAACCTCCCCTAGTGTAATTTCATTCTGCTTCTCTGAGGACAATATATGGCTAAGGAAAACTCCTAATTCCACACAGGATTAGAGGAGGTTTTCCTCAGCATCTCAAAGTAATTCTGGCATCTTTTCTCAGTAGCAGTCCTGTTCCTGGTCTTACACCACCACCCTGCTAATAAGGGTCTGTGTGACAGGGAAACGGGCAAGTGCAGGGAAACAAGAGAAGGTGCCCTGTGCTAAATGGTTGCTCAAGTGACTTTTCAGAGTGTCACTCCAGAGCAGGCAGAAACAGGTTGAATGGCTGTCGGGACTGCAGCTTAATGGCTTCTTCACTAAAAAGCTGATACTGACATTATGTTTTGAATCTTTTGTACTTCTTTACAAGTTGAGTAAGATGAATTTGTCAAATATCTATCCAGTAAATAATGTGTAGAAATCCTTCAAGTGGCATGTCTTTTTAGCTTGGCTGGTTTTTCCCGCTCTATTAGTTTACAGTTTGACTGTGAACAAAGAGACTGTTAGTACCCCATTTTGTCTGCACATTTTCAAACTGTTAGTTTGACAGTGTTCTTTTAAGTTTAGAAATTCTATTGCCTATTGCTAAAAACCTTCATATTCGAATATACTTTTTAAAAATAAAATACAAGCCCTTTAATCCTAAATTTTTTGCACTATCCTGCTCCTTGCATCTACCCTCCACCCACAAAATGTTTGGAAAACAGAACATTAAAATAAGAACTTGAAAGATCCTTTTAAATTCTGACACGATACTGTTAAATTATATTGGATATCCAAACGATTAAGCATTGGTATACTGTTGAAGCAAAACTTTAGTATTTACCACAGTATTAATTTTAGGTATCTGTTTTTAAAGCTGCAGGGTACACCTGGACTCCCTAAATGTTTCCTTCATTCTGTTCTCACTTACAGACCGTATGTTTACATTCTGATGGTAACTGAGCCATATGATCAATTTCATATATATTCCGAGCAAGAAATTAGTTATTCAAACCAAGAAGTGATTCAGTGCCCTAGCTTAGGTTGACGTTTAAAGAAAATAGTTCTCTTACTTATTTTTCCTAACTCTTAACAAAATGTTTTGGCATTCCCATCACTAATGCTTAAAGTATAAAATTTCCAGGGCTACAGGACTGGCCATTAACCTTGATAACACTAGGAGACAACACAAAAAGCAGAATTGCATGAGCTTAATTTTCCATAAAAAGAAGGTTCAGCTGAACTCTGTAAGTGCAGAAGAATAGGCAAAGAAAGGGCAACAAAGCCAGGTAGAAAACTGTAAGAAAAATGTGTCTAAACAATTTTCTTTGAAATTTCCATAACTTTTTCTTTCCTCTGCTAAAGCAGAATTTCTCCATGCATAAAATCTTGAACAAAAGACAGGACTACAAAAACAGATAAAAAACAATAGCCTCGTCTTACATTTAGTTTACAATGCCTTGCTGAAGATCAGGTAATGCCAGCTTGTTCAAAAACAAGGTACAAGAGAAAGGGTTTCTTGAGTCAAAGAGAAATTGTATACAGATAGCTACATAGTTGAAACAAATTATAACTTGAAAGGTTTTTCTGTTGTTTGGGGTTTTTTTAACAGCTATTTGGTATTGTTATTAAATAGAAATTTTAAGCTGTATCTAGGTATTTGTAAGTGGCCAAATAGAAACTAAGACACCAGCCTACTCTTTGAAGGCTTCAGTTTTATTTTAAAAAATTAGAGCTCAGATTTTCTGATGTGAATTCTGAAACTAGACCAGTAAAAAATGGGATACAAAATATACAGAAGAAATTAACCTTTCCCACTGTACAGATCAGCTTTGAGCCCTTGGGCTTTGGACTTAATAGCATGAGTTTCTAGGCCACTTTTACCCAGTATTTTCCCCTTGTCCTGCTTTATTAACAAAGCAGGTCTTTGCTTTTTCAATAACAGCCACTTTGTCTTCTGAGTTGACAGCCTCCTCTGGAAGAGATTAAAGTCCATTGGCAAATAGGTATTCATTGGCGTATTTGTACTTTGGTGACCAATTTTGGAAAGGTGCAACAAGCTTTTTAGGTGCTGCGTTTATTTGAACAAATGGTCATCCATTGTGTAATAACAATTAAATAATTAATAATTGAATACTCATTCTAACCCTGTAGTACATTGTGGACTTGCTTAAGATTCAAAGATATTAAAGTCGTATATGGGAATTAAAGGAAAAAAGAAGGCATAGTGCAATTGAAGGTACACAAAAATGTTGTTTTTTGTATTTCAATGATAGGCTGGAATCATCTAAATTTACTAGTTTTTATAGCTCTTTAATCTTCATTTTCTTTGCATACCCCCTTTAACTTCATGAATAAAAAGAATTTTTCATCCATTTGGAAAAACACGGACGTGATAATGCTATTGCTTACAGAATGCACATTTCATGTTTTTTTTGTGCTTCAGTGACTGTGAGCCTATGTTTAGCATTATTGCTGTAGTTCAGACATGGTATCTATCCCCAGTACATGAAATCTAGTCTATAGTCTATACTCTACACTTGTCTTGTAGTAGGGCCAAAGCTTTTCGAAAGAACCCTGAACAGGCAAAACTCTTGGAAAACATTAGATTTTCCTTTTTTTTTAAGCAAACAGCTTCTGTAAACATCCGGGAAATCAGATTTGTCATCTTAAACTGGCACTCTGAACCTTCTTTCAGAGGAAAAATCATCAGTTCTTGCAGACATATAGGAAAAAAAGGATCCTTTTAAAAGTAACTAATGTGTGTCATCCCATGACAGTAGTTCAGAAGGTATGACTGGCCATTTTAATTCCAGTGCTGATGTTTTCTTCCATACCAGTAGAGGTTCAGGGAGGCTCTCATATGTATAACATGCAGCATTTCACCTTTATGAAGAGTGGTGAATTTTTTTTTTAATCAGGTGGGCTTCTGTTTGACCATACCCACACAAGATGATACCTTCATATAGTCATGTGTGTCAATACACTTCATTTTTTAACAGAATCGTAACTTACATATGCAGGAAAAAAAATCAAAAGGACAAAAATTCTGAAGTAGAGAGGGGAAAAAATTAGATCTAGAGATGAGCAAGCAAAATTGAAAGGAGAATTTGATAAAAGATGTCCAGCTTTTAAAGAATCCTCACTTGGAAAATATTTCTAATTTTTAAAATTTATTTTCCATTTATATCTCTGCAAGTGTCAGTCTAGGTAATTTTAACAGTAGTAGTTGTCATCAGTTTGTACATCTCGTCCATCTCATTTTCATCTAGTTGAAATTAGATTTTTAAAGATGCCTTCCAACCCAAACGATTCTATGACATTAGGAAAATACCTTTGACTGAAAATCAGCTTGACAAGTGCTAAGGGTTGCAATTAGCTACTTTGTAGATTCTGCTTATTCTTTGGAGTATTTTTGCTGACTTGGGAGAAAAAAAGTGCATTAAAAATGTCTAGTTCAAAAGAGCAAATGTTGGGATAGTAGCATATGTCTGTATTTCATGTTTGAACAAATAGCTGTAGCATTTATTGGTGACTACTCCAATTGTATGTTGGGAGTTAGGAGAAGAAAAAGCTGACAATGGATACAGTATAACAGCAGAAAAAAAATGCAAATTATACTTCCTGTAACTCTCTGCTTCTTCAGTGTGTGATATTGATATTGTAAAATGGGTTTGAATAACTTCCAAAATCACACAACTTGAGGTGCTTCCACAAAGAAGGAAGAAAAATAGAAATGAATATTTATGGAGAATGCCTTTAGTTTTGACAAACTTTTCTGTCTTTAAAGATTAACTGCTGTTCATTTTACTTTTGCAACCAGTAATTGACAAAAAACGTTTCAGAACTGTAGATGCAACAAAAGGACTTGAATTTAATCCTTCCTGTAATTCAGAAGAAAAAAAGTAAGGCCTCTATTCAAGATAAGAGCTAATAACATTTGTTTCAAGTTAAGCATATCTTCCACTGCTGTTTCTGCACTGGAGATTTCCTCGTTTAACCCTGCAATTACAATCAAACAAAAGTTGAAACTCTTTCAGTAATAACCGCTGAGGCTACAGCTGACAAGTCAAAATTGTGGTATTCAGCCTACGTGCTTTGAGTGGAACAGCCAATTTATTTGGTAGTGGTGACTTCCAGAGCTGTCATGGACTTAAGAATAAGGATTTTAAAATCTGTTTTGTTATTTTTTCCTTTTTTTTTTTTTTTTTTTGCAAACCATAAACTAATTCAAGACATTTTCTGACTGGGTTCTCAAGAGAGGAGATGTGTAAAGTGTAAGCATGGACTGTAATGGAAGCAATGAGTTTGTGTGGAGGAGAAAGAGGAAAACCTTCTATTTCTGAGAAATTACCTATAGTAAAATTTTAAACATGACTGTTTGACTTCAGTTTGTCATTGTTTTCTGTATGCATAAGCAATATTTAGTTTTTGTGATGTTATTTACTGTGTAATACCATTTTTTGGTTTTGCTGACTCATAAATGTCCTTAATGGTGGACATTACAAAACTCAGTCATGTTTCAACAATCACTTTCTCTTTTCAGGTAACAAATTAGCCACTGAAAACTGTGTTGAAATCTGTGGATTTCACTGAAGTTACAGCTGTATCTGACAACAGTGAATTTGGGAACTTGTTCCGAAACATTGAAATATTAACATTAAATGCATCTATGATCATTGAGTCTGTAGCCTTAAAGTAAATCGATCAGACAGGGAGTTAACTTGACCTACTTAGGAGCCTTATCCTGGATTGGTTAATCAAAACTTCATCTCTGATGTGTATGGTCTCAGCATGAAGTCACAGACTGACAGGATTTTTTATTTGAAAAACATACCTTTGCAGGTAACAAACATGTTCCTTCCGAGAATGTGAAGTACTGACATTCAAAACTGGGAAACCACAGTGGACCCTTAAGCTATGTCAAATTTTTAAAGGCTGTAAAGAGCACATGAAAAAAGTGTTTGAAACTGTTACTTCGTTATTTTCTCCTTTCCTTTGCTTTGTCATTTATCAGAAAGATTTTTCCTCCTCTTCTAGAGGACTTACATGAGTGAAACGTAAGGTAGCAGTATATATCTATTTAATATCTCAGTTGAAATTCTGAAATACTGTATCAGGGAGTATGGGAAGACGTGACAATAAAACCGATGAAATGGTTTCAAGGAATTTTAAATTCTTGGAAACTTGATATTCATGACTCCTGTTTGTCTGAGAGGGTGTTGTCTTCCATACCTCTGCTATTGAGAGTGCCACATTGAAACTGTCTCAGTCAAACAACTGTTAAGAGCTACAGGTGAAACTTCATTTCTGCCAGGTTTTTAATGGCTTGACTATGCGCATATTTCCTTTCTCCATAAGTGATTTTCATATTCCTGACTGTTTGTGTCTGCTGAAAATTGCCCCTTGTTTTCTAGTAAAATTGTAGTTTGCACGCAGATGCTGTGTTGCAGGGCATGCAAATATCAGAATATACACTGGTTGATTTATTCCTTCTATTAAAGTGAGTATTTTATATCACTCTAAAAATTTGATTTAGTAGTATTTCCTACATTCCAAATGTCAAATTTTATCCCATTCCATCAATGTATTTAGTTAGTGCTTGTGTACAGTACTTGTATTTGAGTGCAAAAAGATGTGCTACTGCAGTCTTAAGGTTGCCTATCTAAAATTGCTTAAAAAATAAAAAAGGTCAAAGAACAATACCAATGCCTTGTTTTACCACCTGCTGACTTACTAATGCTCTATCACAGAGGTCAAAGGGAGGAATTTGAATTAATTCAAAGAACTCCTGGAGTGTAGGGACTAATCCTATTTAAACCCGTGAGTTAACTAAGTGTTGGAGGTGGTGTCTTCAGGAGTACTGTTCTGGATGCCTCAGAAACAAGGCAGCCTTCCTCACTGTCATAGAGGGGTGCTGGAACACCAGAGCTGTGTGTAATTCTGTTGTTTTTCAGGTCAGATAAACAGCCATGAATAATTACATCTCTATTTTGCTAAAAACTCAAGACTTCGACACCATACATTGCAACTTTTGACTGAATTTTTGAAATAGTTCAAATGTTGCACTGAAGTATTTTCACCAAAATATGGAGCTATTATTTCTGCATTGACTCAGATTTAGTTTACATGATCTGCAGTGTATTGTGAGTAGTTTACCTTACAGATGAACTTTTCTGATGCATTCAGTAACATGTACTATACTGTGGACATTGCCTGTCATCTTTATTCAACATCAGTCTAGAGGGATGCAAAAACTAGCAATAGAAAAAATCTCTGACTTCACTAAATTAAAAAAATTAAGTGCATTGGGGATAAAAAATAAAGAAGAATAGATGAACAAGCAGTACAGATGTCTAAAGGGTGGGGGGACTCAGTGTGGGACTGGAGAAAAAGCCTAAAGCGCCTGGATTCACTGGTTTCACAAAATGGAATTGACTTTGCAATTTAACTTCAGTTTTGCAGTTCCAAATCTGTAACTCACTGTAGGTCTGGGTTAGTACCTGTCTTTTTTTTCTTCTTTCTTTTCTTTGCAGGGTGTCTTTGGATGAAACCTTTTTCATTACAGCAAGAAGTTATCTGTCCAATCATTGCTTGCAAGAGGTAGAAGGGTAGAGACTTAGATTGTGATTTCATTTTGTGTGGAACTGAGAGCACTGAGCCAAAGGACGTTTCTCTCAGTTATCCTAAAAGGCATGAGCATATTCTGTGCCTCACAGAGGCACACACATGTGCTGCATACATAAGTTGTATCTACATTTGCTGTTGTGTCTTGTGCCTAAATGAATGGAATTGTACAGCAAACACAGCAAATATGTGGCAGCACAAAGAAAATTATGTAAAACAGAAGCAAAGAGTTGGAAAAATATGGGGGAAAAAAGGTCATGGCCAATGTGAAAAGAACTAAAATTGAATATACAAGGTACATTAGGTAAATGAAGAAAAAATTCTAAAATTAATGAATTATTTTTGTGATTAAGATCTTAAAATAAGTTTTGATAAAGTTATCAATTCCTTTTGGCTTTAAAGAGTTGTGGGCCTAATTACTTTAAGCTTCTTTCAAAGCTGAAGAATTTGATGTATCAGATTAGATGCAAATTATTCTCCCATGAGAAAAAAATTCAAAATAGTTGTACAAATATGAACTTCTTAATGTAAAATATGAATATCTGAGAGTGCAGATAAAATTATAATATAAATAAAATTATATTGTAGAATGAAAAGATAGAAGTAAAATATTTCACTTCTGGGGAAAAATGTAGAAATTGAGAGATAGCAGTCTAAGAAAACAAGTATGCTGTTGGCTAACAAAACTTTTGTTAGCAAATAATAAATATAGACTCCAACAAATACACACTTGTTTTTATCCACTCTTGATGGACACACATTAATTAGCCCAGCTATTGCCAAGGTTTCCATTTGGCTCTGGGTTTGTGAAATAGCACTGTTGTTGGTTAAAGTATTGTGATCAGTAATAGAGTAGGTAATACTGAGAAAAGTTTCATACTGTAATACGATACTTCATCCTGATGTATGCCTGTATTTTCAGACACATATTGTGAAAATTTCTTACATTTCATAAGTCACATCCAGCTGTTAGTTTTCATTGTCATGGAATCATAGAATAGTTTGTGTTGGGAGGGATCTTAAAGGTCATCTAGTCCAAACCCTTGCAAAGAGAAGGGACATCTTCAGCTAGGTCAAGTTGCTCAGAGGCCCATCCAACCTGACCTTGAATGTTTCCAGGGATGGGACTTCTACCAGCTTTCTGTGCAAATTGCTGCAGTGTTTCACCAGCTTCATAGCAAAAAATGTCTTCCTAACATCTAATCTAAATCTACTCTCTTTCACTTTAAAACCATTACCCCCTGTCCTGTCACAACACTATCTACTAAAGTCTGTCCTCATCTTTCTTATAAGCACCCTTTAATTACTGAAAGGAGAAGTCTCCCTGGACCCTTTTCTTCTTCAGTTTGGACAAACCCAGCTCTCTCAGCCTCTGATGTAATCATCTCTGTGACTGTCTTCTGGACCCACTCCAACAGGTTAATGTCTTTTCTGTGGTGAGGACTCCAGAGCTGGATGCAATACTCCAAGTGGGGTCTCACCAGAGCAGAGCAGAGGGTCAGAACCTGCTGCCCACATTTCTTTTGATACAGCCCAGGATATGAGTGGCTTTTTGGGCTGCAAGTGCACATTGCTGGCTCATGTCCAGCTTTTCATCCACCAGCAGCCCCAAGTCCTTCTCAGCAGGGCTGCTCTCAGTCCCTTCATCTCCCACCCTGTGTTGATACCAGGGCTTAGCCCTATCCAGGTGCAGCACCTTGTACTTGGCTTTGTTGAACCCCATGACATTCCCATGGACCCCCTTCTCACATTTGTCCAGGTCCCTCTGGATGGCATCCTGTCCCTCAGGCATGTCAGCTGCACTGCTCACTTTGGTGTTACCTGCAGGTTTTCTGGCCTGCACTCAATTCCACTGTCTGTGTCATGGGTGAAGACATTAAACAGTACTGATCCCAATACGGACCCCTGAGGGACACCACTCATCACTGATCTCCATTAAGATATTGACCATTACTCTTTGGATGTGACCATATGACCAGTTCCTTATCCACTGAACAGTCCATCCATCACTGTTACAGCAAAATATATTTGAGTTTCCTACAGTATATTCTGTCAACAGTGATTTACTTCCACTTTTTATATCTTTTGTATATAACCAAAGCATTAGTGTGAGAGGAAATTACATATAACTGTCACTACAGTGGAGCATACTACAGTGTATAATGGAACTGTAAATAAGTGAACCATGTGGAAGAAGTGCTGCACAACCTTTCTCTTCTGTTGCTGTTTCCCATGGAAGCTCCTCCAGGAAATTGCTGTTGCGTCTTTTAAATAGCTGCTGTAAAACACATGTGATGATGATACAAGATGCTTCAGCTGATTTAAATATGAATCCTTCAGTGAAGTTGCATATTATGTATGTCAGCATGAAATTTAGATAAATGTCTTTATTTACCTTGGCTTACCAAATCCCTCAAAAGATGTGCTGCTGCCTTATTAGTCAATTGAGATTTGAGCAGGGTTGCTTAATGTTCCATAGTCACACAATACAAGGAGTTAACATATTGAAAGTGAATGATTAGTGTTTAATTCAGGATATACAGAACTATGTGTAGAGACTTAAGAAATGATAGAAACTGAGTGTACATTCCTGGAAATGTATCAGAACTAAATGCTTAATTAAAGGACTTGCAAGGTGGTTTATGTTATGTTTGCTCACTCTCCTTCATCTTGGCTTAGCTTCTCATGAGATTTACACCACTTTTTTAAAACCTTTGTAGGAAGAAGGTCATATTTTGATATTAAAATCAAACACATAGTGCATAGGTCATTAACAGAATTTTATATTGTCTTTTTGTAAATGTTTTACTATCAGGATATCATACATTCATTTTATTATACGTTTTGAGCAAGGACATTGCTGAAATGACAGGTATGTGTCTGTTAAAACTAAACAAAGGAGATAACTCAATCAACGTCTACCCAGTAACTATTATTAATAACTAGATAATTTAGTGAATTTTAGCAAATTTTAATCCAAATGAATGTGGACTATTTCACATGGATATTCTCCTGTTGAGGGCAAAACAAGGAAGAAAATAAGGGATGAAGAAAATTAATTTCTGTGTTGTGGAAATAAATTGACAGCCCTTTTTAGTGATTTCTTTTACTAAAAGGGTGGACTTGGAATGCAAATAAAGCTTGCAATCCTCTGACCCAGGAGGTTGTAGGTTATATTAAAATACTCCATCAAAGAATTAATATAGCTTTAAATACTGCATAATTACTCACCTCTGTCAGTTGGTGGCCATGCAAGTACTTGATCCTGATTGAAGAAATGCATCCCCAAAATATGTGTAGTAAGCCTAGAGGAAGTGAATTTTTGCAGCTATAATTTATAGTTGTCAGTGTAGCATCTGCAAAGAAGTCAAGACATTGAACCATCATTAAAAATGCAAATGAATTCTTATCTTTTCCAAACACTTGATAGTGGATGAGCTGTGATAAGGCTGGCTCTTTGCTACACAGTGTATAAATCTGCAAGCTGTGTCAATGTGAGATGGTTGTTGTAGGATCATTTAAGCTGATGCAAGTGGTAATGCAATTCCTGAAGCCTGGACCTCTATTAAGCTGTATACTCTCTCATCAGAACTGTCTAGGTCTTTCACATATAGCTAAACATTTCATTCACTGAAATTATTTCTGAGGTGAATGTTATCCCAAGGTCAATTGATGTCTAATAAACAGTAGAAGCATCTCACATGATCCAGGATGATGTGTAAGTAGTAAAGCGTGAAAGAAAAATGGTTTATTAGAAATTGAAATGGAAGTGTTTTTTAAAGAAAGCTGTTTCATTATAGGTTTACGATGGGAAATTATATACATGCCCTTTAGAGTTTTAGAAAAAAATGAACTTACGTGATTACAATACCTATTAAAGACATGCAAGATATTATAGCTCCTGGCACAGTGGAGGATGATACAAATGAGGATGTCTTATGAGACCTCTTCTCTGTTTAGGTTAGTGCCTAATAATGCTACAAACACAACCTAAGCTGCACGTAGGAAAGTGTGCCAGCCCAGAGATTCTTTTAACCTCTTCTAGTTAATGCTTATGTCATGATTTTATTTCTCCATTGATTATGTGGCCATTTTGGTGACAGATCTGACTTGTTAGACAGCCTTAGTTCAACTCCTTCTAGACAAACTGTGTAAATATAATATTGGCTGTGTCTTGAATAACGTATTGGTTTAGGTCTCATCTTTCACCTAGTATTGCCTTCACCAAACAGTCTCTTTTAAAGAAATTATAGCCTAAGACTCTTCAAGGAGATCTTAACTTCTGCTTGGACAACTACTTGCTATGGGTTTCTTGTATCTGAAGAGTACCTGAAGTGACCAGCTCACATTCCAGATTCTCACTGAAGAACAACTGTTCCTGGTTCTACCTTGACTCCCAATTTACATTTAAGGGTGTGAATCTCCATTGGACTTAGAGAGGCTTGAAGTCTTAAATAAACAAAGGTTTTAAGCAGTACTGTGATTTTCTCAAAATCAAACTGTTTATGTGATTGTTCTGTGGTTTTATATTGCCCGATTTCCTTCTGATTAATGAAAAAGTCCCCACCATGTGATGCTTTGAAGTTCTCCCTGGATAGTCAGAGGGCTCTCTCAGCAGTAGTCTGGGCAATCTTTTCATCTGAGAAGTATTTTTTTTTCTGTACAGAGTGTAGCAGTAAGAGACAAACCATTGGTTGAACATACTAATACATCTCTGTTAATCAATCTAAATCTTGTTCTGCTCTTCAGGAAAGGCAGGGTAAGGCAGGGAAAATAGCCCTTCACCAGTTTTCAGCCTGAGAGACATTCCTCCTTGATTCCAGAGTATCTGATCAGCTGGATGTATTTGTTGCACAGACTGTATGGTCATCGTCAGTATGACTGTTGAAAAACAGCCAGCTTGGGAATGAGTTAGTCCACAGGCTCAGATCATTGGGTCAGTTGTGTTCATCCAAGCCTGACAGGTCTTGGTCCACCCAGGGAACTGATGACTGACATCCTGGGTATGCACACAGATAAATTTCTGATACCTAGCGTGACTGATTTATAATTCCCTCTTTGATTCACAGTTATAATTTAAGCTTCATAGATCTGTACATACATACTTTCCTGAAAATGCACATCCTACATTACCATTGTAGAGAAGTAGGATAAGACAAATGTAGAAGAAAACATTGAAAATACACTGATATGTTAAAATTATTGCTTTATCCATGGCAAACACTTCTCTCTGTCCTGGAGAATAAAGGAAGCACATGTTGCTGTAAAATGGGCCTCATTCACACTCCTGAAAATGTTTTCAGTTCCCCCCTTGTAGATTTTCTTCTTTGACTTCCGGGTAACCACCTTGTCTGAGATAGGCTCAGATCTTTTTTCAAATGAGGCCCTAGGAGAAAATCTGCTATTGGGCCACTATCAAAGACTGGTACCTGGCTGTTAGAAAGTTTGCTTTTATCCTTATCACAGCTGTGGATAACATAAGCTCTTAAGCTTAAGGGTCATCCTTAAAGGTGATGAGCCTGTGGAAATCTGTCTGTGAAAGGTTTCTGATTGTGGAATGTGCTTCACTCTAGGAAAGTGAATTGACCTCAAATAGTACATTGCAATGGGTTAATATTGGCAACTAAAGAAAATTTCATAACAAACTCTTTAATCTTGGATTTTCTAGGAGCACATCGTATTTTTTTTCTTCATTATGGCTAGGGAGCTCTCTTATGAGAAGTTCAGAGAAGGGGATAGAGAGAAATAGTACAAAATGTTCCACTGTCTATTATCTTTATAATGCTGTTATGAAGAAAGTGAGAAATTTTGGGTGGGTTTTCCTTTTCTATAGATGTCTCCACACCAACTGATTTCTTTTGAAGTCAAGTCTTGTGGTTAACAGACAGTTAGGAAGAACTGATACTGCCTGGATTCATTTGAGACATGACACTGGAGGGTGCAGAGACTTCATAGGCTGCATATGGGCATATAGTTACAGAAGAGCTGAGAGCTATGTTGAATGCTCTCAGCCATGCTGGCTTTATAAAATAGGGTATTTTGTGAATTTAAGGTGAGAAATGGGCTGCACTAAGGGAGTTTTCATGAGGATAACATTCTCTCTCTTTCCTCATGAGTTTTAATCATTTCAGTAACTTAGCCAGTATTGCTGGCCACTTTGTGAATGATTAAAGCGCTGCTCTCTTCAAGCCTTTAAATTCAGTGCTATTGACATATTTATTTAGGAACAGCAATATTCTCTCTGAGTTTATATAGGACAAAACCATTATTAATTGAACTTTAGACATTGTGCAAAGCAGTCCTAGTTTAAGTAGATGAGAAAACCATGAATGTGTATTAGCAAAGAGCAGTGAGGTAGTACCTGTTGTGAACAAAACAGCAATAAAAGACATACTTCATTTCATTATCCCAGTCAACAGTTCTACCCTCAGCCTGTATTGTTGTTTGTCTTAGATATAAATAAATCTGATTATTTAGTTTCTGAAAATGTCCCTTGAATTAGGGTCTGTTCTCGTTTTTCTAATTTTTCTAAATAAAATTGGAAAATAGTATCAGTAGGTTTCCTAAGAAAATACCTAACAAGAAATTAGATTCAGAGAAAATATTAATTAATATTAACTATCGAGCATCCCCATACTGCAGCCTGGAAAGCCCATAGGAGTGATACTGAAAAAAAAAAGTTATAGGTGGCTGTGGCATTACCCTCTGTCCCACTCATAAAATTCCATACTATCTGCATCAGTCACAATAATGACCGTACTTTGCTGCACTGGTGAGAGTAGAGGTGTCTCATGGAAAAGTAGAAAACTTGCTTCCAGATTATTGTTGGTTCCCTCAGATAAACTACCGTGGTTAGATATTGTAACTAAAGAAGTGCTAAATGAAAGCCTTGTCAGAGACTGGTACTGTTATAAAAATCCATAATTATGTAGATTATATACTTGTGGAAGGTCAATAGTACATGAAGCACTGTCGTAATTACCATTCTTGTTAATATAGTGTGTGTCTGCAGAAAAGTGGTAAATATATGACCAAAATGCTATTGAAACTAATAAACATAATGCCCTGGAAAGCTGCAGAAGCAGCTGTCATACCGAAATGATGCTTTAGACCTAGGAGAATGTCTTCAAATATTTTGATAGTTACATATTGTCATCAGCTCCTAGAGCTGGTACAGGATGATTGCTTTTGGTACTGTGACACCAATACCACATTATGTGAAAGTTATTCTTATGCCTGCTTGATGTCACAGGGTAGCTGAGGCTGGGAGGGACCTCTCAAGTAGAGCCACCTAGAGCTACTTGTCCATAACCATGTTCAGACAGCTCTTGAATGTCTCCAAGGATGGAGGTGCTACAACCTCCTTGGGCAAGCTGTGCCACTACTTGGGCAGTAAAAAAGTGTCTCCCTGTGTTCATGGAGTACTTCCTGTGTTTCACCTTGTGCCCATTGGCTCTTGTTGTGTCCCTGGTCACCACTTGCAAACAGTCTGGCTCCATCTTCTTTGCACCCTTCAGGCGCTTATAGACATTAATAAGATCCCCACTGAGCCTTCTCTTCCCCAAGCTGAACAGTCCCAGCTCTTACATCTGGTGACTTCCACACTGCAAGGCTATGTCCTTTGGCTGCCTTTTGGGTGCTAATTTGAAATGCTATTTGCAAGGCACATGATGCTTGAATTATATAATAAAATACTGCAACAGGCATATAATACCTTAAAAGCATTATTTGTGGTTTCATTATAAATTGTTTTAACAGTTCTAATTAATATTATTTGAGTACAAAAGGTGATTCTGTACTCTTGATGTCACCAAGAAGGAAAATTGGTTTGTAGCATAACATAATATTACGTCTCCCACAGCCTGTCTGTTTTTCTTGTTATGTTTGTGGCTAGTCCATATAATCTGAAGGACCATTTATCATTTTTACTATTGAACGTTTGGTTCAATAATATTTGGAAACAAGGTTCAGAATGGTATATTGCACTGCTTCTTGATTCTATTGTAAATTCTCCAATTTTAAATGATTAAGCCAATTTTGGGCTTAAGGATTCTTTTTTATTTAGGACACATCAGGTCAAAACCTTAGCCAAGTAGGTGGGTGTATCCATTCAGTCTTAAGTATAAGTTTCTTGATGTAAAGGTTATTTTTGCTTATATTCCCTTAGATAAAAAAGGTGTGAACTTGAAGGAGAAAAGATAAATGTCTGAGTGAACCAATTTGATTGCTTGATTATATCAATATTGATATGTAAGACAGGATTTTCTGGTATTGAGATACTTTTAATCAGTTAAGTTTGTACAGTGTGCTGAAGATTTTTTTTTTGTTTCCATGCAGCTCAGTACCAGAGCATTTCTCTTCTTCTCCTGTGTTACCTGACATATTAATTGCTGACATACTTTTGCAGCTCTAGGCAGAATGTCTTAGTTTGATCTATGGCAGATTTTAAATTCTGTTTATCATGGGTTTTTTTTTTTTTTTATTTATTTTATTTTTGTGTTTTGGCTTCTCATTTTTCTCGTTTTCTTCCTATACTACTTACAAAGGGGCCCCAATACCACAGAGTGCTTACCTGCATCCAAATCTAAAGGCAGCTGAGGTATCCTGAGTTATCCATGCAGACACAGAGCAGTAGGAAGCTGTATGTGACAGAGTTGTATAGTAAGTTGCAATTTGTTACTGGGCATCCTCCTACATCAGATAATTGATAATCTGATGCCTTTCCCATCCTGCACCTGTACTCTTGGTGACAAAGAACTTAGATGCCAAATTGCTGCTGTGAAACAAAACAAACAAACAAAAAAACCAAAAAACCACCAAACCCAAACAAACCCTGGAGGTGGATACTCAATGAAAAGAGTATTTTTCATTATTCCCTTTCTACCCTCTACTTCATTTAATCACATGTGACAATTGTCTCATGTCCTGCAGTTCTTTCCATTTTGCTCACAATTTAAGTCCTGCATCTGAAAAGGAATAACCCCATCCAAGAGCTTGGCTGGGACTGCCTGGATGGAAAGATGGTCGGGGCCCTGGTGTACGGTGTGTGAGACAGGAACCAGCTTTGACAGAATGAAATGCAAAGGACAGAAACTTCACCATGGCCAACTCTGATTAGATATTGTGACTCATTTTACTTTCACCACAAGAGCAGTCAGGTTTGGGAACAGGTGCACAGGATGGTTGTAGAATTTCATCCTCACATATATTGAATCTTCACACAAACACAGCCTGATTTAATTGGACCTGCTCTGAACAGAGAGCTGGACTAAATGGTTTTCAGAGGTCCTTTGTAACCTTAATTTCTCTCTAGTCCTATGACAAGTAAGGGTGACCCTGCAAAGGTAACAGAAAGTAGCTAATGAAGCAACTTCATTTCATTGTTCAATTTGGAATAACAAATTATGTTTAATTTTTCTTTCGTGTATATAATTTCCAATCTAAAAGAAGAAATCAAACCTAAATGAGATACATTTTTCATAAAGTGTTTTTGAATTTTGTGACTTAGACTATCTCTATGTTTAATGAATTTGCTCTTTAAAACATTTTAGTCTGTTTTTTTAGGATACACCAGTGACTGACTCTAGTTTCAGATTTACAGCTGAGAACATAGGAGAGGCTGGAGTTGTAGGGAGGAAATATTCCACACAAGTATTATATATACATGCAAGTTCTGTTTCATTGGAGTGTCTTAGAAAGTAAGTTAGACAGGACTGTTTTCAGGATCTCAAAAATTTCTATCTAAGCAAAAACTTAGGTGAAGAGGGTCATGGCAATAAGCATCTATTTTAAGAATACTGGGAGTATTAATTTGTAAGAGAGGCAGGATGCAGGTTTCTCTTGCACCATGATTTATTGTATTTTTTCCTATGGACGGAAATATAATACAAGCCTTGTTTGCAAATGAAGGGGGTTGAAATGTAGAAAGAGAAAGAAGGCAGGGCTATGACTCTGGTGTTTTATTGGGAAGTTTTGCCTTTTGGATTCTGCCTAAAGGGTGGGACCCAACATCTGTGCAATATTGATAAATGTATTTTTATTCCTTCAATGTAACAAGACAACTATATTGCTTATATGTTCTTATATATATATATATATATTTATGAATACTTATATGCATACATACAAAAAAACCCAGAAATGTAGAATACATATTCTCTTCAGTAAAATCAGTGAAACCCAGCAGAAATCTTCCCTGCAGGACTCATATCCTTTTAGGCTTAGAATTTAACAGACAATGTCCTAAGTATTCTCTGAGAGGTTTTCTTTCTGTCTACCCCAAATATGATCTTTTCTCAGGAAGTGAAATTACCCCAAATGCAAGAAGAGAAAGGGGAAAATCATCCACCACTGTATACATGTCTCTTATTTGGCAAATCGGGAGACACAAACTTAATCTGTAGGGGTAGCCCTATTTACTGAAATATTTGAATGTCACCCTTTCATGTCCTGTAGTTTGAACATTGCTGAACAGTGTCGTATTGTGACATTCATTTTTGCAGTTTCATTGGGGTTTTTTTTGTGTGGCAAATAGAGCATATTTACTGCAGCCAAAGACAACCAAAAGATGGCAGCACTGCTTTTAATATTCTATGCACAATCTGCACTAAGTGGTACATCTGTCAGTAATACTTTTGAACTTCTCTCTTCATAACTGGCACATGCTTTTTCACCAGTCAGTGAATAGGTCTTTACAAAAGACCTGTTAAAATCACTGTTCTTGCTGCTAATGGAAATTGTCTTTTCCCATTGCAAATTTGCATAATGCTGTCTCATCTCTGTAGCAGGGAAAGCCTAACAGATGTAGGAACTCCAGGGAATACTTAAGAGCCCCAGGGCAGCTTTGGTCAGTGTGACTGAGCCATCTTGCTTCATCATTTGATTTTTTTGCCTTGCAATAATATCTGTTTCATTTTTACTCCAGAGAACATTTTTTTCGTCACCAGACAAAGTGTTTTAGAATATAAGATACTGAACTAATGGTTTGTGTTTAGTGGTTTCTATTTAGCAGTGTGCTTAAATACCTTCTTCTTTTCTGAAGTGGATATTAATCGCTTCAGCTTAATCCAAAGAAAGCCCCAAGGGGACATAACCATCAAAGAGTTATTAACACTGTCAGGAGATTGTTAGCATTTCAGTAATTGTCCACAGGCTGTATAGAATCACTTTGTTTCTTGCACTGTAATGGTCACATTATATCACCATGTATATGCAAAGACTTAAAAATTTTTAATGAATTTTTTTTTCATACTGTATTTTTAAGAACTTTTTAGCAGGTAGACATCTGTGAAGGATGACACTAAAAATGTGGTGACTGAAACTACAAATTAAGTATTTGAATAGTAAGTGAAATAGGTTGTGACAGCTTTGATACTCTGCCTCTAAATGTGACCATTTTTCATTTTATGTTTAAAGAAGTCAATAACATATATATGGCTTCAGTGTCAAAATGATTTGATCATGTTGAAAAGCAAGAAAATTTGCTTGATTCTCATAGAATATACATCTGTTTCTAGCAAACTGTCTTTCAGATCACCTCTTACTGTGACTTGGCAAGAAAACTCAACAAGTAATGTGCTGCTTGATTTTTGAGGTTTGAGTTTTTTGAGGGGTTTTTTTGGTAGTATTTGACAAAATACCTTCCTGAACTTCTGCTAAGAAATCAGTGTTGTCGTGAGAAAATGGGCCTATTTTTGGCATTACTGATCTTCCAATACTCACCTGGATTGGTCTTACAGCAGCGGTGCTGAATGGAATAAACCATCATTATTTTAAAATAAGCACTTTGGTTTTTCTTGTACAGAAAATAAATAACCCAAACAATTATCCATATTAGGATTTTTCTTACAGAGAAAATAAATAACCCAAACATTTATCCATATTCAGAATTAGAGTCAAGTTATTTCTGCATTGCTCTTTGCAACTGCTGTGGATGTGGCCATCACCAGGCAGCCTCAACCATCAAATTTGCCCAACTGCACATGGGTAATATTACATTATCAATTTTAAATTATCCATGTAAGCCATTTCTTCAGGTGCAGAAATGGTGATGCCAGGACCAAAGACAAACAAGGACACCTCGTGCCGGTGCGATGGCACAGGGCCAGGGACTGGATGGGTGGTGGGAATCCAGCAGAACAGTCTGGGATCTCGCCCAAGCTGCGCGGCCACTGCTGCAGGGGCGCTCACGGAGGCTGCTGCCACCACTCAGACAGCAAGTGGCCATGCTCTGCACGAGATCTGGGTCTCTGTGGGAGTGTTACTCCAGGCAAAGTATCTACATTAGTACATTTTGGGTTGTTTTTTAAAATAACTGTTTGCTAGTGTCTGTGCCTTGCAGTGTTACTGATATTTCTGTTGACACAAACTGCAGGGGGGGCATATTGCCTGTGAGCTGTTTGTGGCAGGCTTGGCTTTGTGCTTATGACAGCAAAAAAGGCAATGGTTTAGGGCTGGTGTTGAACTTACAAGTGCCAGCTCAAGCAGGGCGGGCAAGGGAGGCACAGGAGCAGCTCCAGCCCTGGCATTGGGGCTGGAGCCCTTGGCTGGGCTGGGCAGGGCTGTGGGGAGCTGGAGACTGGCCCTGCTGCAGTGTCACTGGGGTAGAGGCTCACAGCCCTGGGGTGCCGCGGGTAGAAAGCGCGAGTAACTCAGAGTCTTTTGCGTCGGTCCCGTTTGCCTAAATAACGCGTCTCTGGCCTTATCTAGTCTCCGATTAGAGACGAGCCGAGCATCAGAACTCCCGCAGAATCTTGGCTTAGCTCACGTACAGCGGTTTAATTTATACAGGGAAATAAAGAGAACAAGGAAGGGTTCTTTCCGCTTATCGCCAGTAGGTTTTATTCCTGCAATATGCTGCGGAGAAGACAAGACAAAATGGCGACTGGGGCATGTTATAAAACAAGGGCAAGGGGAAGGCAGTCGGGAGAGCCAATCACTGCGGAGGCCCATAATGATTGACAAAGGCATTGGCCAATCAGTGGGCTGTCCCCACCNAGAGCCAATCACTGCGGAGGCCCATAATGATTGACAAAGGCATTGGCCAATCAGTGGCTGTCCCCACCCAGGGGAACACTGGGGGACTGACAAGGGATCCTGGCTGTGGGCAGGTTTGGGGAACAGCAAGGAAGACGGGACAGGGACTGCAAGGCCCTTTGGTTTCCTGACATGTTTGGGCAGCTCGTAAATTGACCACCCATTGTAACAGAAGTCTTTATTAGCAGCATCTTGTAGAAAAAAACCCAGACAAAACAAACAGCTGGAAGTAGCTATTACAGGCATTACAATAAAATGTTTGTACACCTTAGACATATCGTCAAAAGCTGCAGGAGAAAATGAAGCAAAAAGCTTTTTGATGCAATCAGTATTGGTAAGTGGCAACACTAAAGAAGCGTCTTAGTGGCTTAGCACTTTTATGGGTATGTTTGGAGTCCAGTGGAACTGAAATGTGCAGCTCTGGTTTCCTTACTGACTGCCACCTGTGTTTCCTTAATTCAAAAAGGCCACAATTTGCAAAAAAGAATTGTTTGCAGTTGGGCTGGAGAGATGCTGTCTTTTCCTTCAGTTTGCTCTTGAAGTCTCCCTCTCCTCTTCTGTGACTGAGAGGGTGCTGTCATTAATGAGGTAGAAGCCTCGGCAGAATTTGAACCTTTCAAAGGACTTCACAGTTCCAACACTTTGACAGATGAAGACAAGTAGGAGAATGCTGGAAGGTGTTTACCTGAACTATGGTTAACAGGCCTGTCTACAGGCTGGGCCAGGGACAGAGACATTAATTCTGTCCATGGCTCTGTTCAAAATATAGCCAGATCATACAGTAAAAGAGCTTTCTGATAGTAATACTGGATTTTAAATTCCCCATGACGCCTAAAAGCTTTCAGAGTTTCACAAACTTGAAAGTGTGATCTCAGTTCTTCATAAGCTTCAGAGTTCAAAGGATGCCACTATGAATAATACAAATCTTCATATAAACCCATTCAGAGAAAATGATAATAGTTAAGGCCTCAGTCAATGTTTTAATTCGTTAGGTATTCCTAATAGCTTCATCCATTACTGCTAACTAAGCAGAAAATGCAGCCACGTTTAATAAATAAGGTATTTGAGCAACTTTATTGGCAAATGACTTGAAAGAAGACCTGAAAGCATAAAATTGATCAAATCAAGATCGGTGAAAGGTGCAACAAAATAGTTCATGTTTACTGGTGGGAAAATAACTAGTGAAACAAAATCCTGTGTAGTCTTTAATGGGACTTGAAATGTGTCCAGCAAACCAATAAAATTCTTCGCAACAGAGATATGCAGTCATGCAGTAAAAAGAATTTAAATAGCATTGCAAAAAGTATTCCAAGTGTAACAGTAAAAGTTAACTCAAGAATTTAACGCAGATTTGGATTAATATGAAAGCATTTTTTAACAGAAAATCTTTAAACTTAGTTGAAGTTGAAGAAAAAGGAAATTCTAATATAGAAAATCACATTATATATTCTACTGTGTAAAGTTTTTAGGGTTTTAGTCTTTATAGGTAGTAAGATTCAATTCTAATATTCATACCTTTTCCCTCAAAAAATTATAAACCCCTACAAAATTATATTTGACCAAAATATCTACCTTTAAATTTTCCTCTGTCTGATATGAAATATCGAAGGAATGTCAAATACAGCATATGAAGGCAATTACTCAAATAGAGATTTAAAGTGAAAACTCTCCACCAAGTTTTTTGTTTTTCCTAAGTATTCAGAGAATTTGCAAATAAATTACAAAACACTAGTACAGTTCCAAAAAAAAGCCCACTGTCTTTCCACATCTAAATTGAGCATAGAAGAAAATACTGGATATAGTGGCAGTCTAACAGTCTTGAACAGCTGGAAGCACACACTGGAGAGAACATCCATATGGGGTGTGCTTCCAAAGAAAGAAGCACTAAGTTCGATGGATTTTGCTTAAAACAATGTTTGAGACGTCTGAATCTTTCATGTTTAAGGAAATGTCGTGTAAGAGAGAATGGGTTTTACTGTAGCTGCAGAATTACAACAGGCTGGGTCACCAGCATTTGCTGCAACACTGATTGAAAAAGCACTGTGTCTGTAATGCTATTAGTGCCTGAAGGTGTTTTATCTGACACCAGAGAATTTCTTGCAAAGGACACCTAGGCAGGGGAGACAGAATGAAGGAGAGTTGAGAAACCTCATCAATATCCCACTGTGTGAGCTTCCCAAATAGGATACAATTGAATTTTGGATGCCAAGTGCTCACAGTTCACTGACAGGTTGCACAGTGACATCAAGCAGTGGACTTTAGGCAAAGTAAAATAACTTAAAGGATTAAACCTTGACAGCTGTGTGTTTGATATGTATTTGCTGATCCATATTTGAATTTAATTTTTTATTATATATTGTAGGGGCATATTGTAGGGTAGGAGATGAGAAAGGAATGTTAGAAGGGACTAAGAGCAACTAATATGGAAGTAGAGCTAAACAGTAAACTGTTTAGTTGCCTTGCATTAAGAAAAACATCCAGGTCTTTGACTTGAAGATAGCCCTTCAAAATTTGCCCGGTCTTGATAAAGTAGAAATCAAGTTAAGGTGCATTTCACGATCAAAGGTCAGGGTCCAGTCCAGACTTCAACAAGTCCTGCTTTCTTAAAATGGAAAATGAAACCTATTCTAAGAAGTGTGCCTTCATCTAAGCAAGCATAATAAAACTTCAGCAAAATCAGTAAAGCAAACCATTCATGTACAAGTAAAATAAATGGAATTCTAAATTAATGACCCTTTCCCAGTGATGTGAATCATAGCATGATGTTAATGCACAAGAAAAGCTACTATATTCAAATACTAGGCCACACAACAAATCTGTGTTGTTTGGTTTCCATCTTAGAAAGCGTATTTACCCAGATTATGTGGACTGCATGCAAAAAATAGTTTTGCTGTGGGCAACAAAATCCTCCTTCAGGCGTTTGTATGTCAGTAACTATGTCAGTAAATGGCTACGTTAATAATTTTTTTATTTAGATTCTCTGGTTTTCTGTAGCTGGCTTAGCAGATGACCTCAGATTTAAATTCCCTGGAGCAGAGACCATACATTTATATGTGCATGAACAGTGAGGATTTGATCTTGGCTGGAGCTGCCGGCTATGACTGCGATGTAAATGTCAAGTCATAATAGAGTAAGCTCAGGCAATTTCTCTCAGAAATAAAACTTGCTGCTTTCAAATGTCACTAGGCTAAAGAAATTTCAGCATAAAGTAATGCTGAAGTCAGTGGGAAAATGCATTTATCCACAATGTAGCTTCAATATAAGTTATTTAATTGTAAAACATATTAAATTTTTATTAATCCAGTTATGCTGTAT
This sequence comes from Climacteris rufus, assembly GCA_013398175.1. Taxonomy (NCBI): domain Eukaryota; kingdom Metazoa; phylum Chordata; class Aves; order Passeriformes; family Climacteridae; genus Climacteris; species Climacteris rufus. The sequence goes on along the minus strand of VZRZ01008350.1, from coordinate 588,781 downwards.
TGTTCACTCTTGCAGAACTATGCCATTTGAAAGGAAAAAGCTTATTGGATGCCTTTGGAATTGCCACACTTCTTCTGTCTCTCAGGCACGCTTTTCAATTTTTGGCCAGACATATTCTAAAAATAAATAATAACAATACTAATCATAATTAAAAAATATAGTAACACCTGTAAACATAATCTTATGTGTTAAATCAGCCATAATGCAAACTCTTTCTAGGAAAGTCAAGTTCTCAAATGTGTCTGCATCATCAGTGTGATTTCTGATTCATCTTCTCTCACTCCAAGTCCAGAAAAATATATGTCACCTTTATGAGGATCAATAATAAGTTGGAATGATTTCATCAGTTTTTTAAACTCTTTAAAGTACTTACCCAGGATCTGTAACAGAATTTAATTGGAAAGCATAAATCTTAGTAGTTCAGTCTCAGTGAATGGAAAGAATTCTGTATGTATATATGATCTTGTTGATTTTTCTTACCGGCAGCCATTTATGCCTGGTGTATACCTTTAGCTTTTAGGCACTTTAATTTGTTGCTGAAGTTGGAAGAAGTCACCATCCTCTCTCTTGCAACTTCAGGGCTTCTTTGCAGAACAAAGAAATCAAATACTAAATATAGCAGGACTATGAAGAGAAAATTGTATGTGCTGTGAGGTACAGAAGTATATATTTGAGTTGATACATGTGATTTTTTTTTTCTGAAATATACATACATTTATTCTCCTCAATGCTGTCACATAAATGCTTAGTGTTTGAATTTCATAGCAGATAATTGAATAAAAATTAGAGACTTCTAATTTGGAATCACAAAGTCCATTTATCTAAGTTAAATAGCTGCCATGATTAAAGGGAAATAATTGAGAGAAAAATATGGTAAGTTGCAAAGTCTCAGAGAAAACAAAGATGTGCTGTGATTTCCTTATCTTTAGGCAGACTGTTGCACATTTTAAAAAGTTCTATTATTGACTGCAGTAAAAGAAAGTTGAGTCATCTTGTACTGTTGGGTACAGGGACTGGTGTCTTACATCATGAAAGATGCCTTTAGGGTCCTGGTCTTACATCTGTTTTTTCATGATCATAAAGTCGGTAAAGTTGGTTGGGTGCACACTATTTTGGATTGCCCAGTAGCAATTCAATAAGCAGTTCAATAAGCATTGCTGTCATTCACTACAGCTGTAAGGTCTGACCTTGGAAGTGACAAGCTGGATCCTAAGGCAGGATTATGTGTCTGTGTCCATTACTGAGTTTTTTTCCATACACCTTTGTGAGGAGTGGGAAAAACTAACAGCAGGAAGCACATTTCCACCAAGTTAAGGCTTTTACTTGTCTACTTCTTCCTAGCTTACAAAAGTCTTTGTTTAAATAACTTTGAATTAAATCTGTGTGATGGGTGATGTCATATATCTACTGTGACTCAGCTGTGAAGCCTTAGCAAAGAGTAAAATTGATTGCATGAAGCTTCTTGGTGTTGTTTGGAGCAGTGTTTACATGGCATATTTGTCACTGTAGAATCAGGAGAGGCCTTGAAAACACCCAGTTACACACTCACATGCACATACATTGCTAAGATGTAGCAGTCAGCATCCAGTTATGTAGATACCAGTTGTATAACATAAAAGAGATGCTTATGTATATATACAACCATCACATGTAATTAATCTCCTTACTGTTAGCAAAAAAATGTAGACCACTGTAAGAAATGCATCCATAACCAACTAATTCTGAAAAAATACTGCATTACTTTTTAACCTGAAATTCCTAAGCTATTTTTTCTCCTCACTTGGCTTTCAACTTGACATAGCAGCTGCCGTGGATTCTCCTGCATTGCATTCATCTTCAGTTTCAGTGAGGGATGCAGGAAATGCTGACCTGTATAATGTTGTGTTGGTACAATAAGTTATGTTTGTGTTTTGGTGTAACAGGAAGGTTCTGAGGGGAGAGGCTGCAGTAGGGATGCAATCTAAGGTAGAAATCAGGAGTCTTACAGGAGAAACTGATAGGCTGCAGATTTATTTCTAACACAGTATGTCCATATAAAGATGCCATGCGTAGGGCTACCTGAAAGACTAATTAGTCCAAGGGTTAGTAGGTTGGTAAAATACTGAAAAAAAAATCATTTCAGAGCAAGGAATTGATGGAAATGAAGATAGAGGAAACAGAAACACTAAATTTGCATAGAAAGGCTTTAAAATTGATGAAAAAATGTAAGAAGCAAATAATTAACTAGACTTCAGAAAATCAGTGACATTGTATCTGCACTAAAACGATCAGAATATTGTACAAATTTTAATATCCACATATTTTTACAGAGAGAAAAATGTAGTTCTCTTCTTTGTGTAATTTATATGCAAACAGTGAAAGAAACATTTGACAGTAATTATTTTGTAGGGGTTGTACATGTTGGAGATCCTACTGACAGTAATATTTACTGGTACAAATAATAAAATGGGTCAATATAAGTGAAGTAATTATTAACCTTAAGCAATTTAGTACTAGTATTATTGCTTACTAGATGACCTGATACTGTTATGATTACTCATCACTTCCTCAGCGTGTTGCATTCCAGTAATTGCATTCAAATATATTTGTAAACTAAGCAACAAATCTTCCTTCTCTTTTTATTCAGCCACAGGTGAAAACATCATCCATGGACTTTCTATTCTATTTCCCTTTTAGCAAATATATCACAGTTTATAATAGTTTCAGTCATGATCAATGATGTATCAGCCACAGATGATCAGTGGTTGTGATCATGGTTAGTGATGTCCCCCATTTCCAAAGTAAAATGTACTGTGTCAAGAGTTACAGACAGATTCTTATTTCAATAAACAACTGGAGTACATTTACCCTTCACCAGCTTCCCTCAAGATTAATCCATTTCATCCTCAACCTACTTAAAAATTATTCTGGAATTTGAACAGTGATCAGCAGTAAGCAAGTTCCTGGGTTTTCATTGGCTTTCACGTATCAAAGTGTGATTTAGTCTTAAATCTTGATTTGCTGACTAGCATTAGTACATCTTTCAAGTCAATTAGCATGTCAATTCAAGCATTCCTAATCTGCGTTTACTTTAAAACAATTTTCTGTTCAGTCTGAAAAAGCTAATAGAAGACTTGAGATCTTTCCTCAAAATATTTTCCTTAGAATTTTACTGTTTAAATCCAACGTTAAGGGCTGAAATGTCAAATAATGTGCAGACCGTCTAAGATCTGTTGTATACTTCTGTTCAGACCTGAAAGCTTTGTCAGTCACTCAGTCAACAGCTGAAGTTCTGTTGGCAATTTTAACTTTTATTTACTGATAGTACTACCAGAAACATTAAAGGTTCTTTGAAGAAAAAGTAGTAGTTGTGGTGTAGGACTTGAACAAGGGGCACATGTACCATCTGCAATGGTTATCCTCATTAACTTCCCTCTCCTCTCAAAGCAACCTTTCTTGAATGCAGAAAAATAGACATTGTAGGATCTGAATGATTTAGAGGATGAACTTTAGGTCACAGATTGCCATGAAAGCTGATCTTCTTCTGTCTTCCATGGGAGTCTTCTCGTCTCTTACATACCCTAATAAGTGATTGCATAGTCATTCACTTTGGATGTGATTTCTTAAGCTTCCTGAACTATGACTGCTTGCCATTCTTACTTACTCGGTACATTTTACTAAGCCAGGTACATCATTTGGTACACAACAACAGGGAGGTATCCCATCAATAATTTTCTTCTTATAACCATTACTCTTTAAGCTTAGCCATACAGTTCGCAGGATTGTAAGTCAGAGAATTCAGTATTCATCTGAGTAATGACTTTAAAAAACCGTAGAACCTCAATACTGTTTTCTCTCTTCCTCTGCAGTTATGAACATGTATTTCAAAGTGATATCACCTTGTCTGGGGCTTAAACATTATCTGAATTTCACTGATTGTTAGCTGACCCTGGTGGCCTCATATTTCACACGTGTGCTTGCAACAGTTGCTCTCCAGGCCAGGCCACAATTCTTGTGGCTTTTTTTTGCATTCTCACCTTATGTTCTTTTTGTTACTCTTATTTCCCAGGCTGCAGCTCATGTCAATAGCGTGATGTCAATGTCAGCTAATTATGTGTGAGAACAGGTAATAGTTTAAAAATGAAGAGGGGAAAACAGTTACACCACAACAAAAAAGCTTATTGCTATAAAGTTTCTCAGCACTACTTCGCTTTGATGAATGGCATTCTTTCAATTTTTGAGGCAAGCACTAACATATGTCAGTAAAATGTATAAAGGAAATAATTTATATTTTCTAGTTTTCCCTTCTATGGACAGTAGTATGTTTACAGCTGGGATAGGAATCTCCATTTCATAAAGTATATCAATGGTCGAGATTGAACTCTGCATATTCATGGCCCTGTCTGTAGATGTCCCTTGTGTTCGTAGAAAGGACCACAGTACAAAATCTGTGGTGCCAAATGTTTATCCACTTGGAAATTACTTCTCTAATAAAACATGTTGCACTGGGTTTAAGGTACAGTTGTCACCTATTCTTATTCTTTGAATAAGCCAAGAAATGAGAAATTGTGATCTGCTGTGTCTGGATGCTATCCAGTTAAAGCCAAAAGAGATGCCCTCTCAGATCTAATTTTCTATTCCATAAGTCCAAAGAACAGCAGTTGATGACTGAGTAAATGCTTCAAATATTTTGGGGAGGATAGTAACTTCCTAGGAGAAGATATAAGAATACTAGGCCACTGTGCTGTTAGAAGGGACAGAAACAAAAACCTTGCTGATAAATATCAATCAAGCTTTCTATCTGTGGTCCTTATTTCTGAGAGAAATAATAGCTATGAACACTGTTTTAAACCTTTCTCTTTTGTAGCATGGCAAGATGGGAATTTATTTGGTGAGGCGAATCAAGTCGGCATTATTTGGATATTAATGCATGCCAGTTTCAACAATCCTGCTCTATGGTCCTATAAATACAGCTATCTAAGACACAGAATTATTGTATGAAAAAAAGAATGCTTACTTCTCTATGTAATATTGTACTTAAATTTAAATTTAAAATATTTTCTTTTTCATTTATTGGAAAGGAAGGCGCATTTTTCACATGTTGAAAATTATGAAAGTCCTATCTTCTGTATACTTTACCATATTGGATGATTCTCTTACATTACTCTGTCTTGTAAATTGGTGAGAAGCAGGATGGTACAATTATATTTCATGACAATTAAAATCTTTAGATATAAAGAAAACTGGTAAAATGACTACATCGGTGTTTTGGTCTTAATTCTCAAAAGATTTGGTACAACAGTTTAAATGAATTATAAATGTAGGAATAAGACTGGGGTCTAAGACTTTCAAGATGGGGAAGGATGCAAGAAAGTTTGTTGGAAATGAACTCTCAAGTTTAGCTAGGGGACAGAAGGTAATATGCTTACGGGTATTTTTTTCCCTTTGTATCAAAGTCCAATGTTTTTTTCTCTAGAACTTACATACAAGATATAAAACAGAGCCTTTGAAGTGACGTTGTTGTTGTCTGCATATGGGTGACTTTTCTCCTTACCAAAACAAACAAAGAAACAAACAAAAAAACCCCACTAAGAATTTCTCTGCCAAATCCCTTGTAAGTTATTGATTCAAATGCATTTTTGTCTTCTCTCTTTAAAAAAAAAAAAAAATAGTCTTTAACCAGAGCAACTAAGTCTTAGTTCTTAGTATAAGCTCATTTTAATACTTATTAGGTAAACACTGGTTCATAATATTAACTTTCCTACCTGTTTATCTAAGAGAACACATATATAGCAACTTTTAATTTTTATAGCAAACATAGAAGTGACAGCAGCATTAGTAATTGCTTTAAGGTTTGTATTACTTCAGTTTGGCAGAGCATGTTAAATAACATAACTAAGCATCAGGTGAATGCCAAGTATAAAGCACTAAATAGGAACAAAATATTCATTATCTACATTCAACCATCTGTAATCACAAGGGCATTCAACAGATTTGAAATTCAGAGCACTTTTTAACACTGTTTCAAGTGCAGGACCTTTGGATATTTGTGTGCTGAAGACTAAAATCACAGTGCATCATATTCATGCATTTATGCTTTAGAAAGAGAAAGGCTCTTTTTTTCTAGATTGCCAAAGTCACTAAGGATTTAAATCTAGGTAACAAAGCTGCCACAGTAGAAAATCAAGTAAAGGTGATATAGCATGGGAATTTTAGATGGAAAGGGAATTTTAGATGGAAAAGGAATGTGTTATCCAAAATATACATAATAATACCAAAATACTGCTTTGGAATAGTCAAATCAAATGCACTGACTTTTCCCAAAGTTTTCCTTAACATAAATTGGATGACTGATCATCTGATGGCTAAATACTGCATTGACACAGAACCTTAAAAATAAGCAGCAGACGCGAGCACTGTCACACTGATAGAGCACACAAGTTTGAGACAAAATTAGTGGTCATAAAGGTGAGTGTAATGTTTAATAACTTGTAGTATAAATACAAGGCATTCTCTTGTAAATAAAAGTTTGTTTTGTTGGGTCTTTTTTCCCCATTTTGATTCTTGAAGTACCTTTAAGGAATGATCTATTTATTTTGTCCTACCTAGCCATCATGGACATACCTGTCTTTTTTTCCTGTGTTGAAAAGTTTTGCACATATCAATCTTGGCATCTGTTATCTCAGGGTCAAATCCTACCACTTGGACAAAATCTTTGGGGATGACTGGGATTTTAGCTCTGTAGAAATGGAGTTTCGGCTTCAAGATTTATCATTAGATGCTTGAAGGATATTGAAACAGACTCCTCGTAAGTCTCAGTGTCCAGAAAAAATAGTGTAATTCAAACTAAGGATAAGTTGTTATCATGAGCCAAATATATTGAAGGTTAACATAATAATAATAATAACTGTTACCTATCATTTGGATAATTGTGGAAAGATACATAGCTTTTAGTGTGGTTACATTGGATTGTAGCTTAAGTTTATGTTGTTACCTTTAATTTCATGAGTTCTGTGAGCTCATCTCTGGCATTTGTGGTTTGGACAGGTATATGCATACAGCACAGTGAAGTTATTGCTCTCCGACATCTGCTGAGTATCCTTGGTTATACCTGGAGGTTTTTGCAAGTGCACTGTGCACCAAGGAATTTAAATGCTGGCTACTGTGGACATAATTTGCCTTTAATTTCCTGTGACTATGGGCTAAACCACATGAGGTTAAGAGCTTGTCAGTGTGATCTGAAACAGTCAGCATACTCAATGTGGCATCACCTGAATCCACAGCATATTAAACACAGTTGTACACATCTAGTCACATTTTCAGTCCATCACTTCAAGCTTCAGGAGGTCAACTCCATCCACCTGAGGCATGCTGGCCTAAATCTCATCTGTATATAAAAAAATGTACCAGGCCTCTTCTAGTCATATCCAAAAGGCCACAAGAAAATGTGTTCAATGCTTGAGGTAGAAAATATATGAAAACTAAGTTCAATTTATTTCCCCAATACAATATGAAAATTTTCTAATGACAAGAAATAAAAACTATTTTTGCTGAGAGTTATTTTTATTCTTCCTGTGATGGCTGTTCTACTATACACAGAACTGAAGATTCATCAGAGTGGAAAGAGGTCAAGGAACATTATTCTGACAGCTGGGGAGGTACCTGCATTTCCATCTGTGCTTCCAGAACAGTTTCTCTACTGTGGTTTCAAGGACTGAGACATCAGCCTTTAAAATGTAAAGCTTTTATTTTTATTTTTTCCCTTTATCACCAATGCTACATTTGCCAAAAATGTATTTTTTGTGAGGTAAATAAATACAATAACATAAATGGAAAGATGTCTTGTCATTTCTCTGATTGTTGGTGTTAAAAAAAGCAGTGGGTGTTTTGTTACGGGAAGAGCAGAATACAGTTTGTGTAACTGAAACTGTTGAACTGTTGCTTGAATGGTACAGGGAGGTGAAAGTTTCTTGCCTCCATCTAGAGTGCCTTCAAGTAGAGGGAACTTTCTCCACTCAGGATGATGTCTCGTATGGAATTTGAAGTAGCATTACTGTGAAAAATATTAGTCCTAAAACAGTTGTTAGGATTTAGTGGCTTTTTATAAAATATGGTCGGGTTTTGTTTGTTTGCTTGTTTGTTTGTTTGTTTGTTTTAAATAACAGGCTTTGTTTTCAAAAGAAAAGGGTGTTTTTTTTTAATCAGCAGCTGTGGAGCTGTGAGTATGGTCTTTCTTACACATCACTGCTATTGTGCTGGTAGCAACACATACAAATGTCAGTCCTGAGTACTTCTCTTCAGAGAATATCCAAGTGGCATTGAGAACCTTAGAGGAAAAAAAAAAAAAGAAACTGTAACTTGTACAACCACATCTTTTACTGAAATCCAGGACAACACAGAGCTGTTCCCATTACGCAAGCATACCTAGCTCTGTGTGGGTTGTAAGAATAAAGTAACTAAGAAATTATTTTAATTGTTGAAGAGAGCAAATCCAGAGTGAGCAGAAGGCTAATGAGAAGTAATGGTAGTTTCCTTGTCCAACCAGCTTTTTCTGCATTGAGAAGAGATATAACCACAAAGCTAGTAGTAGCTCTCACAGAAAGAACATCAAAGGGAAGAATGCTCATGTGACAGCACACAAATATCTAGCACGAACAAAGAAGAACAAAGCCTGTAAAATATTAAGCCTTAGCATTTAAGCCAGATGTCATAAGATGAATTATCCTTATGAATCCCGTTTCTAAGGTTTTACAAGCTAAGTCTACAGTTTTTGTACAGTTAACAGTTCTAGCTCAGTGCATACAGTCTAGTGGTTACATAGGGTTAGCCTGATCCTGCAGAAGACAATCACACATTCCAAATAAAAGACCAAATGCCTTGAAGTAGATCACTTGGAGATAAACAGTATTAAAATGGAAGCACATCTGCCAAGTATCAGCTGTCAAAGCCCTGCAGCTATCTGAAACCAATCAAGTGTTAGAATAATCTGTTGTAGTGCACTTCATCTTTATGTCTTTGTAATCATCTGGCCAATTTCATGAGCTACATGGAAGAGCATACGTATGTGTTTGTGATTATAATAATGCTTTAAGTGAAATAAGAAATAAACACTTAATCTGCAACCATGAATTTCAGCACCTCATTTGATGATTATTTCCCGATTTCCCATCAATTCATGATTGCCTATGGCAGTTGAAAACATTTATTCATTCTGTATCTAGCTGAGAATTAAGAAAACTTGATGTAAATAGTCTGAACCTCTTACGCAAGTACATACAAGACATTGATGATTCCAACATATGCATTATTGCACTTTTGTCCTTCAAAACTGTTTGAGTAAACTCTTTGTAAAGGGATAGGACAAGCTGATTGCTAAAGTCCAAAGTCAATTTTCAGCTCACCTAGTTGTTGGACCAGATATCTGCTGTGTTTGTGAGGGGGCTGCAGAAGTTGGATGACTTCCTTGTACTCTGTCATGGTCACTGAATAAAACTGAAAGCATTCTCTGATGGTTATGGAGCAGGTTAATAATGAGAACTGGAAGGCTATCAGATAGAACTGGAAGGCAGCCTATGTGACGTAAGAAAGGCCACTTCATAGCACCCGTTTTTCTTCTTTCCTACCTCTTTCCTTGTCCTTCACCCATCCTCATACTATTTGGATACTTTGTTGAGCAGAAACTGACCTTTCATATAAACTAGGTCTAAGTTGTTTTGGCATTCATAAAGTGCTTGAGCACTATGCTGTGCACACTAATTGCTTTTCTTACACAGTTGGTTCTAAAGACTGAGTTTCATGCTGTTGGTTTTTCAAGTGGGACAGAATTCTGATGGGATAGAGGAGATGCTGGAGACAAGTTGAATGTGAAGTCTAGGCCATGGCCATCAGCACATTGTAGATGGTACTGAAGTTCAAGAGTCTGCTTACTAAGTATCAGTGGTTAAAACTGTATCTAACTTTTGCCCTTAGTTTTCTGGTTTCCAATGTAATCACTAAATTCTGTGCATGGATAGACTGTTTTCCCGGTTATGGAGATACAGATTGGGTACAGTCTTTAAAAGTTTTATGGACAGAAATGACCCTTTAAGTATTCAGATCTGACCTCTCACTTAAGTCATTTAATTTCAGTCAGCTTATATGTATTTGACTAACATGTCTTTACCTCACCAATATTTTCAGGGAAATGCAAACTCTTGGTTTATAAGCACTAAGAGATGGAGAATCTACTAGTGTCCTTGCTAGTTTGTAGCTCTACTAATTAGCTGCCTTCATGAATATTTGTATCAGATTATTCAAAGGAAGAGTTTGCTATTGTAATGCTCTCCTATTCTGTTGTCTGTACTAGAAGAAAACACTAGTGCCTTGACTGGGAGAAAGTTTCATATATTGTAATCAGAAAATCCTCTCAATCGTCTTGATTAACTGATCAAACTAAGCCTTTTAATCATATAGGTTATACAGAGGCATACAGAGGCATTTTCATCAGTTTAATTTATATTATTCTTCCCTTTCTTCTCCAATCCTTTCAAGGACCCCTTTTGAATTGGATCTCTCTAAGCAATATTTGAATATCAAGAATATTTCTGGAAGCCTTTTACCAAAATAGAATTTTCTCCAGTATTTTTACGTTCTTTTTGCGTCTAAGGTTTTTAAATTTCTCTTCCTGCCACAGCATATGACTCAACTAGCTAGATATTTAACCATGACACCTAAAATCCTCTTTAACTGTTTTTCCAAGATACATTCTCCATTCTTCAGTAAAGACCAGAATTCCTTATTGTTTAATGAATTACTCTTCTTTTGACCATAATAAAACACATTAACACCTAGGAAAATAATCGCTATTAATCTATCTAGTTGTCCCCTTCACATCTAATAATTTTGCCAATTCCAGTCATCAGCAGGCTTTATAAAATCATTGTAATACTTTCTTCCAGCTCACCAGTGACAATTGTGTTAGCTGTCCTACATACTGTTCCGATTTGTTACTGAAAATGTCAACCATTTCTCTACATGTGTTTGATTTTGCCCAGTCCTATTTTTTATCTGAAAATATTACTCAAAATGACATTGTGTGAACTATATTTGAAAAAGTGAAACTTTAGGTCTAGGAAGGCTGTCAAATTAGTTTGATAATAACTATTCTTGGTAAAGTGTTATTGAGTGACATTTGGGATCAGCTCTTGGTCAATGCAGAGAGAAAGTACCATAATAGACTCACCAGTTGTTTCAGCAAATGGAAGAATAATAATGTAGACTAAAGCAAAAACTGTAAAAAAACTTTTATAAAGTTGTTTCTCCTGACTTGCTGTAGAACCGCACAACAGAATTTCAGCTTCCATGGCTGTTATTCAGGCATGACTTACTTACAGATTTATGCTTAGAATAATATATATTTTTTTTTTACCAGAGTTTTTGAAAGCAATTTGCAGTTTGAACCAAGATATAGTCCACTAACTGGACTACAGGTGATGTGAACAAGATAGCTACATGATCTAGCATTCAGTGTATTTGTGAAAGTAAGGAAGCTTACCAAATAGTACCTGAATATTCCTACGTATTCCAGCAGTCAGTATGTTTATATTTAATTGTCTTACAAGGATACAGGCTTAAATATAAGTTCCTAATTAGACCATATGATTTAAATTTCATTGTGAATCTCATGATTTTCTAAGTGTAAATTGTGTAAGAGATTAACCTTGACCTTTTTAAAATTCATTGAAACTGAAGGGTTTTGGAATCAGCATTTGAGATCATGGGCAAATGAACTGGTATTGGGATTGTGGATTGTTGTGACTGCCCTTCACATGCTTTGTAATATGTTGCATTTACTATGTGTTATAAATAGTTCACCATTCTTTTTATAAGATCTTGGAATAAAGTAACCTGTTAACTGAATGTAGGATTTCCTGTATTAAATTTTTGTTTCCATTAAAAAGCCAGAATCTTCTCTTCCATTATTCAAATTGCTAAATAGTTTGGACTATATAATATATTAGATTTGAATTAGAGCAGTGTCAGTATTACTTTTCAATTGGGACAAACCGGTTTCTGTAGCTTTTAATATGCCTGCAGGGGTGCAGGATATTCAGAATGTTTGTGACAGTATCCCATTCTGAGGAGAAAGGGGGATGGCTTCCCTTTGGTTTTTTTTCTCTTTTTCTCCTAACCATTAGACATAGTATCAGGAGATCATATTTTCTACTCCAGACTTGACAAAGAGAGTCAGCAGTAAGTTCAGCAGTTCCTACAACCTGTAGTGCTGTTTACTGGTTGTCTGAGTTACACTTGAGAATCAGTGGTGAAGGGCTCACAGACCTAAGCAGGCTCTCCTTGCTTGACTGCCCTGTTCACAAGTTCCCCTGAGGAGATGTAGGTAGGAGCCATATGGCTTGGATTACCACACACACGAAAATCTAGAGATGAAAGGGTATGGGGAGTTCTCTGTTGATAGGGTGGATGGTCCCCTCAGACAGTAAATACAAAGATTTGCATATCTTTGTCAAGTTTGTTAAGTGATGCTGCATTTGACTGTAACAGTTGTTACAGTCATTTATAATAAAGCTAAGACCTTTTTGTTCTCCTTTTTCAATTGAATTATTTTGTCTCTCATCAAAAAAATAGCATCACAATGTTGTCAATTTTACAGGATGAGGTGTCATTTTCACTTTTATGTGAAATTGTCCTAAAACCTTAAGGAACCAGGAGCATATAGATAATGCATGTATCAATATTATAGCTCTAGCAAAAATACAATATGAAAATTAAAGTATTTATGCTTGCATATAGTTCCAATTGCTGGGGACTCTATATGTAATCACTTCCATTCTTCCTGGAAAATGTGCTCATAAGGAAGAACAATACAGCATCACAGCACTTTGCAATGCTCAATGGTGATTAGCCTGATTAAGTTATATAGTATTCACAATAAGTAATTTGGAAGTATATAATAATCAGAGATAGGCACAGGAGAAAACAGCTCCTATTCTACAGTATGTGCGTACTGCTAACTGTACAGTGAATGGCCATTTGCCTCTGTGAAACAGCATGTAGTTTCTTTTAAGTGCCAATTTTTTGACTTTTGTGAATAAAACATACAGTGACAATATATCTCATCATTCCTTAGCTTTAAGGAAACACTTCTGAACACTGGCAGAGTTTGGCTTCTTCCCTTCAGAATTCTGATCTACTTTAGATGTCTTCTAGGAGTTTATTCTCTCTTGCTGATAAGGAAGTACAGGATTTGTACCCTGTCCAGAGCTGCCTGTTGAAACATTTATTTCCAATACAAATTTTTACCTTAATCTTTTAATCCAGGAAATGACACCCAAAGAGAGACATGTGTTCTGCAGAGCAAATAAAATGCAATAGCTTCATCTATTAAATAAAAATGATACAGATTTTTGCAGCTGGAGCTTAAGAAACACTGCATAATAAGTAACGTTATTCGAAATACATTCCCCTTATGTTTCCATTTAAAAACATTCCTTTAATCTATGTATATTATTCTCCACTTGATTAGGCAGTTTGAATTTTTTTAGCCAAAATTCTCTTTGGCCTCCTCATAATGATTTTACTATAAAATGCCTTCAAATATTTTAAAAATAAAATAGCTTTCAATAACCAACACAATCAGTTATATTATTTACTATCTATAGAGCTCTGCAGAAGAAGCTTATTTTTTCTGTCAAGTTAACTTTGGAGTCGCTTATTCTATCCTTATTCTTTCATTTCTTGCAGTGGTACCATCATCATTACTAAACATTTATGTACAGCTGTGCGTGCACTGTCATAATGATTTAACAATATTTTGCAAGCAAGAGAAAGTCAGTATTTGTATCTTCAGTGTCTTTATTCAGACTTCTTAGAGACGCCTTTCTAGCAGCAATACTTATTGTGTACCACTGCTATTTTGCCCTTTGTTATTTGATAGAGTCACAAACTCTGAATTTGCCATAGAAAGTACTTGCTGTAATTGCCTCTGATTTCTCTTCATTCATTACAAGTATCAAGAAACAAGAGAAATATATTGACTTCGTAAAGAGGATATTAAGTACAGGAAAGGCTAAAATGCTCTGAATATTTAGGTACTAATTGGTAGGCTTGCTTATTTTCAAGAATACACACTAGGATGTCTTGTTATAGAGATGAATAATCTCCAGGCCTGCCTTGTGCTGCACTGACTGATAACCAAGCTGTCTTTCTTTAATTATTATCGTTTTTGTCTGTGGAAAAATTGAACTGAAACTACCCACCCAATTCTAATCCACAGACCAGTTAGCTGGGGATGCAGCCTTTCCAATTTGGATTCCAATTTAGACAATAAAAACAGATCCATATCCTATCATATGTGCCTGTGCCCTGCTGAGTGCATGGGAAGAACATAGTTATAAAAAAATCAGGCAGTTTTAGAGGAGTAGTCGTGGTAGATGTTTATTCAGTTCTGAGATTTAGAACCAAATAATGGAATATTTTGATTCTTTTGAATGATAAGCTTGTTTGCCTCGGAGTTGTAGGTTTTTTATTTTCTATACTGACGTAACTCATATATAAAAGATGCTATTTAGTAGCAACCCTTGTTCTAATGAAAGGAAAGTACATGTGTCATGCTTTTCATGAAAGAAAAGATTTCTAATAGTTCAAGTGTCAGGTAATGATAATTTTAACTGAAATCAACATTGGCATGAAATTTGGACAAGGCTTTCATTTTCTATGTCTATCTGATTTGAACAGATTATTTTTTAATACATCACAAAAATCTGGAATTTAAAAATAGTTTGCTGTGCAGAGATTAGAATGATCATAATTTCTTTTTTTTAACTTTTCAGAGTAAGTGGAGACCATCTGTCTATTAATTTTTCCCCGAGTTCCAACTGTAATTATTTTGTTGTGTCACATACCTTCATATTTAATCATTCCACCTATATGAAAAGTTTTATTTTTGACACATCTTAAGGGAAGACAAAAACATTTTTTCCCAACTCAGTCCAGGCTGAATGTTAACCCGTATCTCATGGCTTAAATGTTTTTCTTGCTTGGCCGAGATGCATCCTGAGTTTAAAAACCTTATCTGTTTTTTGTACACGTCTCAATTTAAATATTTGCAGAATGCATTTAGCACAAAATTGACATTTATCATGAGACTGTTCTTGAAATATAAGATTTACTGAGCAATTTAGATGTGGGAGGAACCCAGCTTTCATCCTGGATGCATGATGTTCTGAAAATAGAAGTGGTATTTCCGATGCTTGCTTATGATCCAGCTAAGTTGATATGTGCTGGCAAGGGTTTTTGGGAGCTGCAAACATTTCTTATTTTCAGGATGTCTTCTCAGTTTTAAATCAAATCTCCATTTCTTCCAGCTGACCATTAGATAATGTAACTATAATCCATTTGAGTTCTGAAACTTAAAAGAACCTGAGTTCCAGGACAGTGGGGTTCTATTCAGATTCTTTCTTAAGATTTGTTTATGGTTGTGCTTTATTATGCAAATATGAACATCTCTTTCTGTCTTCTGTAAAATGTGCCTATGTTGTCTTAAAAAATATTTTTAATTTAAAAAATAATGATACAGAGTCTTCTTAACTAGTTCTCTGATTTTGATAGCAAACAGCAAGGGAGCAGGCTTACAATGATAACTTACATGACTTTTTTTTCCCATGTATGCATCCTCAAGACTAGATCAGAAAGAAGCCATATGTTGTTAAGCAGTCAGAGAGTGCTGTACCTGCTAGTACCATCCTACTATTCTAAAAGCAAGTGCAGTTTTGTGCATTAACTCCTTGTAATGTACAGCCACATGTATTGGCTGGGGTAGATAGCACTTCAGCTTCAGGCATGGGAAAACAGGACAGGTGGAATTTGCAAACTTTGCAGACTTCTCCAAGGAGTAACGGGAAACTATTCTTCTTCACTTCGTGCTGAGGGATACATGCTGGTAAACCAAGGACTGGACCAGGTCCTGTCTTGAAAGACTTGTCAAGCACATGCTGATAGGGTGTTTAGCAACGACACCAGTACCTTTCAACTCCACTTCAGTTTTTGCTTCCAGTACATCTGGAGCAGAGCAGAAACAGTGAAATTTACAGAAAGGGCAAGGCAGTCTTGGTGTCTAATTTTTAATTTACAAGTCTGCAATGTGCCTAACAAGAAGCCAGCTAGATAAGCTCAGCTTTTCTGCAAAAGCTGCTATGGTTAAGTGCAGAGGGCTGCACTTAAAGTTCAGACTTTACTTTCTCAACAGAGAAAGTTCATACTTTCTCTGTGTTGCACGTGGCCACAAAGTTACATGTAAAGGCTGAAGACAATGATAATTTAGCATTTTTGTTAATTGTTTTGCTTATTTTGCACTTTTCACTATACCTGGGTTTAAAATCTGGTTTAGAATTTATCTGATCTCAGTAACATTTTTTTAGGATGATCTAGAAACTGTTTCCATTTTCTCTCTGTTCCTTTATGAAGCACAAGTATTTGTAAAATTACATTGAAATCCCAATATGCTCCATCTTTTTGGCATTCTGATGTAAAATCACCAAACAGTTGAGATTGCAAAGCAACTGTGAAAGTGTCTGGTCCATCCTCCCAGCTCAAAGCAGGTCAACTAAAGCAGGTTGCCCAAGGTTGTGTCCAGTGGGGTTGGCTGCATAACCTCTCTGACCAACGTGTTCTAGTTACTAATTGTAAAAAAAATTTCCTCATGTTTAAGTGGATTTTCTGCAGTTTTAATTTGGGCTCATTGCAATTTGTCCTTTCACTACCACTGAGAGGCCTGGCTGTATGTTCTTTGCTCCCTTCCATCAGGTACTTGCATACTTTGATAAGATCCCTCTAAACCTCTTCTTGTTGAAGCCTTCACAGCTCTCTCAGCGTTTCCTTGTATGGCAGAGACTGAGGTGCATTTGTCATCTTTGTGGCTCTTCACTGCACTCACTCCAGCATGTCTCTGTATCTTACATCCTGGTGAGCCCAGAACTGGCCACTGTGCACCACGTGTGGCCTCACCCATACTGAGAAGAGTGGGAGGATCACCTCCCTCAGCACACTGGCAATGATTTTCTTAATGCAGATCAGGGTGCTGTTGGCCACCCTTTACTGCAAGGTCACAGTGTTGGCTTATGTGCTACTTATTACCCAAAAGGACTTCTCTGCAAAAGTGCTTTCTAGTTGGTTAGACCCCAGTCTGCACTGGTGCTTGGGGTTGTTCCTCCTTAACCCCTTGTTGAACTTCATGAGGTTTCTGTCAACCCATTTCTTCAGTCTGTTGAGACCTCTCTGAATGGCAGCACAAGCCCCTGGTCTCTCAAACACTGCTCACAATTTTACATCATCTGTAAACTTGCTGAGACTGCACCCTGTCCTATCATCTGCACAGTTAAATTATAATGCTCAAAATGCTCCACACTGATACTAAATTGTGTGGTATTTTCACTCTGCTGCCTTTCCCTTGAATTGATGAAGAAAGATGATAGATGTTAGGGGAGAGATGTGCTGTACACAAACAACAGAAGGTCACTTCTTAATTTCCTCTATTCTGACAAGGGAATCCAGAACAACAGTTCAGATGTAAAGGATATTGGGCTTGGAAACATGTGAGTCTAGTTTTGAATACTGTATAAATGCAGGATTTTCAGATTCAAGGCCTCATTGTGACTTCATTTTGAGCACCAAATGTATTAGTTTTGGGTCTGGCTCACTGAAAAGGAAGTAACCTCTAGCACATGTTTCTGGTTTTCACTATATGCCGCTTCTACCTCACACATGTAACATCTCTTACATTTACTGTTAAATGAAGTACATAGTTTGTTCTGTTTAAATGTCTCTTCACACCTTGCTTTATAGAATTTTTTGAACATAATAACATCATGAAATTACTACTGCTGTACTTAATCTGTATTCTACATATGTCTGTACATTGTAGTTCACAATTTCAGAGTTCATACTTAATGGGCAGTAAAAACCTATTCAATAACTGTCTTCTTGGAGATATTTTATTTTTATCAGGATTATTAGTTTATTGGTTATTCATTTAAGTAGGCTCTGTTTAAATGTTTCTGTGTTTTTTTTTCAGGCTACAAAGTTCTTGGCCATAATTGTACTGACAGCTGTGGTTCCAGTAATCCATTTGTATAAAAATCAAAGTAACTACTCACAACCTTAAAACTGAAAATTGATAAAATGGTGGAATAGAGTTTAAACATGGAAGTCAGAGAAGGAGAGAAAAATTGTTTATTACTTGTTATATTGTTTATTATTTATAAAGCTAAATT
The DNA here is from genome assembly GCA_013398175.1 of Climacteris rufus. NCBI lineage: Eukaryota > Metazoa > Chordata > Aves > Passeriformes > Climacteridae > Climacteris > Climacteris rufus. Next base: position 570,536 of record VZRZ01008350.1, on the reverse strand, counting down.
AATTTTAAATGTGATTCACACTGTGATGTAAGCATCGATAGTAGCTTCACAAATTAATTATATAAATAAATAAAACAAAAATAAACCTCTTATCTACTGATTGGGCCATATTCCAGTCTTACAGAATTATTCAAGTATTTTTCTTGCCGTAAGTATGTCTAGAACTTGCTACATAGATGTTGCCAGTTTGTAGGGAAAATAGTTGTCTGGCAGGTTTGGTAGCCTGTGACTTCCATAGCCAAAGAGTATGGCTATCGGGTGGACTACCTGCTGAAAGACATGTCACTAATGGCACAGGGTCTGCTGACCCTTGCTAATCTCTTAGCCTGAGAAGTTGAGAGGAATTTGTACTTGTGAGGAAGGCACTGTTATTTGGAACTCCAATGCCAAGCATTTTATCTGTGTTCAGTTTGTCACTTAGCAGGAAGGAAATGGAAATGCACTTGAAGTGTGATAGGCTCAGGAAAGTACTGGCAATAGTGGAATATCTGAGGTGTGGTCACTCTTGGCTGTGATACACTAAGTTAAGATACAGGTAATATACACTTCAGTGGAGCAATTTGGAATCTGATAGGTGGAGATTCCTGCCAGGAGCATTTATGATGTAAAATAGGATTGTGGCAATCAGGGATATGGAGAGAAAGAAGGGTGAATTCAAGGCAGGTAGAATCCACATCATCGTAGGGCATGGACTCATTCAAGTGGTCAGTGCTTTCATAAAATAATAGGGCAGGTGTCATAAATTCATTTGTGTTAACAGATAAGGTTGAGCCCTGTGGAAGAAAGTGAAAACTACAGAATAACTGTGTGGTCAGCTGCCCCCATAAAGCTGAATTTGCCACAGATGATAACTGTGTCAAGTGCCCTGAGCAAGTTATAGACAGACAAGGAATTAATTTTATTTTTTTTTCCCAGAAGTCTTAGGTTATTCTTTGCTCAGATACAAACCTACAAAGAGCTTGAAGGAAAAAGCAAAAAGTGGGCATCTTATGTCAGATAGTCCTGTGCTTCAGGTAATGATACACTTGTGCTTGGCAGGTTGTTCTTCTGCAGCTGTGAGAAAGGTTGCCCTTTCTGTCACATGCATACCTTGTGTCAGAGCTCTAAAAAGTGAATTGCAATGAAGGAAGGCTTCTGGTCATCAGTTTCAGTTGCTTTTCAGGTGATGCCACATGTCTTGTTGCTCTCTGCTGAAGAAGTTGTTGAAAGAATCCTTTCCTATCAAATATGTTGCTGAAAATATGATTCAGCTCTGAGAACATGGTATCATGGCCTGCTGCTTCTGCTGTCCCAGTGATTCCAGGTTATATTTTCACAGTTTCAAAGCAAACATGGGGATTGCATTCACCTTCTCTTTTTCCTTTCTCAAGTGCAATTTCAGACTGAATTTTGAATGCAGCCAGGCCTTCTTAGATATGATGTCCTGGCTAGGAGGACACTGACTGTGATGCTGAGGACACTGTACAAGCCAGAACAAACCACCTGTTTATTGCAAATTGCAATGGCTCTAGGTGTACAGAAGTTAAATTTACGTGTCTAATCTAAGTACTGACATCTCAAAATACACCTGCTTCATATATTTGGAATCAAATTATTTAATATACCAACATTTCCAATGTCATGTTTTATGGATGACCTCACTTGCATAGTGATATACCTTCTTCAACTCCTACTGATTTGAGTAAAATCTGAACCTAAAATCTGTTTAGGAAGAAATTAAAGGATCCATTAATTGTTTACAATAAATATATTTATTCATTGGATAAATAGTATTTGAGATTCCAGTGTGCTTGGTCTTGTCACAGGTTCCATTAATGCTTTTTGTAATAGGCAGGAGATGGGAGGAGGAGATAATAGTTCTGAATAAAAGGAAACAGAAAAAATCATAAAAAAAACCCAATTAACTCATGTTAAATGTTTTCAGAAATACAGCTCTTTGAATACAGATGCAGACAGCAGCAACACTGCAGTTCTGTCAGAAGACCCTATTGTTTTGGGTTGGACTGGACAGGAATTAACTAGGCAGTCAAGCCACCATGTGTACTAATGCCATCTGCTGTAGTAGAGTTTTGCTCATGTAGATATACTGGGAAATCCTTGATCCCTTTCTCGTGCTACTGATGATATGCTCACTCATGCATTTCAGTATTTCTGGCTTCCACCCAGCACCAGGTCAGCTTGCCCTGTTAAAGGGCAGGTGAGGGTGCTGTCATGCCGAGGTCACCTCTTGTCAGTGTCTCCAGCTCTGTGCTCTGCAGCTGCCTGGCACTGACCTGGCACTGACCTGGCACACAGGGGAGTCACTCAGTGATGGACTGGAACCTGTATTCTTGTGCAGGTTATTTTAATTATGCATTCATTCTTGAAAGCGCTGCTGCTATTGTAAAGCAGACTTTGTAGTGCACGTGAATCTTGAGAACGCAGTCTTTATGTGTAAAATGGAAATATTAAAGGTGTTTTGGGCTCACAGTGCTGCAGAAGAACATGTTTTCAAATTTTTCTGTCAATGGTGAAAACAATGATATAAGCAAAATAGGACAGAAAACTTTTGGCCACTATTAGTGTGTGTCACCTAAACATCACACGCAATTTTTAGTACTATTTAGTTTTAGATAAAAGTCAAGAAGTCCACTCATCTGATATCAGAAGACTGCTTTAATATGTTTCAGGTACTGATCTTACCTCATGTTCAGACTGGCTGAAGTTGTCTTACATATTTCTGTGGAAAACTGTATTTCCCCAAGACTGACTTCTGGGTAATGCTACGTTGTTTCCCTCTTGCTCAGCTTCAGTTTAACACCACTGGTTGTCTCTTGTCCAGCCTTTTTTATGCACAGTGTTCAAGTCTTGTGCTGCTTCCCACTTTATTTTTGAAGCTATTAACTTGGCAATGTCATCTGATAATGACTTAAATGTCCAGTGGAATTCCAGATATATTAGATCTACTTTTCCTTTTTTCACTCTGTGAAAGAAATTGGGTGCTGTGTGAAACCTTAATAAAATTAATTGCCTTTATGTCATTCCCTTTTGACCATTTCAATTTGAATTATTAGCATATTTTTACCTGTGGAAGTCACCCTAGGCTTGAGTTGTCTGTTTTGATTTTTTCCTCCTTTCTTAAATAGGTATGAAACTTTGTAATGTCTGTTCAGAAGTTGCCACCCCCAGCTTGATAGAATAACAAAATCTGTGATTAACTCTGCAAATTTCAGTTTTGGACTGGTGATGATATAGTTCATCATGGGACATGGAGTATACTGTATTATTCAATTCTCTGTACCATTATCCCTGAGAACATCATATTTGTTGAAAATAGTCCAGATAAAATGTTTTTCTCTGTACAGATCACTTCTATTCCAGGCCAATCAAAGAGCAAAACTGCATTGTATTGAAGTCAAAACCATCCAGTTGTTCTGTACAGTGTTGTGTTGAACTATCTTTTTCAATGAAAAAAATTGTTAAAATTGAGATTCTTAAAATTTGTTTATCAGTGGGTCTCTTCATGTTTTCTTTATAAACTTTTTGCCTATTCATTATATTCTTTAAAATGAAAAAATCCATTAGGATCTGGATACCATTTTTAACAACTGAGGACTAGTAATACCTCCCAGCCACTGCTTGTTGATCTGGCCTTGAGGAGGGGTTTTACTACACTATGGGGAGTAAAAATCTGTCTGGTTTTGACATTGACAGTCTTTAAGCTAACTTGCAAATACTGTTTTTCCTCAAAATGGCCACAAAACTATTGCTTTCTTGAGCAAGCTTATTGTTTTCAACTGTCAGCTTTCACATTTCTGTACCATGAGAAATTGATTTTCTTAAGTCCAGAACAGATTTTATGTGATTCATAATCAGGGAGAAATAATATAAATCAGTTTCCTCACTTTTCATATTAGCTCTGTTTTGCCAGTTAGAACAGATTTAGCTCTTTGATTGGACTATTTCCAAGATGCACTGAAGAAGTAATATAAAATTCTCAATTTTGCAATCAGCTTTTAAGCCTAGATTAAGATATTTAAAGAGGAAGAAGTTGCAGATTTACAGAAATGATGGGATAACTCAGTTGAGAATCCCTCAAAATTTCATTTAGTATAGTTAGAGAAAAGAAAAAGAAAATAAATTTAAAGCTGGTAACTTTCATTTTATGTATATGTAATAGTTCTGAACATGGAAGACAGTGGTTAGGATGGGCACGAAGAGAAAAATATTACTTAGAGGCATGAGCTGTAGTGAAAACTAAGTGGATTCTGGATCTATGATGCATGGGAAAGAAAGAATTTTAATTAATTGTTTTGAACAAGTGATGTTGAGGCATGCTAGAGAGGGATTTGCATAGGTGGCCAAGAACTCAATTTTCCTATGGTTCAGCAGCCTTTTCACCAAAACAAAGGACTTTCAAAGAATTGTATCTGCCAAAGTAAAGCTGAGCTAGTTACTTGAGATCTGGGTTTCATTTCCCTTGTCTGCTTTTTCAGCAGAGTCAGCAGAGAAAATGATTACTTTTATTTAACCATATACAGTTTAACATTTTTCTGCATAATTGTGCAGACTTTCCAGGCAGTAGTAGATGGTCCCTTGCTCAGGATGAGGATCACAGCCCTATCTCAACACTTTAAAGTGTTACAACTTTTTAATTTGAAGTCCTTTGAGGATCTGCAGTAGGTAGAACTTTGCTTTATCAAGCAACCCATCTCAGCAGTTGAATTCTTCTATTAAAAGGTTCTGAGGCATGAACTCAGTACTACCGTAAGTGACAGAATAATTGGCCTCTTAATTTTTTTACAAGTGCTAAAAGCATATAGCTAAGCCTCCTGCATTTTTTTTTCAATGCAACATGAGAACCTGTAATATTTGTGAAGTCATTTCTCTAGTATATTAGGGCCACATTTGCATCGGAAAATTTTGCAGCAATTAAGTAGCAAGCAGCTTTCACCACTTGTCTAATTTGCTCTCTGCTTTGGTATCTCCAGTTTGTGGAAAGAAATATGGTCTTTTTGGCAGCTTAATGAAACAGTAATATGGAAATTCAGGGGGATGCTTTTGTTTTTCATGAGAATTGGTAAGATTGGCCAAAATAGGGAACAAGCTCTAGGAAAAAGTCAGTCATTCAGCAGTAGCAAAATCAGCTGCATGGTAATAGGTGCAGACAGGGAATTTGGTACTTTTTTTGACATGCAGACAGTGAGCAATACATAGGTTAGAGAAAAGCCAAACAGAACAAAGAAATTGTGTGTAGAACTTCCAAAGTTGACTGAGCACTTGTTTTTGGATTTGATCAGAGTTTCAATCTAACTCTTGCTACTAGTACAGCCCTTCATGATTTACCTGGTTGGCAGACCTTCAAGTACAAACCAGGACCAGGACACAAAGTTCTGTTGCAAAGTTTTAACTCAGTATTGAAATGTGTAGATTATGTACATATACCGAGATTAAAAGATTCAATATTTAACTTGTGAAACTTCATGTTCTGAATGTAGAGAATATTTAGGTGGAAAGGTGATTTCATCCTTTTCTTAACAAACAGAATTTCAAAGAATTGGTTTAGTTGTCAAGTAACTTTCACATTTTATACTGTAATATTCTTCTAAGAATAAAGATGCTTGAAAATATTACTGCTTTCAGTATTACTAGATGATATCTGGAAGATATCTTCTTCAAAATTCTTCAAAGATATCCTTTTACTCTTTGGGAATATTCTCTTCTATGCCTGCATAGAATTTTTAAAAATGCAATGTATTTCTTACATCTGTCTTTACCAAATGGCTGACCCATGAACCTTCTTTTGCATGTGTAGTGTCTCCTGTGTTGTATTTCTTCTGGTAGGCAATGAATAATGGAAGGAATATTATTTTTGTAGGGAGAGGATTCTCATTTTCCCCTTAGTGGTGGAAAAAGCCAGAATAAAAAGACTCTGTGCTTATAGCAAAACTCCAAATCTGTCTAAAGGTTACATTTACTTTTTGTCAGATTGTATTAATATAATTTTAGTCATTTTCAGTAATAAATGTGTGATCAAAGGTTATCCATATAGCTAAATAGCTGTTATTACCATGTGCCATTTTAGCTACTTGGATAATTTGTCAACTCTGTATACAAACAGACAGTTTACAAATAAGAACTTTCACTCCCATAGTTAAAATCATAAATCAATAGCAATTTTTCATGAGTTGATCCAGCTGCTTATCACCCACCTAACAGACCCAATTACCTTTACATTCATCTAACATTTTAGGTTGGAAAGTGGGTTTCTGTTGCCTTTATGTTCCTCCACTGAAATGTAAATTTAACACTCATCAGTTCTTACGTACATGATTCTTGGTACTGCCTGTTTCTAGAAGACTTGGGTTTCTCTACTGCCTGATGTTTCTGTGGTATCAGTTATTAATTTATGCAGTTGTGTTTATACTACTCTGTAACAATCACAAAGTTGCCAGATTAAGGTTATTTCAGATACAGAACTGGAGGCACTATCCTGGGCTCTACTCCAGTTTCTCAAAGCTGGAACTAGCATCAGCTCTTTCTAATAAACTTACCAAACAGCCTTCTAAGAGCAGAGCGAGTATGGTTTTGCCACCTCCACTCAAATTACATGGGATTGGCTGCTTCCGTGATGTTTCAATACTTTTAAGTTCCAGCAAAAATTCCATTGACCAGTTTGAACTTGTTTGTCCTTTTCCCACGTATGCTTCCTCTGTTTCTCCTGTTCTTTAGCCTTGCTCCATTATAAAAGCCGGTTGTGCTCCCTTCCCAGGCTTCAATTCTCTCATGTAAATTTACCAAACTCTTGTAATTTCATCTTTTATCAGTTTTTATTTTCTCTCTTAAAAAAGGAGAACTAACTAAACAAATTCTGAACAGCAGCATGCTGATGGAGTCTCCCACATGCCTTGCTACTTTATGTCCAGGACAATACTTTGAAATTAGCTCAGCTTTGTCTGGGGACTGGACCAAATGATGCCAGAAGTCATTCCAACCTCTGTGATTATTGCTCCCTCAACTCAACAGAAAATAATCTGTTCAGCACATCTATTAGACTGAGATTTTAAAATGTACACTTCAAATAATTTACTTAATCGTCCTATAGAAAAGATCAACAAAATCTTTCCTGCTTCCTGCAGAATCTGCTGCTGTTTTCATGGGAGTGTTTCGTGTCCACACGTCTGGTGGAGAATACAGAAAGACAGGACAACCTATAATATATAGGTGACTACCATGTGGTCTCTTCAGTGCAAAATTCAGACAACATTCTGATAATTAAGACTATTATTTGTTGCAAACCCACCACTTAGGAGGCACAGTAGGAGTTTGCTTCTGGCTCCAACAGACATAAGCTGCAGGACAGGAAGTAGCTAAGTAAAAAGAAGAAACATCCTGGCTCTATTTTCTTCTGCAGGGGGGAGGAGATACAGAGAGAAAAGGAAAGAATTGTGTTCATGGAAAGAGGCAAAGGTGAAGAGCCCTGTGAAGGGAGGTTTCTTGGAAGGAGCTGAGTGAAGCTAATGTGAAGAGGCTATAGGGGAGGAGAACTGGGAAGGACTGTGATGTGTGATTTCACACAGTGACAGACTTTGTGTGTCTGTGTATTGGGAATTTCCTGCGTGGAATACACTTCCTTCAAGGCAGAGGTCATCTGGCTTCTGTCTGCATTATTTCCCTAAGGATGTGATGAATTTAAAATGAATCATCCCCTCAAAACACAGAGAAAATTCCTTTCTATTAGTTACCAAGGACAATGCAGAACAACTATTGTAGCTGAAATAGTCATATAAAAGTGTGGTCATACTTCACATAGTTTACGTAAAACAGTGATCAGCATGAGGCTCTTGGCTTGATCTTCACATTAAGGATTCAGTCTTCTGCAGAAGGGATATCCTCGTGCAGTTTGCTCATATTGAGATGAGGAACTATTATATCTAGTTCTATCAGACTGTACACAAGTGCTCTAATAGCTGAACTATTGGAGTGAGAGGGAGGAGGGAATGAAGAAACTAGACCTCACTTTATCTTTCTGGGTGTTGTACTGTTTTCTTTAAAGTGTGACAACCATTATCATACTTCCTGTGCAATACTGTCCATAAGGCATGCTTAAAGAACATGGTTTTATGGGTACTGATAGGCTGTGTTGTGATTTAGGCACCAGACTGCTCCATTGCCTTAGGGCAGAGATGATTCTACCTCTCCACTATTGATTTCTGTAATTTGCCATTTCTGATTCTATTTTAGATGCTTGTTTGGTTTGGATCAGATCCAAATCCCACCACTGGGACTGAAGGAATATCATAGTATACTGCTATCTAAACTGCTCTGCTGTGGAGAAGTGGCAAAATTTAAAATTTAAAGGAGCCTGAGGAACAACCTCATTGCTCTGTAGCTTCCTGAGGAGATGAAGGGGAGAGGACACCTGGGAACAGTTCGAATCTGCACCAGGGGAGGTTCAGACTGGGCATTAAGAACCATTTCTTTACTAAGAGGGTGTTCAAACACTGGAACAGGCTTCTAGAGAGGTGGTCAATGCCTTGAGCCTGTCAGTGTTTAAGAGGCATTTGAACAGTGCCTTAACCTGCTGTAACCTTTGGTCATCCTGGAGTGGTCGGGCAGTTGGACTCAATGGTCCTTGTGGGTCCCCTGCAATTCAAATATTCTTACTCTATTCTCTTCTAAGTGTGCTCATGTGTAAGTAGATCAGTTTTGGAAATGAGCTCCTTTCTCAAATAATAAATAGGTTTGAAGCAAACAGGAAGAACTAACGTTATTAGCAGAAATCCAGCCCTGGGCTAATTCCTTCTCTTTGTGAACCATTATCCTTTTTCTTAATTAATTACTAATGGAAAATTACACAATTAAGTAATTTGGTTTGATTTTGGCTTCTCTAAATAAAAATGAAAGAGTGGTTGTATTGATTCAGAACTGGGGTCCATCTCGCCCATCTATTCCTGTCTGGAATGTTTAAGGGCATGAAACGGACGTCAGGGGAAGAGTGAGAGTAGGGCAGTCACACAGTACTTGTTTCCCTAAAGCTGTTATTGTGTCCTAGTTTAAAGTTAAATAAAATACACAAAGTATGTATTGTCATCTAAATTATTTTCCTTGGAACAGCATACTGTAGAAGGCTTTCACTCTGAAGAAAATCTCTGTGTTCACTGTCACACCAGTTACTGTCTGCTCTTAAACTGCTTTAAAGAACTGAAGCTAAAGGAAAGTGGCTGGTTTCAAGCTGAGTAGCAACTGTTCTGTCCCTAGGTGACCAAAATCATTCTAAATGGAAGTGAATGCGTTTTGGGGGGTTGATCTGTGTGAAATTAATTCAGTAACAAAATAAAATTTACTATAATTGGTACTCTGGTAGACCATTTCAGGAGTGATGGTCAAAAACTACAGGAGAACAGACTGTGTTATGCTTTGTCCATTAAGTAATAGCCTTTGGTGCCTGCTTTGCCAGCTCTTAAGCAGTGCACTGTGAGGAATGCAAGACTGCTGGTGCCTTTCCATGCATGCTGTGTACTTGAATAGTGCTCTTAGTGGTGTAGCACCTGAACTTTACATCACATTTAAATAAGAAGAAACAGAACAGTTTTATTAAGCACAATCAGTATAGGGAAATTGAATATAAATGGGACTGGGGCAGTTTAAAATTTGTTTTTAAAGGAAAATAATGTCTGCAAATTTCTGCAAATATTAAATGCAGAGGAAAGCATTGATTTTTGAGACCTATTTGGAAATTTGACTGCAAGTATTTCCGTGCATCGTTGGAAAGAAATACAAAACTTTCATAGCACAGCCACGAAGTTCTTCTATTGATTTCGTAAAACCTAGGGAATAACAATAATTTGTCTGGGAAAAAAAATTAGACAGTTCTCTTTTCCCGCAGGAACTTGAATCGAGGCTGTTCTAATAAAGATGGGAATTAACCACCTGAATGGTTTTTTGGCATCTACAGCTAAGAACTTTGTCATCATTTTAAAAGTCAGTTCAAAATTTCCAAGGTGCAAAACAGCGGCCATCAGTAAAATATGTGTGGATTTGTGGGGGTATTGTTTCTTTATTTTATTTTGTTGGATTTTTTTAACGCTTTCCAGGATCATTGTAGGGGATTGGATGAGGTTGTTAGAACATCAAAAGGACTTCTTGATAGGGTGGCCAAGTTGGTACCACAGCTGACTAATAGAGTGCTATTAAGTATTTGAGAGGGGCTACAGTATCACATTTATAGAGGTGAAGGGAGTGACTACCAATGTCAGAGTTTTTGATGTAATTTTAAATTAGCCACAAAAAAAAAAAGTTGCTCTTGGGGATTATTTTTTTCTGTGGTAATTTATTGAGGGCTTGGTACTTTTTGAAAGAATTATTTCATGTAAAATTTATTATTAGGTTGTTTGGAGTTTTTCCCTGATATTTAGTTGACACTAAAAGTTGTTTACCATTTTGCAGACAACCTGAAGTGTACTGCTGATTTAAAATCTGCTTCTCCTTTGGTTTAGATGGAATATCAGTTTCTCAGCCTCCTTGCTTTTTGTGAAATGCTTCTGAATCTTTTTCCTTCCACCTTTCACAACCAGAAAAGCAATTTAAAAGTCAGTGAGACAGTATCTGCCTGTAATTATATACGGCAGTGTTTGTGTAGGTCCATTGTAGAAATAATTGAAAAGATCATGTGCTGATACAACTCCTTTTACAATCCTTTCATAGCTTTTCTACAATAGTGTTAGATATAATTTAATGGATAGTTTTAGATATAATTTCATTAATTGTTTTAGAAAACAATAAAAATATTTTTGTTTAACAGATAGCTATAGCACTTTCTCAAAAAGATGAGTGACAACTGTAAACTAAATGACTTCACACAAAGGAGAGACACACGAACATTTCTTGGATAATTAAAGAAATACAAATATGTGAATTTGCCCTGGTAGCCTTCATGCAGGCTCAGTGATAAACCAAGGAGTGTGACAGAAACAGTGAATGAAAGAAAACTTAGACCACTTTCTAGCAAGGAGTGAGTTTCTTTGCATGGTGTTCTTCTGGGGACCCATAAGGCAATGAATAACCAAATGCTATGGCCTGCTGTGCATGTCCACTGATGTATTTTGGTGCATGGGATAAACCCCATTAATTTCTGCAGGCTGCACAATAAATACCATAGTAGGAGAAGTGTGCACCACGTGGTGAAGCTCCTTCATGTACTGAATATTCTGAATCTATCAAGGCATTCCTCTGAAGCAGACCGGATCTCACATTAGGCCGTGTAATGTCTATAACAAAACTCAAGTGATGCTGCAAGTACTGCTGGGTCCAGGCAGTGTGCAAAATATGTGTGTTGGGCTGGGGGTTTGGTGTAACTTACCATTGCCCACCATTGCTCGTGCTGCCAGTGCCACAGGCACACTTCCACATTCTAGGAGTTCAACTGATTCCAAGGTGCCCTTGTTCCTCCCAGCACCGGCTTTGAAACTGAATCCTTGGGTGTTTGTACAGGCCCTATGGCAACGCTGTCTTAGGATGTCTTGGGCAGCTTTTCCTCTGCCAAAGTACTCAACAGCATTTCCCACCTCTGGGCTACCTCCCATGAGGATTTTGGTTACTTTTATAGAAATATGGCTGATGAGCATGGTCCAGGAAAGCAGTATTCTGATGTAACTTTCAGCATTCACTTCTATGCCATCACATCTGCTTTTGTCTCCTGTAGATTGTGGGGAGAGGTGTTTGATGGTCTTTTGTAACTCACCTTGTTATGCAGTTGCTGGCTGTCTCCACAGAGCCCATCTTATCATGCTGGGATCTTACTAGGTCCATCATGAAGGGGCAACCACTTCTTGTTTAACTTTACTTGAGGTGCAGCTCCCTAAGGTCTGGTTTGTTGCTTGTTTATAGACATATTAAAGGTCAGGCTGAGATTTTTCTATTCGTGCCTGAAAAGGGATAAATTTGGTGTAAGGAGATGCTGGTAATAATCAGACATCCTCAGCTGGCTGGAGAAAATCTGCATTTTTGCAATGCTTTGTGCTTCTGGTGTTTCCTCACTGTGCCAAGGAAGGTAGAGCTCCCCAGGTGATGCTCCCAAAATGAGCTCCCTGCAGCGTGCTGTGCTCATTTGCCTTTCGTCCTCCCAGTGTGCAAGGTCACACACAGAGGGCTTCTTGCTCCTTTGGTGCTTTTCTGACATGCATGCAGAAATGGGAACATGTGAGTTCAGTTGGAATCAAGATGACTGCTCTGTGGCTATTTACTTTTCTCATTCTTGCCTAGGGAGGGAAAACAATTTTTACTATTTTCCTAAGGACTATTTCCTTGCCTAGGTGGTTGTTAAAGGTAAAGCTCTAGGAACAGTGTAGTGCATCCTTACACAAGACAGGTTCATGAGCTTCAACATTAACATCAAGAACTAAACATGTAACAATATTCTTCTTTTGTTTGATTGGTTGATTTTTAGCATTATCTTCTCATCTTTAAGTTACTCAGTTTCCTTGGGTTTTTCCTTCAATTCATTGTATTTTCCGAAGACAGTATAAGTATAGAAGAATCAAGTTTTGCATAGTTGAATGGTAAAAGAGGATTCTTTATATCACTGAAGTAGAATTAAGTAGAACAGTACTCATATTTGTACTAAGAATATTTGAAGTAGATGCAAGATGCAATGCCAATAATAAAAGAAGAATACAGCAAATAAATCATAATTATTCTTCTGAGTTTGAGTTAAGGGAGGTATAATGCTATCTACATGAGTTCTTAAGGTTTATCCTACCATTTTCTAATACTATACTAATCTAATTCTGATTGAAATCCCTTCCTCAAACTCTTTAGATGGGCACAGGTTTCTCTAGTTTGGAACATCTTGAGAAAGAATTTTATTGCTCAGCTTCCTCAGTCAAAGGTACTGGAGTTTGCAAACTTACATAATGAGGCATAGGAATATGCAGAAAAGTGATTGATAACACATTTTTCTATAGAAAAAAAAAAGAAGGAAAAAGCTTTGTTTTGCTGCACATGCTGAAAAATTTATTAGGGAGAATACTTATATTATTTTTTTTTTGTCTTTTCATGTATTTGATGTAACTGTAGTCGATTGTACTGATCTCTTGTGAAGCTAGGAAACACCTAAAAGAAAAGGACAAAAAAATGTGCCCTTTTATTCAGTCAAGCAGATTTGGCACAGCTGTGTGACAGCCTAAAGGCTCCCTGCACAAACATGTCAGGTTGCTTCAGTCAGGAATCTTTTTCAGGCCAAAAGGAAAAGTTCAGTTAATAAAACAAAACAAAACAAAACAAACAAACAACCCAACACACATTAAAAATCCCCCACCATAGAGTATCTAAATTAAAACAATGGCAAACTCTAATAAGGTATTTTTAGGGAAACCCTTTAGGTGTTTGTGTGTAAGGCTCTGGCATTGTTTTGTAAACAAGCAATGGCAGCTTCAATATCCAACTGTAATGGATTATTTAAAAGCTTAAGACCCTGAATTTAACTAGAGAAAACAGCACTCTTTTCATACCAGAATGTATTGATATCATTGTAGGAGCAAATACAGTTTTAATAGAGAATCATAAGATCTTTTAGGTTGGAATAGACCTTTATGACCAATAAGTCCAACCTTTAATCCAGCACTGCCAAGTCCACCACTAAATCATGTCCCCAAGTGTCACATCTACACATCTTTTAAATACCTCCATGGATGGTGACTCCACCCCTACCCTGGGCAGCCTCTTTCATATTCCACATGTTGAATAAGAAGAGGTAGCATTAGGAATAAAAATTTTGATTGTGGATTTGTTACCTTGACTATAAAAACTACATTATTTATTAAAAAATCATTGCAGTAGTGGTGAGGAGAAGCATGACTAAAACTGGAAAAGCCAAAATGTAGTCAAAATTCAGTTTGATCCAAAGATTAATATGAATACAGTGCAGTGTTTCTGTGGAAGTCAGACAAGTGATATTGGGGATTACTGCTAATCAACCACAACTGATTCATTAAACATAATGAACTTTGTTACATTTTGTATAAATGTGCAGCTAGAATTCCTGGGAATGATAATTCACTCTTTATGCACAGGCTTGTTTTTCTTTTCTCCCTTTTTTTGGATGAGGTGGCATAGGCTTTTACATCAGTGTGTTCTTGCCAGCAACATCTAGTAATTCATTCTGCCAGCAAGAATGCCACCTGAGATACTACATTTTATTTCTGGCTGGTGAGGTGCTATCTATCACATAGAAGTCTGGATACTGGAAGAGGGACGGTAGAGTGGAAAGTAATATATTACTTACTATGTATTGTGCTAATTACAGAAAGGAAGATTGCTCTCAAGTCCCAGTGTGTCAGATGAAACTGCAATTGTTTAGTGATTCTGAAAATCAGGCAAAAGGAATTTAAAATGGGAAAAAGTGTTATTTCAAAAAGAGCCACTGTTCCTAGTCACCACTAGGGCTACATTTCAAAAGGTAATTTAAATTAAAGTAATTTTTTCCAGCTCAGCACTTTGCAGTTATTATTGTGTGTCAGATGATTCCAGCAGTGTTTATCTTCAATATTGTTAATTTCAGTGTTAATTTCAATGCAAGCATTTTAGTTGACTGTCTCATCGAAGGACTGGCTTCTTATCTGTGAAAGTGAGTCAATATAAACCACAAATTGTAGCTGTTAGGAAATTGATGATGATGTATAGATTTGAACTTGTCAGGTTAACATTTATGATGTCAAGTAGAAATTAAAAGTCCTTTTAGAACTATTTTTATGTAAATTAGGCAGTTATTTTTTAACACTATAAAATATGGTAGATAATTGACACAAGTTCTTTACTGTAAAAACAGACCTCAAGAAAGAAGCATTTAATTTCATATACATTTTTATTGTTCAGAAAATAGATACTGGGAGGTATACTCATATATTCATAAGTGATCCAGCATCTGTTGGGGAAAGGGAAAACAGTTAAAGATCTAAATCAATTTACTCTTCCATAAGAACATTTATTCTCAACATCAGAAAGAAATAAATAGAATTGCTTGGAAAGGTGAAATAATTTCAGTTTGTTTTTTTTGTTTTTTTTTTTTTAACTGAGGGATGCAACAGATAATGTTGTTCTCCCCTACAAATATCTTGGAAAAATGTACACAAAAATGTTTGTTTTCATCATGATCGTGTAATAAGCAGATCATGTAATAAGCAGCTCACTGTTGTCAAAAGAATGGTTAGTGCTGAGTACGTTCAATTCTTGTTATATTCTTTTCATGTGAGAAAGAACTATATTAAAGCATAAACAGAACATGCCTTGGAGGAGAATGTAGTCATTGCCTAATTGAATATATAATTCATTTTATCACTCATTGGAATATATCATTCATTTTATAGAAAAAGAATATCCTACCTAACCCATCCTCTAGTGTACATGCTCATTATTTTAAAATTAAGACCTTCTGTTGCTTAAGTGTTTGTACATAGAAGCACAAACATGTCTAAATTTAGTCTCTTGTGTAAGCCAATTGAATTAACATAACTGCATATTTAATATAAAAATGCACATCCTGATCAGTAGAACCAGGAATGTTACTCCTAATTTCTTTTAGAAATCACGTTTCTATTCACTTGAGAAAACAATTTATAATTTTCTCTATAAAATGGAGAATTAGACAAGTGGAAAGATCCAAAAAATTTGAAGAATGCTGATGTTTTTGCTTTGAAATGGTGTTGTGTGTATATCAAGACCATGAGGGCAGTTTCTATAGGTATGATTTAAATGCTTGATAAAGAAGTAAAGATGGTTCCCTCCAGCTGAGTGAAAGCTGTGCAAGTCATTCATTAAATTATATATAAAATTATGTATTCTAAGTATGTTATTTATTTCTAAGTCAGTTCTTTGTTAGATCTGTTCCTTCAGAATAGATTTATATCTGAATATTCATGGCACACAACAGAACAATTTAATTAAAAATTACCACTATTTTCTTTCTCTTTCCAGTTCAACAGAAGAGCAGTTTCACTGGCAAACACAAGGTAATGCACTTACCTGCATATATGTATTACTTATATTCTTTCCAGAAGGATAATTTTTTCCTAAAGAAGATGGACCTGAAAACCACATTTATATATGTGGATGTTTTTGTTGAGTTGGTTATTTTTTGGGGTTTTTTTTGGTTTTTTTTCATTGCTAGTGTGTGAAAACTGTACCTAAAAAGGTGCAAGAATTGGCAAGAGTTGTTAGGGTTTACAAAAAGTACACTGAAATTAATGTAGAGTTTTGAGAGGGGGCATTGCTAAATGTGTCTCTGGCTTTTTTTAAGATTAGACCTGAATGTTCTCATTTTGCCATGCTTTCAAAGGATGGCATAACTATCAGTATGGCCAGCCTCCTGTGACTGAGTGACCTCCATTCCTTCATCAGCTGTGAATGCTTAGTCACATGTAGCTGGGTTTAGCTTTTGTCTTGTAAATGGTTTTATCTTTTGCCCTTCTTTTATGTTTTTGTGCTGTTAATTTTATTACAGATGGTCAGAAGGATATAGAAGATGAACTCACCACTGGTCTGGAGCTGGTGGACTCCTGTATTAGATCACTGCAGGAATCAGGGATACTCGATCCACAGGACTATTCAGCCAGTGAAAGTAAGTTGCTAGAAATATGTTTTCTAGAACCCAAAAATATCATTCTTTAAAACAGAATTAATATCTTTTAGTGTTTTTCTTCATTATTTTCTGATATTGGCAGAAGGCAATGTAGTTGCAAGCAGGCAAATTGCAAGTTAATTTTTGGGTTTGTTTGTAATGGAGGGAATGTCACTGCTAGTCTTTTGGGAAAAAAAACAAACAAGCACATGGAATATATTTTAAGGAAAATATTTTCTAACTGCAATGCTGCTGTACTGTACTATAAGGTCATGTCACAAAACTTCAGTATCACCACCATAAAAACAATTTTCAAACAGCAATTCTTCCCTATTCAA
This sequence comes from Climacteris rufus, assembly GCA_013398175.1. NCBI lineage: Eukaryota > Metazoa > Chordata > Aves > Passeriformes > Climacteridae > Climacteris > Climacteris rufus. The sequence continues at coordinate 553,604 of VZRZ01008350.1, read as the reverse complement.
AGGTAATAAAATGAAATGTAGTGTGTGACTGTGAAAAATTCTAGTGTCTGATTGTAACCACTTGACCAGGTAGCTAGTACTCCTTAAGACAAAAAATTTCTTGAGGATACACAGACAGAAATAGGTGAAGTTTTTAAAGATGATGCACAGAATGGCAGCTGTAGCAAGAAAGATAAGTCTTTTCTCAAAAGTAGGCTCATTGGTCATTTACCAGCCATTGTGTTTGCAGAATTGTGCAGTGAGTGGATAGATTCTTGGCTGGGACTAGCCACTGGGGAAGTGAATCAAGGCTAAGCAACAGCAAAAGTCAACGAAGGACAATGCTACTCAATGCATTTGTAGAGCAGATGTCTACCAACAGGTGTACTCATGAGTCACACTGAGACAATTTTCCAGCATGTTAACAGGCCTGTTATCAGATGTAGCACTACATGGTGAAAAAGCAGGTTAGTTCCCTAGTTTCCTTTCCTATTCCTCATTCTCCTATCTCGTACTCTGTTCCCATCTGCCACCATATATACCCACTTTCACTTCACTCCCACTGCGGCTCCTGACAGTGGCTTGACTTTTTTTTTTTTCAGTATTCCTCTGCATCTCCTTCCCTCTGCTTCCCTCTGCTCAGTTGATCCCACCTACCCAGTACCGTTTGAGTCACGTCTTTTGAGGTGGTTGCCCAAATTCAGCTTTCTTGAAATCAAAGGGGATAATGTCCCCTTCATCTGGAAAAGCTGGTGAAATGTGACAGCCACCTTCTGCAAAGCATCTCTAGAAATGACAAGTCATCACCTGCAATGTGGTCATCAGGTGACAAAAGGAAGACATTGCACCCTTGATGCAGAATTTTAATTGTCAGAACATTTTTCATTATTTTAAAACAAGGTTTGCTGTAAAATTCAAGCTGACAATCCTGAAACAATAGAAAATTTTTCATGTGCGCAAGATTTCTGGGCCAAAAATGTCACTAACACTTTCATTACAGTGTTGGTTAATCTGAACACAATCTGTGTGATTGACATCTGTTAAGATGTTGCTTGATCTGAACCAAATTGGGAAAACATGATGAAACAATGTAAGCCCTGGTTTTTTCTTCATTTGGGGGTAAGGAGAAACAGAAAACAGAGTAGCATGATAAGGATTGCCATCAAAATGTGATTCTGTGATAGAAAAATGAAACTGGGTAGATGGCAATAGAGGAGATTGGGGGCAGAGAGTGCCCATCTTAGATGGAAAACTAGCAGAAACTGGCTGAAGAGATGGAAACTAAGAAAAAAGTAGTATGGAAGGATGAAGACAGGACATGGAGCGAAGCCTGGGAGTGTGAAGAAAACTAGTACTAAAGAAATTTCTGGGGAGTATCACAAGAAGCTAAGACACAAATAGAAATGCAGATAGATAGAAGAATAAAGAACATGGGCAAATGGAAATCAGTGATGGAGAAGAGGAGCAGTAGGGGTGGATTTGTAGAGGACCAGCAGGGGACAAACTGAGGTTTGTTGAAGCAGGAGGATCATACAGAATGTTGAAAGCTGAATTTGCTTGGCTGGATGAGTTGTTCATGGGATTATGAGTTAAGTGCAATGAGAGGGAACAATGGGGTGATGAGAATGACAGTCAAGAAAAGAAAAAAGTGGTATCATTATGGACAGGACAGGAACTGTCCCTAAGAAACATAGGTTTGGAGAGAACAGGCACGTGCTTATAAAGGGAGCAGGCTTCCCCACAGAGCAGCAAGCTTGATCTTCTTCATTGTCAGGAAATATTTGTGAAGCCTTTTGTCACAGTGCCCTTATTCCTCTGCTCCAGGCTCAGCTTGTAATGAAACTAGATTGTTATTTGCCATTTATGGTTTTAATTAAGAATCAAATCTATATGCCAAAGCTAACAGTGGCAGCTCTGCTAATCACTCATAAATACAATTAGGATGTCATATACTGGATTTTCTTTCCGGTTTGGGGGTCTTTCAATTTACAGTAAAATGTTACAAACACGTCATACAGTTAAAATGTTACTGTGTTGGCAAAGTCAAAAGTACAAAAGTCAAGACTGACTGTAAAACATAATATTAATTTCTTATGACTGCATTATAAACCAATTATTATCATGCCCTATTTTGTACATTTTCTGTTCCTGCCTCATTTACCCCAAAGCTGAGGCTCAAATTGCACAGCATACTAGACGGGAGAGCGCTTCTGACTTCTGTAAGGAATGAATAAAACACATACTCAATGAAAACAAAAGTCTCATATTTACTTAAAATTTAATTGTGTCCCTCCCTTGTGTCTTAAAGTTTTCATGCTATAGTTGTGAAATCATTCACAGTATCTTCTACTGAGACTTAGTTTTAGGTGTTCCCAGTTAGGTGTGCTGAGAACAAACAGTTGTAATAGAACACTGGGGGAGCACAGTCTCAAATATTTGAAGCGTGATACAAAAGAAAGTTTAAAGCTCACTCTGAAATGTCTCAAACACAACATTTGTATTTCTAAGGCTCTTTTGTTCTTAATCCTTTCAAACTTGAAATAGGAAATGAGATCTATATAAATGTCTCACTGTACAGGTATTCTAAAAATCATTATTTGTGATGCATCTGAAGTAACTGTTGAGTGCCATAGAATAATCCACCAGGGTGCTATTTTTTTTTCTTTCTGTTGGACATTTTTCAGTGAAGGCCTGAGGTGATGCACTGAAAATTGAGGCAACTACGAAACACTGAATAGTTTTGCATTGTGTGTACTGGCCCTAAGACAAGGAAGGAGGGGAAGAATGATGACTCAGAAAAGGAAACTTAGTCTGGAATTTCCTAACTTTTGAGCTCCTAAATTGACAATTTTAATTATGTTTACTTCTCTGCAATTTGACTGCAAAGCTGTATTTTAAGTAGCAAGACTGACTCTGAAGAGAGCATTTCCAGTCTGCCATGCAATTGAAGCAGATTTTTTAAATCATCGTATGAAAGCCTGCCCATTGATGTGACCAGAGCTTTCTTTTCTGAACCATATGCGTCTAGTCTAATGACTTAATCTATCAGTAGCTCTGCCTTTGTAGAGGATTAGTATGTCTCTAGTCAGAATCTTTACAATTCAGTTTCACGCACTCTGATTTTCTCAGACTTACTTTTTAAAAGTCATCACATAGCAGTCAGCTATTATAATACTCTAAATCCCAAACATCACTTCACATGTGCTATTCCCGTAGTAGCAAATAAAAGCCATGAAAAAAAGGCTAATGGGACAAGTCACATGAAAGGGGCTTACACAGGAGGGGTTCTGTATTGCTAATAGAGATGCTCACTAATTATCTTTTCTGAGTGTGAATCAGCAAATGTAAAAAACCTTAAGTATATAAAGTTCTTATTAATTTGGTGAAATGAAAGCAGAGCGATCACTGCTTTTAAAGTAATTATTATCAGACAGGCAGATTCATAACTGCTGCAAGGTCCAATATAGGCTTCCTGTGGTTGAGCTGACCCTGGGACAAGGTTATATGCAACCAAGGGAACTCCTGTACTGTTGCCCCCCTCTTCCTTCTCTCCCAAGTCAGTATAAGCCATCTTCCCCAAACCATGTGTTTCCAGTTACAAGCGACAGACAAAACGTCAGAGAACTTCCAGAATTGTGCAAGAAACTGCATCTGACTCAAGACCTGCACCTGCATCTCCATGGTCCAGTTCACTGTACTGCAGTGATTTCTCCTTGTCTTTATGTAGCTCTAGATCTGTCAAAACTGCATCACTGCAGTTTACTTTAAACATAGTTTTGTGGCATCAGAGGGGCATTTGGCCTGCCCTAAGTGTTTGTGGGGATCATCAGCAGTGGTCCGCACATCCCTTCAGTCCCCAAGTGTGGGCACGTACATGCTGCTGCTAAGTGTCAGCAGCCATTAGATACAGTGTGTCCTAGGGACCAGCCTGGATCCTCAGTGTCACTCGATCTGTCCTCCTCCCTGCTCTACATTGCTGTAACAATGGCTGCTCCTCTCTGGAAATACTTCTTCCTTCCACCATTATCTCTTTCTAATGGGAACTCAAAAATACTGCTTTTGCACAAATGAAGATAAGTAACTGTCACCTTAAATAGGTCAGGGGAAAGACCAGACGTGTGAGAGCCAATGTAATCACATATAAGACATGAGTCTTATCACATATGAGTCATGGAAGAGAGATGGGAATGTACAGTAAATGTAGGGTGAGGGAACATGCAGAGCAACAAAATGTAGTTCAGGACAGAGATAACAGTAGGGATGTTTCAGGAGACACAGGACTACTGAACAGTAAGTGTAAGCTCAGGAAAGGTATTTTCGTGGCAGAATTTTTTAATTTAGTGAGGAAAGACGTGTGAGAATAAGATTTTGCGAGGGCTGAGTATGCACTGTGGAGACCAAATATTAATATTTCACACTAGAAATCTGGGAAAAATGTGGGATGAAAGAAGCAAGACTTTTTTCCTCCCCTTCCCATCACTGCACCACTGTCTCAAAATCACACAACTACCTCAGATTCATTCCTTCTACTACCTTATCAAGGCACCTCCTTTTTTCCTTTTTTGTTTCATTTTTTTCTTTTTTTTCACTTCCATTTTATGTAAGAACAATTGAAAAGGTGGAAAGCTGCATGAAAGGAAGGAGAGTAAACACAGATATACAACCGTCTGAGTGAAGAAGGGTGTTTGCTGAGGACATCTGTCATTAAGGTTTATAAGGTTGCAGTCTGACCTGCAGATAAGTGGGAACGGTCCTGATGAACTGCCTGAGGCCCCCACATGTCCCTCCTCTGTGAGACAGAGAAACTGGAGTCCTCTATGCAATTATTAAGATGAAACTACCTTTTCCTGATGATGTTTGTAAATTTGCATTTTACAGGTGGATAGTGTAAGATAAATGTGGAATGAGAAGCAGAATTGGTTCTATATTTCTTTCCCTACTACTAGTTCCTCTGTCCCCCTATCCCTGTGGGTCACTAGCAGGCTACATTAGAGGAATAACATGATACAATCATCAGAACAATTTCTGAGATAATTAGCTGAAGCTCACCGAATCCTTACGGAATATGCTGAGTCCTTACAGGCTGTACTGACCCTTACAGGCTACAGCAGTGGAGACAGGCAATGGTTTTTCCCTCTGTCCTGTCATTAGCAAAAGGAGAGTTAGACAGACTGCTAAGATTACTGAGCAAATCCATTGGCACTTTCTTTCTAACTTAAACCACAGGCTCAAATGTCTGCTAATCCAGAAGTCTCTTAATTTTAATTTAAGGTATCTATTCTTAAATCTTTCACACTTTTTTCTTTTGCTTCAGCCTCCACAAAATGAGCATAAGACTGGTCTTAAAAGGATTATGGGGCAGATTTAGGGAGCTTTTTGTGTTTATGTTTCTAACTGAAACAGGATCATTTCACTATTTTTCACTTGCTTAATCACTTCATGTAGCAACCTTCCTTCTTTGCTCTCTAAATCAATACCACAGAATGCAGCAACAGAGTTCTCATTGACACGGATCAGAAAATCTCTTGGATCATTCTCCTAATTGTCTTGATATTTTTTAAATGCTACGTTTTAAATTTCAATTTAAAAACAAGTGGTTTCTATTAGGATTGCAGTTTTTCCCACCTGACATTGCCAGTACTTGAGATTAATTTTTTTCTCCACATTTTCTGGATATATTTTTTATTTATATCTGTGAACCTGTTGTCCTGGTGCTCAGGATTAATTGCAGAATCATGCATACTGATAACAGAATAAATACAGTGTAGGTTTAATAACACCATCTTCTTGGCTAAGGCCATTTTATAGTGCACTTCACAGAGGCTACATACTGACAGAAATGCAGGCAGTTAAGCATGTCAAAGTTCTTCTGGGGAAGAAAAAGCATGGCTTACCTCTCTGGACTCAATCCCACAATATATGAACTCTTTTTATCATTTGAAACTATTTGTCTCAAATGCAGCACAAATAGGTAGCAGTACCATTTAGGTGATGATTTTTTTTCCCTGGAAGAATGAATTATCTTACAAGAACAGATTATTTTTACCACATGAATTATATATAGATGTTGTATTAGACAGATGTGGTTTTCACTTAAATAACCTGTCTAATTCTGAGTCTAAAAAGGTAGGGTAAACTCTTTTTTATTCTCTTACTTCAGTTTTGTTCCAGCAATTTTTTGTAATAAGAGAGATCCTCCTTACCCAGTGGGAAAAACAGATATCCCAGTTTGAAAGAAGACTCCTTGTTCAACCTTCAACCTTTATGAGTTTCAGCCTTTATCAGCTGCTTTATTCATAGATACTGAAAATGGATTGAAACAAAAAGGCACTATTTACACAATAAATGTGTAAAAAGGATGTGTGTTTATGTGCTTTCCATCCCATAGCTCTTGCTTTGTGAAATTCCCACCTGTCAGATGGCTGACAGGCTCAATGAGATGAAATTTGTCATCAGTGGACCTCACAATTTTTTGATAGATGAAGTTATTTCCACTTCATTATATACTCTGAGAGCCAGGACGATCCAGCTGAGTCATTCTTTGTGCACACAAAGGAGGTGTTCTCACGGGATCTCCTGAGAAACACACACACTAATAAAATCATGTGCTCTTTGATTGTGTTTCCAAACTGAAAAATGCCTAGAAAGTGTTCATGCCCCTCTTCCATTTCAGGGTCAGAGTCTTTAGAGTAGGAGTGGCATAAGTGCCTAATACAGGGTACACCACCTTTCTGTCTGCTGCCTTAGTGTAAACCTGAGTGTGTCTGACTCAACAGTTCATAGCTCCAGATAAATCTCTCAGAGGATGAAGTCTGAGGAAATTTTGATTTATTGAGGAAACTTCTCTCAGTATTGTAGTATATTTAGGGTAAATATTTATAGTTGGACATTTAGGATGCCGCTCCTTATTCCATTAATCTCTTCTAAAACAAGCCTTTGGCCAATCCTCGCCTCAAAACTTTGGGGTTTCAAAGTCATCTTTGCCTAATTTGTAAAGGAGTAAATCTTCTGAAGGGGGGACACCTCTTTTTAAAAGATAGTCTCGCAGTTATTCATTGTATGTTTTCACAGAGAAGGTTGTAAAGGAAATGTCTTTTGTGACAAAGTCAAATTCAGTCTTTTGAAGTAGTTGTTAAATATGTAGACTTCTGAGAAATGGCGATAAGATGTTGTTTCCTTTACCCACCTCCCCTTTCTGGCCATAATCACCCTACACGTGAGCATGAAACAACTATTAGGTCATTTAACATTGTAATAGCCACTGACTGATCTCAAACACCGAGACCTGCCTCCAGGGGCAATCCTTAGCAGCAGATGAATGTCTTTACAAAATAGCTGACCATGAAATGTCTCTGTAGGTTCATTGCTAATCCTCACAAAGACAATTAAGATTTGATAAAATGAAGCAGGCTCTAGTGCTGCTGAGAGCCAGCTCTTAGATCTCAGCATCAGTATTTATAGCCAGTGTTGCCTCAGGAAATGCTCCATCAGCAATACACATCCTAAGCTTGGACTTTATTGTTTTCATCTTCTGTCACAGGCAGAGTTCAAAGGCATTGAGAATAGCACCAGAGGAAGAGATGTAGCTCAGTCATTCACTACTCCATCAGCTCTGCTCTTGTGTGTATCAGGATGGTGTAACAGATACATCTTTGTTGCTGACATGTCACATCCCAGTAAATTCATGTCAATATTCTTACTTTAAGAGCATGAGGGAAGTTCTCCTTTTTGGCCTCTTCCCTTATGCAGGCAGGAGGAGACCAAACTTAGGAGCGGAGTCACAGTACAGGCTTTCACCACCAGGATTCCTGACAGACTTTGGTATCTCCTTCAGGATGGACTCAGGTCTAGCTGATCTTGTTACTCTCTTCGATTTGCTGCCTGTCTTCAAGTTCATGTGTCGTTGTCACAAGCAGGAAGCTTGGTAAAGGCTGAAGGAACCATCAGTGTTCAGTTTATGCTTTCCCTGGTTTCCTTGGGGGTGTCACAGAAGTTGCTGTGGGCACCCACCTGTGCAGGATTTCAATCATCTCAGTTCTTCTGCAGCCCTTCTGTAGATTGGTAGATACCTGAGTGGGTTTATAGGTTTCTCGGGGAGAAAGCACTAGAAGCCACTGCCAGAAGTGCTGTTCAAAATTGATGGCCCAGTACATGCCCTTACTGTTGGACCTAAACTTCTGCAGGCTGCCTCTTGCACTTTCCTCCCCTCAGGAAGGAATCTCCAGAAGGAGACACACACACCATCTTAATATCTAGCCTTCTCCCTTCCTGTGCTCTCATGCCTTTTCTTACTGCTCCATCTTCCCCTAAACCACCCATTTCTGTCTTACACCATCCTTTTTTTTTTTTTTTTGCTTCCTTTCTTGTTTCAATTTCCATCTTTTCTTAATATTCTTCCTTTATCTTTTATGTTTTCATATGACATGGAATAAAGCCTCAGTGTCTTGTCCCCAAAACAGATGATCACTCATTCTCAGAGACAAAAGAATCCACCAAAAAAACCAAAAACCCACACACATTTTCTGTGTATAAGTAAATTTGTTATCCTGACTTTTCACATGCTTTCACATTAACTAGAAGCAAACCCAGATTGTGCATTGTTGTGTCATGTTGGGAGTCCAGAGATAACATTATGAGAACATTTCAACTAAGGAATTTCTAATTTCCCTCCATTTCTGCACAGCAGCCTACAGGCTGGATTTTTGTTTCAATGTGCTGTACTTGGATTTTCTTGGAGTTTACTTATATCTGCAAGATTAAACGTATTTTTACATATAAATTCCATACTGATATCACAATATTATTTCATATCTCTGAGCTTGCTTGTCCTGGAATGAATCTGATTTTGGTACCTGGTGTAATTTAATGCTGTGTAACTGACTTTTAAAATCCTTTCCTAAGGAAAAGAACCCCTCACAATCTAGCTTTACTACTGTAGTACAAAATATCAAAAAAGGAAAAAAAAAAGGGGGGAGCAGTAGCAGCAGGTAAAACATATATAGAGGGGGGAATAATGGAAAGATGAGAGTCAAGACCAGGAAAGCAGGAACAATTAGTAGCAGCATCAAAGATGGATAGGAGGTAGTGATGAACTTGTAATGCTTAATCGGAGTCAAACACAAATCCTGTACAGGCAACCAGGTGTTCCCTCCTCCACTGTAGGAAGCAGTTACTGAAACTCGTTAGGGAATGACAGTGAGTTACAGTAGCATCTGTAGCAGCAGAACAAAGAAAGGCTTTTGGCATCCGAACCTACAGCGCAAAAGAACATCAGTAAATATTGTGCCTGTAGTGCAGGCCAGGAAACAAATGCACCCACATCCCCACGACAGACTGATAAACCACTCACCCTACTCCTGCCTTAGTGGCAATGCCAGCGCCTGCACGCTCGGCACAGGCACGAGTGCCAAGAGCCACATCATTCTGGGATCTGCTGCTGCCAGCTCGTGAGCATAAGCAATGTGGAGATGCAGCCTTGGAAAAGAGGTAGTTGGCTTGTTAGCCTGTGTAAAATGAAGTATATGGAAGAGAAAATTTTGGCAGGTGTGGATTTGGGTTTGATTTCTTTTATTCTACATGCAGTTTACATAGTTCTCAGTCAAGAAGGATTTTTGTGACTTATGTGGTAACGCAGAATAGGGACCTGCCTCCATTTTTGCCATTCTGGCCTTATAAATGGAGAAATGCATTTTCTGAGGAGAATGTGAGAGCAGAGAATGGTGCACATTTGTGGACACAGAAAGAGAAAGCAGAAGGGTGTACATTCTGGTTTATGGAAGAGGAAAAAGATTGTAATAAAATTTTGACCTTTTTGACTTACTTTTTAATTGACTTCTGAGGCAGTGCTAAACACATTCTGAACTAGCTCACCTCAGAGACCAAACAGTCATTTTCCTTTGGACAGAAAAGATTCAGGATTTAAGTTTGTCAAAGGTCTGGAAAAAATTGAGTTCTACTTTGCACAAGAAGAGGAAACCTGTTTCGTTGTAGTAGTTAAGTTTGTAGAACAACATAATAGCATAATAGATCTGCTGATGTCTTTTGTATTAGATCTATATATCTGTGAGTGGTTTTATAGGCTTTTATAATCAGAAGCTGTTGGGCTGTTCTTATTTTTTTTTTTTTCAGCAGTCTAATTTAGGTCTATCAGAAGAGATTTGTCTGGGATTTTTTTTATTACTGATAATACATTCAGCTTCCATGTGCATCATGTTTATGTGAGGTCTATAACCATCTGATTTTATTTCCTAGTAATAAAAAGAGGACATATTAGTTTAATACTATTGATAGCATCTTTAGGCTGTGCTAGGCACAGAGGGTGACTAGAAACACTTGATGTTCGCAGCTGGTCTTCACAGGTATAAAATACTTCAAAAAATTAGGTTTTAATAATGCAAAGTATTTTCTTAACTTACTTGCCTTTTTTTTTTTCTGTAAAAAAAACCCACGTGCCATTTTAAATGTAGTTATTCTTTGAAAAATGGGAGACTGATAATGAAAACACAAATTAAAAATTAACCATTTTTAATGCCAAAAATCACAGTTTCTCAGATGAAAACATGTCAGTTACTTCTGAGTTGGACCTTCCTGTCTATACTGCAGCATGCAGTGCCTCCTCCTGCATGCAAATTTCTTTTTCTGGTCACGTTCAGATATGTATCTAATCCCATTCAGGAGCCCAGCGCAGGTACTGTTCCTCTGTGGTTCCACAGTGATACTTTAATAGAGAGCAAACTTGTGTTATGGTGAAGTGTTCTACTGCTCCTAGTGTTGCACAATTTCACAGAAGTAGCATCAGAAAGGCTAGAGAATACTGGTTTTCCTCTTTGTGTCCTCTGTAGTGCAGAAATGTAATTTAGTTGTTATCCTTGAAGCCCATCTTGTTCTTATGTTGTGTCTATCTATTGCTCTAATAAAGTTCATCATCCTAATGGCCAGTGATAAATTCTCTCTTTCAGAGACTATCAGATTTCAATATCTGCAGGGTTTAGCAAGTGATTTCATAAAATGTGATTAATCTTCTAAAAAGAAATTGTTTTAATTTTTATTTTAATTAATTGTAAATTAAAAACTCACAGTAGTAGATTATCCTTGGTTTTAGTCTTAGTTTAGGATAGATTTTCTATTATAAAAACAAAATTATAACAAAAAAAAAAAAGACAAAAAAATAAGAAAAGACAAGGTCAGTTTCAGTACTGACCTTAAATATGTATAGATCTGTTCTTGCTCAGTTTTGGTCCAGTTCTCTAGCATCCTCAGTAATTTCTCTCAATAGTAATGGAAGTCCAGATTTTTCCTGCTGTCAAACATTACCAAGTATTCCTATGAAGGAAGATCTATTGGTTTTACATTTCACACAAACATCCAGAGTAATACTATGTGTGATGTGATGTAAAAAGCTAAATACACACTATCTCAGTAGTTAACACTGAGGTTATCCTATTATGTCAGGATTACTTAGGCTTTGCTGCGTTACCTTATTCCATGAGGTAAAAAATCTTTCAGCAATCAAAAAAGAAATATTTACTGTTGGTGTGGAATGCAGACTTCTTTTTTTTTGCTGTGCCCTTCAGGGTTTACATTTTTTGCTGCTTCTTGTGGACATTTATGGTGCCTTGCCATCCCTTGATTTGCCATCCCTGAGATTTATTATTTCAAATCCTAAAAAACACCTCTGTTTTCTTCTTACAGTAATGGAATAAGTTGTACCTTTTGTAAAAAGTGTAAGATAATCAGCATCTAATGAAACTAATTTATTTTCCCAATTCACTTATTTTTGAAATAAAGTGTTCTTCATCTTCCTTTCCAATAGTAATTAGGTCAGAAAGAGGGTTAGAAGGGATATCCTCATATTGTTCACTTATATAATGGTATCAGCCTAGTTTTTGCATCATTTCTCCAGATATATATAATTTATAGAATTCTTGGATGAAAATGAACTTACTCCGCACTTGTGAATGCATTCCACAAAATCCTATTTTCCAGTACCTAAGAATAGGTTCTATAGCAGTACTAAAGCCCTTTTCTGTATTTGTAGGTAGAACATAGCCCTCTTAATGCTGGTAGAGCATGGCATTGCATATAAATTACTTTCCTTTTTTGTAGAACAAGTTTGTTTTCAGCGTACTCATTTAAGAATTGCTGCCTCTCATCTAAAGAGATGTGTTTGGTTCATAACAAGGGGACTGCTTGTGATGTAGCATTTAAAGTATTACCATTTATTTCTTCATTTTAAGTATGCATTTGGTGTCCCTCTCCTCCCCTCCCCCTGCCTTTTTTGCCCCTGAACTTTCTTCATTTATAGGGTAAGGAATTTCTCTGCTATATTGCAGTCTTGGCATTTTTTCTTCTAAAATAAAGCTACTGATATATTTAATATTTAATATCTCCTAGAAAGTAGATGTTGAAATATTTTCCTAGCACTATTCTAGCTCTAGTCTCGGATTTGGAGCACAATGGTTACTATTGCTGTAGTAGGGCTACTTGTTATCTTCTGTTTGAGGTCTGGCTCAAACAGTTGGCTCGAAAGCCCTCCTTTCCCTACAGAATGTTTGACCAGTTGTAGCTGACAAGTTTTGTTTTCAGCTGCAGATCTTAAGTTTTGCCTTGCTTTAATCTCTCCTTTTTCTGTCTGCAATTAAGAAAATCTCTTCTTTATGTGATTGCCACACAGTCCTCTCCTCTAGTTCCTAGGGATTTTCCTCATTACCCCATGCATCTCCTGGATTTGCCTTGCATTTTTCACAACTTTCCCAAAGAGTAAAAAATGGGGAAGGTCTGTACCTGTGTGGCAATGTCACTCCTTCTTGCCACCTGCTGTGGTACTTGCAGGGCTTCCCTTCTGCTCACTCAATTCCTCTGCTTTCCAAAACCATCCTAAATCATCTTGGCAAGAGACAGATTCTTCAAAGAATATTTCAGATTACCTCAAAAATAGGCCATAGTACAGTGGATGGGTTTAAAACAGACAAATGTTCCTTTTACCCTTCTGATTTGGAGGGAAAGTTTACTCCTAATCCCAGATGGAGCAGCTTAATTCTGTGAGCAGGATTTAGAAAACAGGCTGTACCAGTGAGATGCCAAAGAATTTAGTACCACTAGGAATAGGTCTGTCCATCTTGTCTTTAAGTATTGTCACCTCTTCTTTAATGTCAAATACTGTGGAAGAACACTGGCAAGTTACCATCAAAAGCTATCTCTTGTTTTGTTGTTCTTTCAGTCTGGTTCCTGGATTCTCCCTGCATCCCAAATACAGTGAACACTCAGAAATTGACTGAACACTTTACAGATACCTGCCCTGATATTTTATTTTATTACATCTTTTTTAATTATCCATTCCTTTGCAAAACTGTGCAACAAATACAACCCAGCTTTGGAAGGGGTTGGCAACTGCTTACAGGGAGTACAGACACTTTAATGAACTAACAAAAAAAGTAGGTAGTAAGGTAGGAATCGATATTTTGTACTCAAACTAAATGACTTGAGAGGCAGAAGAAACAAGTAAGTGATGACTTTTTGGTATTTGAAATCCTTAATTAGGCATATACTAACAGTTAGGAGGTGGTTCCTCTCAATGGGATGTGAGGCACCTTAACCTATTAACTCTGTAAATGAATGTTTAAAGGACATTAAAGGAGCTTTGCTAATGTTTTCTTTCAACTGTTACCCAAATGAGCAAAGCAGGTTGAAGAATGTGTGAAGTGATTAATTACACTAATTAAAAACACTTTATTTACACTTACTCTATAATTTATCATTACTACTTTTGTCAGTTGATCGAAGGTGAGTGAAGTGTTGTTTATAATTGGTTTGGGAGCTAATTAAATGGTCGTTCGAGCACGTTTTGGTCTATTTCCCTTGTCAATTAGAACTGGCACTGTAATAGATGACTGACCAAATGGAGATGTATAACACAATAGTAGTGCTACCCTTTACTACTTACTTGGAGAAGCAAATGTGCCCTGGGAAGCCAAATGACTTTAAATCTCAAGGAGAGGAAAAAACACTTTTCCTTTCACTTGCCTGGTATTTTTGTTTGTAACTTCACATGAAAAACTCAGGTAACAAACACGCAATTACCTCACAAGGGCTGGCTAGGTAGATGTTTCTGTTGTTTGTACTGTAATTATTTTAGCCAATTCAGAGGTAATTATTGTGTAGATTTGAAATACTGAATTAATCATACCCTCACCTTGCAATAATATAGTGCTGTATGTAGCTTGTCATTACGTTATTTATTTTGTAATGGAACAACTACCAGATAATGTATTATTGAATACTTGTTACATGATAAATTCTGCTCTGTAATGTAATTTATTAGTCCTGTTCATAATTTGGCCTTTTTGTTTGTCTGTTTGTTTTGAAGATTGACCATACTATTGCTATAGTATCATCTTGAATTTTTAGGTATTGTAACATTAACATTGTTGAAGTATTCCCTAAGATACTGTGGTCTAAGGATTAGGAAACAGGAGCAACTTTTCAGATGTTTGACAGGCAGACACCAGGGATAGTTTGTCACTGATATCCCCAGGAGAGCAATTTCTGTTGTTTTTTTCTGGGAGTTCCTCCTTTACAAGAAACCACATTCATCTGGCTGTTTAGCTTTGTGACACAGCAATGGTGCTACAATACGAGACAGAAAAAACATAAAGTTCTCTGAATTTGTAATGGGGTTAATCCACACTCCTGCAGCCTTGCTGTCCTGTAGTTAAAAACATATATCCCAAATACTGACTGTACTTAAATCTTATCAGACTTCCCCTCAGGAAAGCGTCCTTAAAAACAAATGGGTCCAGCAAGGCTGGACATACTTTAAGAAGGAAATCTTAATGGTGCCAGGAGCAGGCCATCCCTATATGCTAAAAGATGAGCTGATGGGCAAGAAGACAGGCCTGGCTGAAGAGGGAGCTTTTGCTGGAACTCAGGGAAAAAAAGGAGAGTTTATGACCTTTGGAAGAAGGAGCAGGTAACTCAGGAAGAGTACGAGGATGTCATTTGGTCATGTAGAGAGAAAATTAGAAAGGCAAAAGCTCAGCTAGAACTCAATCTGACAACTGCTGTGAAAGCTAATAAAAAAGTGTTTTTATAAATACATTAACAACAAAAGGAGGGCCAAGGAAAATCTCCATCCATTATTGGATTTGGGTGGTGAGGAAGGGAACATTGTCACCAAGAGGAAAAGGCTGAGGTATTTAATACCTTCTTTACCCCAGTCTTTATCAGAAAGACCAGTTATCCTCAGGGCAACCAGCTGTCTGAGACAGGGATGGGGAGCACAATGGAACCCCTGCAATGCAGGAGGAAGTTGTGAGTGACCTATTGTGCCACAGAGACACTCACGAGTTTATGGGGCAATTCATCAGAGGGTGCTAAGGGAGCTGGTGGAAGAGCTCACCAAGCCACTGTCCATCATTTATCATCAATTATCGTGATGGTTAACTGGGTAGGTCCCAGACAACAGGAGGCTGGCAGATGTGATGCCCATCTACGAGAAACGTCACAAGGAGGATGCAGGAAACTACAGGGCTGTCAGCCCAACCTTGGTGCTGGGGAAGATTATGGAACAGATTATTCTGAGTGCTATCACATGGCACATACCAAACAACCAGGGGATCAGGCCCAACCAGCACAGGTTTAGGAAAGGCAAGTCCTACTGACCAACCCGATCTCCATCTATGACTAAGTGAGCTGCCTAGAGGATGAGGGAAAGGCTGTGAATGTAATCTACCTGGACTTCAGTAAAACCTTTGATACTATCTCCCACAGCATTCTCCTGGAAAGACTGTCAGCCTATGGCCAGTGCACACTTCCCTGGGTTAAAAACTGGATGGATGGCCAGGCCCAAAGAATGGTGGTAAATGTTGCTGCATCCAATTTGTGGCTAATCAATAGCAGCCAGTATTGGAGCCAGTCCTATTTAATATCTTTATCAACAACCTGGATGAGGGGATGGAGTGCAGCCTCAGCAAGTTCGTGGCTGACAGAAAGCTGGGCAGGAGTGATAATGTGCTGGAGGGTGAGCAGGCTCTGCAGAGGGATCTGGACAGGCTGGATCAATAGGCCAAGGCCAGCTGTATGAGGTTCAAAAGGCTGAGTGCCGAGTCCTGCCCTTGGGTCATAACACCCCCCAGCAGCACTATGGGTTGGACACAGAGTGCCTGGAAATCTGCCCAGTGGAAAAGGCCCTGGGGGTGTTGGTCAACGGCAGCTGAACATGATCCAGCATGTGCCCAGGTGGCCAAGAAAGGCAATGGCATCCTGGCCTGTATCGGCAATAGTGTGGCCAGCAGGACCAGGGCTGTAATTGTCCCCCTGTATTTGGCACTGGTGTGGCCACACCTCAAATCCTGTGTCCACTTTTGGGTCCCTCAATGCAAGAAGGACAGTGAGGTGCTAGAGCTGGTCCAGAGAAGGGCAACAGAGCTGGGGAAGGGTTTGGAGCACAAGTCTTATGAGAAGCAGCTGAGCTTGTTTAGCCTGGAGAAAAGGAGGCTCAGGGGGCACCTTATCACTCTGTACAACTGCCTGAAAAGAGGCTGTGGCCAGGTGAGGGTTGGCATCTTCTCCAGGCAACCAGTGACAGGACAAGAGGAAATGGCCTCAAACTGCACCAGGTGAGGTTCAGGGTGGACATCAGGAAGAATTTTTTCACTGAAACGGTTGTTAAGCACTGGAACCCTGGGGAGATAGTGGAGTCACCATCCGTGGAAATATTCAAGAAACAACTGCAAGTGGTACTTAGTGGTATGGTCTAGTTGACAAAGTGATGTTCAGTCAAAGGTTGGACTTGATCCTGGAGGTCTTTTTCAACCTTAAGAATTCTATGGTTCTATCATGTGTTTGTTTTTAAAACCTCACTCATGATCTGGTGATATTACAAATAGCAGAATTTAATAGGTTGTGCTTCTTTGCCCCCCATCTCTAATCAGTGTCAGTGTACTGGACCAGTCCCTCAGCACTTAAGCAGAGAACTGCTTAACTTCTGACACTGGTAAACTGCTTCGAGCCCAAGTTCCTACTGGGTTTCTTATGTGAGATACTCTTCTGCTTATGACCACCATGCTACAATTCAGGTGAGCTCTGCTACTTGTGTGGTCACTAGACAAGTCCTTACCCTCCGGAGGAAGGGAAGAAAACATTTGATGACTCACCAGATCTGATTCCCAACCAAGATCCCTATCATTTCAACTACTGTTGGTGCTGATGCCTACTTTTTGTAATCTCTCACAGAAGCTCCAGTTAGCATTAATGTCTGTTCATTATCAAATGAATCAAAATTTAGTAGTGTTGATGTGCTTTGGTCTTTGTTGGTTTTGGTTTCCTTTGGATTTTTTAGCTAGAACAGTATATGCAGGTACTGAGAAATATCCTAGTATTCTGCTGTTCTGCCATATAAAATATTTCTGCCTGCAAACACTTGGTATTCAAGAATAATTTATTAAAAATGTAATTAAAAACGAAATTTTTAGGTGGTGATGTTTTTTCTTGGTTAGTTTGGTTGTTGTTTTTTTAATCCTGAATGACATAAGGAAGAGGAGATATTTTGAAGAGCAGAAATGACAGAAAAAATATTTTATTTCCAAAGAAAATACTGCTCTTGAAAATAAGAAAAGACAAATGTTTTCATAATTTCATTTTTTTCCTCATTTTTGACCCAGCCATGAATGATAATAGTTGTCTGGATTCTCTGTGTCACTTTGTTTCCTGTAATCAACTGTTACTGTGATGTCCTTGAATTAATAATAGTCTCATCATTTAAGACCACTCACTTCCTTGGTTTGGTTTTTAAATAGCTCCACTGCACCTTATTGCAGCATTGCGATATTTTCACAAGGAAGAGCAGTGGCCCCTGAAGGAATTCTGCCAATGCAGAACCCTGTCCCTCACAGGCCAGGGGGGCACAGCACAGCCCCAGCTGCACTGTAGGGCTCACCCTGAAACCTTGGCTCCTGCTTCCCCAGGTTCCCCCCTTGGCAGAAGCAGGTGGAAGCTCTCCTTCTGCCATGGTTTGTATGGAGCCTGTAGCTCACCAGTTTGCATTTATGGCCACATGCAGTGTACTAATGCCACGAATCAGCCTGGGCAGTGTAATGTCAGGCTATGCTTATTTTGTCGGATGCAGTGTGGCAGGAAGGTGGCAAGTGTGGCCTTCAGGCTGCTCTCTTTAGTGAGAGGACTCAGGGTAGGGCTGAGTCCTGCACTGCCTATGCTCCTCTTCCCTGTTTGGCTTGAATTAAGTGTGCAAGGTACTCTCAGGTCCTCCAGATCTCTTAAACTAATAAGTTTTGAAATAAAAAAAAAATAATAGCCTTATAATAGCCAAGGTAACTGCCAGTAAGAGGGGTGGGTATTATAAATGAAGAAAAAGGACTTCACCAGAATTCTGCTCCCTCCTCTCACTGCCTGAATGGGAGACTCATTTTCCTCTAATCCTGTCATTCCTGCCAGCACCTGGGTCTCCAAGCTACAAAAGAAATTCCTGTTTCCCTTCTGTGAACTTACAAAAGTTCTCTGCTCTTTGTGGGCACCCTGATGTAAGCATATCCTCCATCTGCATCTGTTCTCTTCTTGCCTGGTCTTCGCTGTGCTCCAGCAGCTTTCCCCCACTTAAGTGTGCTTTGTGTCCCAAGCAAGACACACACTCTCCCTCTCCTTCCAGCTCCTTACTGAGCTGGTTACAGAGGCCAAGGTGAGCAACGTAGGGAGGCCTGCACACTGCTCTCCTCAAGGTTAAGAGGGAGAGGAAGGTATTGTCTGCAGTACCTGTCCTCCAAGAGAAGGCAACTTGGACAAGTTTAAAAGTTAATTACTATATCCCTCTCCGTCATTTGAAGTCAGTCCACAGCAGTGTCTCATGCAGTATGGTGGCTCTGACTTAGTTTCGTCAGTTTTCACTCTTACCTGTACTATTTTAATACAGAAGGAAAGCGGTACTAACTGAATCAGTGAAAAATTGGTACTATCAACTATGAATAATCCAACACTAATATTCTTTCACAAGGAAAATATTTTTTTAATGTGGTGATGAAAAACATAAGGGAGAACAGGTATTTATATCTTCCCCATACGCCCAAACAGAAACAAAACATAGTACAAATTTTTAAACCAATACTAAAAATCATTGATATCTGCTATACTAAGTCTTATGAAGCCCAAAGTGTTTGTTTCAAATTGAACATTTGTAGTTAATTATGTCTCATTAAGGGAACAACTAAGACTGAATTGTGCTAGCATTTAACTAGTGATTTCCAGTGCCTAGCTGAAAATAGAGAATTTTCAGCTGCCTTAACTCTTCTGAAAGCAAATGAAAAATAGTTGGATAAAAGCTTTCTTACACCAACACAAGAGTTTAAATTTTAGCCCAGAAGAGACAGTAGATTGTTGTCAAGAGCCGTCAGTGTCTAGAAGGACACAAACTTCTGTTTTGAGTGAGCTGCAGGCTCTTCAGAAGGTTTGGTTTTACCTTCAGATTGAAATCTCAATAATGTTAATGAGAAAAGCAATCAATTTTTCCCCATCAGACAAGGTGGGACTGCTTGTAGTCCCCAAATCCTGAAAAAAGGAACTTGTGTTTTTTCACAATCACACTGACCTCAAATACATCTTTCGATTTGTATGCTTGGTTTAGACTTTGTTTTTTACAGGTGAGCAGCCACTACTCTAGTCTATGTTTGCTTGGGCTTATTTAAAATTCTGGGCTTATTAAAATATATAAAATATATATCTGGCTGTCTCTCTCAAATTACTTTGTGATTATTGAAGTGTATGTATATGTCATTATTGCTTGTTAAGATACAAAATAAAAACTGCTAAATAAAGCCAGTATTTTAGTGAACTTTAAACTACATGCGCCAAAATTTTTACTTTTTTTTTTCAATGGATTGGATAAGTTTCTTTAAGTGCATGGAAGTGCTTAAGCTAAATGGTGCAGAGAACCCATGTATGTGTTTCTAGCTGGCAATGAAATTGCCAAAATTTTTACTAGCAATATGAAAGCAGCACTTGAAAGCCAGATGCAATGAAAATTTAAACATATTGCGTTCATAGCATGTGATAGTTTAATCATTATTTAAGCTTTAGAAATGTCACAGCATAATTACTTTCAGAATGAGTACAAACACTTTCATGCACAAAAATTGCTTTCTTGCTGCAACTCTTGCTTCTCATGGGAAAGTTATGCTTTTGTGAAATTTCTGAACTTGATCTTGTTCATCACTTGATCACAGGCAAATTATTAGTGAGAATTCAAAATCCAAAAGATTGAAATAAACTCTACAGATCTTTTTAAAACTAAGCATGTATGTTCTTTATGCTCTTAAAAAAAGAAAGAAAAAAAATCTGTGAAACTATTTCTTTCATTAAAGAAGAAAATTTGCAACAAAACCACTTAAATAGAAAATGCTAAGTAAACCCTATTTGCAGAGTCAGGGAATGGAAAGTACCAAATGCTGGGTTTTTTTACCCATACAGGATTAAATTCATCTGTCCTGTGGATGTGATACATTTTTACTAACCTCACAGCATACATGGAGCCCTGCTTCCTTCTGTACTTGTAAGGAAAATACGGGGACCAGAACTTATGTTCTAAATTTGTCCTGTATCTCGAATGTTCTGATGAATGCAGTTGATTTTGCAGTATAAATTGTGTTGATATGTAAACTAGTGTCAAAATCCTAGTCTACATTTAGATGCAAACACTTCCTCTTTACATAGCCTACTACGATTTGTGTGTAGTACGAGTGATTCAGGTTGGATTTTAGAAAATGGCAGTTATAATGGTTCTGCCATTTCTGAGAAATGGGCTAGAGGAAAAAATACTCTCCATGTAATTCGGGGGTGGGGTTGTTTGCACATTTTCTAAGTGGCAATCTTTTTGGAGCAGCTTTACATCCTCATATAGAAGACTGAAAGGTCATAAAAATTGCCTTTGTATCAGGAATGTACTGGAAGTTATTTCTGATAAATTCATTGGAATGTTTCCATTGTGAATATTTTTAAAACTGAACCTATCACGTGTTCTGTAGGAGTAAAATCACCCTAATCATTTCACATCTCTTAAGGTTTGTGTCACCTTTTGTGCTCTCGTGAGCTTGTTAGTGCTATCCAGAAGATGAACCTCTCATCCCTGTGGAGCCACCGAATGTACTATAGATGGTGGCTATTGGGTTGAAGGTAGACTTCTTTGTAACCCATGCAGTGGTCAAGGTATAAAGAACCCTTTTCTCTCTTGTATTTCCTTTGCTGGGCCCTGACACTAAAAGAGACTAAAATCAGAGCAAACATAGGGAAGGATTAAGTGTATATTCTTTAACATAGTTCTTTGAGTATCACAGAATTACAGAATCACAGAATGGTTTGGGTTAGAAGGGATCTTAAAGATCATCTAGTTCCAACTCCCCAGCAGTGGACAGGAACGTCTTTAACTAGACCTGGTTACTCAGAGCTCCATCCTAGCTAGCCTTGAATACTTCCAGGGATGGATCATCCACAGCTTCCTTGGACAACCTTCCAGCACAGAAAAGAATTTATTCCTAACAGCTAATCTAAACCTACTCTGTCAGTGTGAAGCCATTGTCCACATGCCCTTATAAAAAGTCAGCATCTTTCTGGTGGGCTTCCTACAGGTACTGGAAGGCCACAATGAGGTTACCCCGAAGCCTTCTCCTTTCCAGACTGAACAATCCCAATTTTCTCAGCCTTTCATCATAGAACAGGTGCTCCATCCAACTTAGTGTCCCTCCTCTGGACTTGCTCCAACAGATGTCCTTCCTGTGCTGTGGCCCCCAGAGCCGGATGCAGCACTCCAGGTGGGGTCTCACCAGAGCAGAGGGGCAGAATGCCCTCCCTCACCCTGCTGGCCACGCTGCTTTGGGTGCAGCCCAGGACACATGTGGCTTTCTTGCATGGGGCTGTGAGTGCACATTGCTGGGTCATGTCCAGCCTCTCATCCACCAGCACCCCCAAGTCCTTCTGGGCAGGGCTGCTCTTGATCTGTTCACGCCCCAGCCTATGTTGATACTGGGGGTTGCCCCAACCCAGGTGCAGCACCTTGCACTTGGTCTTGTTAAACCTCGTGACATTCCCATGGGCCCATCTCTTGAGTTTGTCCAGGTGCCTCTGGATGGCATCCCATTCTTCAGGTGTGTCAACTGCACCAGTCCGTGTCATCTGCAAATTTGTTGAGGGTGCACTTGATTCCTGTGTGGAAACAGACTGTTCCCTATCTGATATAGGGTAAAAATTGGGAAATTTGGTATAGGCATGTGGTAAGCTAAATCACTTGTGTGTGAACCTAATGTATATTAGAACATGTTTTAGTTTCCCAGAACTACTAAATAACTGTGGAAAGTACCAGTGTTCATGGTCCTGACATGCCCTTCAGTCTGGCAGCCCCAGTTTAGGCTCGCTGCCTGTACTTGGCTCTCCTGCCATGCCATGCTGTGGTGGGGAAGATAAGATAGCTGACAAAACAGTCATCAAAGATTCACTGAGATCAGGGTGTGTCCTGCATCATGAGAAGAGAAATTAATATTTTAAAGGCTGCCATCCCTCCCTACAGGCACCAAAGTATTACATCACTGTATGTACAGGACAGTGGCAGTAATCAATAGATCTAATGTGCTGGGGGCTCAGGGAGGGACAAGTTAGCATTTCTCAGGCAGAATGACTGGATATAATTAAGAGAAATAAACAAGCATTATCCTTAGGGGGAAAAAACCCTCATCAACTATTCGGAGATGAACAGCAATAGTTCTTTATCAAATAGTATGGTTGGATTTGTTTAGGCATAGAATTTCTTCAAGAGTCAAACCCATACATTTCTTGCAAAGAAAGCAGTGTGGTCTGTTGCTTGAACATGATGTCTGAGTGGTAAAGAAATAAAGTAATGTATGTATTTTTATTGCTAAAAAGCCAAAATCTGAAAATCTGAAGCCAGATACATCTGATGATTTCCAGGCTCACTTGACAGATAATACAGGTATACTCTTTCACTGAGACTTTCTGACTGCTCTCAAATCCTGTGCCCGCAGGGCCCAGCCTCCTCTCCCAGAGTGCACTCCAGCTCAATTCCAAACCTGAAGGATCCTTCCAGTACTCAGCCAGCTACCACAGCAACCAGACCCTCGCCCTGGGTGAAACAGCGTCTGCCCAGCTCCCGTCCCGCAGCAGTCAGGCCAGAGGTGCCATCCAGAGCTACAGCCAGGTACGTGTCCTAAGGAATAAGGGCCTCTCACACCTGAAATTGTGTGGAATAGCTCCCAGGAAAGAGCTCTTTGGTACTTGCCCACACCTGAATTTCTGTATTTACTTTCTGTCTTTTTCAACACACCTGCAGCAGGGTGGAGTTACCATCTTGATTTTTAAAAATCTCTGGTGGGTTGACTTGCATATTAGTAAAGTAATCCTGATTAAAAAGGAGATCTGCATGCCAGATTTACTTACTTGCTGGCATATATATATATATATATATATATATATAAGTAATAGCATGTTCAAGCATTTAATTTTGAAAGCAAATTTCTGTGAATGTGCTGATTAGGAGTCCATAGTGCTAGGAAACAAAAAGAAAGCCAGGCTGACACTAGATGCAAAACCTGCTTGGGATACCATGTATCACCTGGTGCTATGGCCTAATCCCAAGTGTAAAAAACATTTTTTTCACCATGTATTGTAGGACAAACAGTTTATCAGACAATTGCCTGTACATTTGAAACATTTTGAAAGATTTTTTCAAATACTTATGAAACTTTTGTAAATCCCTCTACTGTCTAAACCATCCCTCCCAGCTCTGACACATAACCTTCTCATCTTCTGTGCTTTTCACTGTGACATCAGAGCCTCTCAGTAGATAAGATTCAGTATAGACAAAAATTTCAACAAGCATTCATGCCTCTGTACATAAACAAAGTCTGACTGGGTTGTGTTGGTCAGTACAGGTTATTTTTTCTGTTTAGATGCTAACCATCCCAGCAAAGCACATCATCTCAGTGTGACATTGGGACATTTTGTAGTTCAGGATTCTGTAGAGGAGAGTAGTTACTTGAATTTCAAAGCCTTAAATTGCTAAGAGACTTCATGTATTATAGTCATTGCACAGTTTGTGGGATACTGAGAGACATAGAATATTCTATTCTCTCAATTTGCTCAGAAAAGCTCCCTATCCTCTAAGACTGAAAAATGAAATAAAGCACAGTTAAATTACATTTCAAATTGGGTAGGTACTTTTTTTTAATAGAATTTTTTAAATTGAAAAAGACCTCTAAGAATACAGAGTCCAAATGTTAACCCAGCACTAGCCATCAGTAAACCATGTCCTCAAGTGCCACATCTACATGTCTTCTAAATACCCTCAGGGATGGTGACTTGACCACCCTTTCAGTGAAAAAATTCTTCCTGATGTCCACCCTGAACTTCACCTGGTGCAGCTTGAAGCCGTTTCTTCTTGTCCTGTCACTGGTTGCCTGGGAGAAGAGTCTAAGACTCCCACCTGGCTACAGCCTCCTTTCAGGCAGTTACAAAGTGATAAGGTCTCCCCTGAGCCTCCTTTTCTCCAGACTAAACAACCCGAGCTCTCTCAGCTGCTTCTTGTAAGACTTGTGCTCACGACCCTTCTCCAGCTCCATTGTGGTTCTCTGAACTCACTCCAGCACCTCAATGTCTTTCTTGTATTAAGGGACCCAAAAATGGACATAGGATTTGAGGTGTGCCCTTGCCAGTGCTGAGTACAGGGGCTGATACAGCTGCTGATACAGGCCAGGATGCCCTTGGCCTTCTCGGTCACCTGGGCACACACTGGATCATGTTCAGCTGCTGTTGATCAGCACCCCCAGGTCCTTCTCCACTGGGCAGCTTTCCAGCCACTCTGCCTCCAGCCTATGGCATTGCCTGGGGTTGTTGTGGCCAAAATGCAGGACCTGGCACTTGGCCTTTTGAACCTCGTACAACTGGCCTTGGCACATTGATCCAGCCCGTCCAGATCCCTCTGCAGAGCCTGCTCACCCTCCAGAAGATTGACACTCCCAGCCAACTTGGTTTTGTCTGCAAACTGATAGAGAGCGCACTCCATCCTCTTATCCAGATCATCAATAAAGATATTAAACAACGCTGATCCCTGGGGAATACCACTTGTGACAGGCCACCAACTGGATGCAGCACCTTTCACCATCACTTTCTAATCCCAGTCATCCAGTTAGTTTTTTACCTAGTGAAGAGTGCACCCAGCCATGCTATGGGAAGCCAGTTTCTCCAGGTGAATGGTGTGGAAAATAGTGTCATCTGGAGTTGTGCTTTTTGAAAAGCATCATACCCTGGGAGTTAGCCTGAATGACTGTGATGCAGTCTTCAAGGAGGCTGAAAAAAGTAAGATGATGGAAAGGGAGCAGGTTATGAGAGCAACAGAAGCAAAAACAAATAGAAATGAGAGGGGGAGGAGAAAGAATATATTTTTTAAAAACAGCAGGAAGAAAAATTGAGGAGTTGTGTAGAGGTTAGAAACAGCTATATTCTTAATATAAATTTTATTATAATCATTGATAGAAAATGATGAATTTATGGAGGGGGAAAATTTAATGATCTAGATTTTTTTTCATTGAAATTACACTGAGCAGACACTGCTTAGATCTGAGAAGCTCTCATGAACCATCTACTTCAGAGAGAACTGGTTTCCTTCAGAAAGGTAATTAGTAAGTTAGTAAGGCAACATTTCCTATCCTTTGCTTTTCTTGGTGAGAGGACAGAAAATAAGGTTGTTTTTTTTTTTTTGTTTTCCTCCACATTGTAGGGTAGATATTCCTGCAGGAAAATAACTCAGAGAACAAAATAATTTTTCATACCATGTTCCTGCAAAGGATGCTTGACAACTTCAGATCAATTAAAATATATTTTGAAAATGCTAACAAACTGCCATATAAACTTCAAATTAATACCATAAAAAATATAAAAGAGGTAAACAGGAAGACAAAAATTCAAAAGTCAAAATTAAAAAGTTCTGTATATGACCATTGCTGATCCCACAATTAAGGGGGAAAAAAAGTCAATCCTAGGAATTGTTTTGCTATCCCTGTTATAATTAAAATAAGCCTCAGGAGCTGAAACTTCTCAGACTATGATAATTTCCTTTGGTATTGTGTGCAAGGAACATAGCTATCTCTCAACATGAATGATAGTCCAAATGCTTGCAAAAAAAAATTGTAAATAGTCCCAAGGCCAGCTGTGACAGCAAGAACAATTTGTGAAAATGCAATTGTATAAAAAAGAAACTAATTAGTCTTGGGACTTCCTGTATAGTGCAGCAAAGTGCAATCTAACATTTTTGTCAATTTGGTGGAGTTCATTATAGATCATAGAGTTTTTCCAGTGCTTTAAGTGCTTTAGAACACAAAACTTTTATCTTGTAAATGCTACTGGATAGGATTTCTTAGCAAAACCTGCTCCTCTGGCAGGGGATTACTCTGCTTCCCCACTGAAAACATCTTTTCAGACTTGGTGTGCAGATGCTGATACATCCTCTTTTAATTGATGAAGTTTACTTGTGACAAGTCTGTAGTGACTTCTATTAAAAAAAAAAAAAAAAGCAGATTTTGGAGATGAGTTGCTCAAAAATGAATTTTTTATTTGGACAATATAATTTGTGAACAACCAAGATTACCGTAATCTTGCCAATGGTCATTTTATATTGTAGATATCATAGGAGTATAAAGCATGACGTACTACAAATAGTGGTTTTCCACATGCTCTGCCATGTGTTTGCAAGGGGACAGGAAAGGAAGTTTACATTCTGGATGAGGTCTTGTTTAGCTTCTGGTGATGCTGCAGTCTTCTCAGAGGCTGAGGCAGCAACACAGGTAAATTCCTACTGTGTATTATCCTGTGCACCTGATGCTTCTGGACTGAATAAGCTGGCACAGAATTGGAAAACCCTAAAAAACAAAGAGCAGATGGAAAGTGAAGATGATTTTAAAAAAAGTTGCAGAACCATTTAACAGTTAATGTTCTAATTTGTCTCCTTTTTCCTATAAACAAGGCATAAATTTGGAATTCATCAGACCACCACACCTCCCTAGGCCTATTTAATCAATTAGCAAATGAGTGCTAGAATGGGTTCAGTTGTCAAGAAGAAACTGTATACTGGCCACAAGATCATTGTCTGCTTGATAATCTACCCAAAGTCTAAAATAAGGACTTCACTTCTGGTAGGGTGTGGCAGATGATGATGTGTTTAAAACTAGATTCCAAATACAAACATAAAAATTTTCTGTCATTAAGGAAACAGATGAAATCTTAAGACAGATCGTTCTGAAGAACAACCCCTTAGCAGAGCTTATGGCAGTGAAGATTTGCAATGCTGCTTTGATCCTACAATAGGTAATGATTGCTTTGATTGCTAATGATTGCAGCTTTCATTGCTGCTTTAAAACCAGAGAGTGACCATCTCTGGACACTGTGAAAGGATCTCACATAATTCTGTTTGTGAATTGTACCTGCCTTCATCTATATGTATGACCTTTGAGTTAGGATCAAGGTAGACTGACAGATTTTTCTAATAGCATTGGAATGTTTGGAATAGAACAATGGAAGAAAATCAGGAGAAACAGATGGAATAGGCCACTTGTTAGGGATCCAGAGGTATAGTCTGGCATTTATTATCGTAAAAGAGCATTTGAACATAGGTAGCATCTTCCTAGTCAGGCCAGGAGCTTACAAATTACATTAAAGCTGTCCTGCAGAAAACAGGCCCTTCTACAGATCCTGCCCGAAGACTGAAGTGTGCATCCCAAGACCAAAGAATATTAAGCAATTTCCATGCCTTCTTCTGCCCTTTGGAAGAGTGTTGATAGAGACACTGGACCAGAGCACAGTGAAGCCTTGAGTGAAGCCTTGTGGAAGGTTCTTTGGGCTGACAGAAAAAAAAAAAAAACCTAGCCCTCAACAGACTGGCAAGTCTTGCAGTCTCTGAAAAAGTTCAGCATCATGAAGATTGTGAAAGAGATGCACCCTTGGAGTGTCTCTCGAAAACCCTGGTAAGGATGACCAAGTTTTCTGCCTCAAGCTACAAATGCACACCAATATTCAAAAGACAGAGTGACCTGGAGGGAGGTCTTCCACACAACTTGGGCATACAATTGGAAAATCCTCCCTAGAATCAAGAGACAGGGTCTTCTTGTGGGCAACAGTGTACTGCATATGACCATGTTCGTATTCATCAGATATGACCTTGTTTGAGATTTTAAGGGCAAAGAGATCCCTGGAAGTTCCAGAGAGCAAAGTGAGATGAAAACTGGTGCTGGCATTTAATGCTAAAGTTCATCCACACCTACGATGGGCATGCAGACTTACTCAAACCTCTGGGAGCAATCTCCAAGAATCAATATGCTGGTTCATAATTAGCAACTGACCCCAAAGGTTCACTTGCCTAGCCATCTAGGATTTTGTAATTCCTCATACATGAAAACTTTTCTGCAGAGTAAGTAAGTCAACAACAGTTATTTGCCCCTCTCATTTCCACTCCAGAAAACAAAAATCTTATATTGCAGTCTTTCATTTAATCTTCTTTGGATAAAGTTCAAATTTAAATTTTCAGTTGGAATTGTAAAAAACAAACAAACAAACAAAAACAACAACCAACAAAAAAAAAAAAAAAACAACTAACCAACAAAACAACCAAAAAGGAAAAAACAGCCCCAAAAAACCTAATTTCCTGGAATTTAAGGCATTAAATGCTTGAATGAACAAGCAGTCAACAGTTAGACTGTTCTCTAGTCTCCTACAACCTAACTGGATACCCTCAGTAATTTTCTGTATAAAGCTATAAAGATCTCGTTTTGTATCAGTAGGAAATGATCCTTCTAGTAACATTAAATGGGAAAGAAAATATTTTTATAGCTGCATTAATGTTCTTATGTTTTTTCACACATTCCTACTGCTAAAAAAGGATATACCAGAATCCATATATTGAATCCAAATAAGGAAGGCTACTTTTCTTTGGGATACTGGAGAAATTAAACCTCTGTGTCTTGGAATAGATATTTATAGGACTATAGTAATAAAGTCCTTAATTTTTAGTCACATCTATGAAACAGGTTGATGCTGGAGGATATAATCACTGAGAAGCAAATCTGCTCTCAGTTTATTACCTTAGACACAGCTTTATTATCAGCTTGACAACAATAATGGGTGAATGGAAGAAAATAAGGGAAAAATACCATTGTATTTCATTATTCCATATGAAGTATGTCACATTGGAGGATGAACAATGGCATGTCTTTATGGCTGTCTTTAGCAACAGACAGGGAGAAACACAATGAGAAACTAAAACACATTTTGTCTCTGAAAATGTGTGGAGAATGTTACTGCACACTTGGCCCTTGGAAAAAACCTAAGAACCTCACAGTACATTTGAGACAGGTCTGAGATTAGTCACATCCTAGAAAATACTAGCATGCTAATGTCTTCATTGCAATCTGTTCATCCAAAAGTTCTCTCCTTCACACAGAGCAAATGCTTAGCTTTTTAGGAAGTGCTATACACTGCATTTTTAATTAAGCATTTAATTACTGTGTCCCACCACACCTTGTTCCCTATAACAAATGATCATGAAATGGGATTTTTTGGGGTTTTTTGAATTGGTACTTGCAGAATGTCCACAGCTTTATAGAGATTTATTAGGAATATGTGATAATACTGGTTTACTTGAAATTAATTACTCTAAATCCTTGACACATCAAGCAGAAGTAGAAGTAGATTAGAAAAAGAAATTTTGTATACATGATGACAGTGCTTGCCTAAAATCCTTAGGATCAACAGCAAACTGAGTTACCAGTGCGTTAGCAGTGTGTTGCAGAAGTAACTGCTGCACTGCTAACGTTGCAGAAGACTGTATTTCCAGTGTTTATTACAAAATCATTATTATTATGCCACTGAACAGTCCAAAAAATAATTTTAAAAAAATCAATTGATCATATAGCCGGTTTGAACAACTTTTCGTTATGTGCAAAATTTTTTCGTTGTCTTAAATCATGCCAGCCTGTTTTTGTTTTATAAAAGTTGTTACCATATAGTCTGAATCTGGAAAATGAAAACTGTACTCCTGTCAAATACACTATTTCTATAATGTACAGACAGTATAACTGGACAGCCAGTTGCAGATTAGTCCTTCTTTCCAGTTTAAAGCAGATATGGTAAGTAGCACAGCATGAAAGACGCTTTTAAAAGTTCATTGATGTTCCTAGTTTGCCTTCCTGGTTTTTGTTAGGAGTCTTTCAAAAGAGCGATTTGAGCTTGTTGGCCCTTTATGAAAATTTCAAGGCTTGTACTTTCAGCTGTGGTGTTTGTTACTTGCTGCTGCTGCAATCAGAACAGTCCAGCTCAAAAGAGAGCAGGCCACTTCCATCTGTGAGTCCCTTGCTCACTGGGCAGTCACCATCTAGAGCACCTGGAGGGGAACAGGTTGCATTTAATTTATACGTAAAGCCATTGTTCTGTGTGGTGCAAAACCTCTGAAGCCAATGAGGTTTGTTCCTGGCAGTGTTCTCTTGAGAAGCCTGAACACTGTTAAGTGCTGGTAAATTCTTCCATGCTACTAACAACTGGGAGCAAAGTACCACGAGCAGCTTCTCCAAAGCCTTATTTATTGTCTCTGTCTAGGAAAATACATATTCTTTCCTCAGATGCAAAGCATTTAAGATGAGAGGCAGGCTCCAAAAGTAAAAAAAAAAAAAAGACATAAAAATTTCCAGTGAGCATACATAGGAAAAAATACACATTTCTGGCATTTTGAACCTTGTTTATTCTTTGTTTGAATTAGGTACCTTACTCCTCAGTTCCTGACCAAATCCTTTATTCAATACCCTAGTGCAAATAAATCAAATTTCATACCAGGATCATGGTGCTTTTGCCTACTTGTTGTTTTTTTTGTTTTTTATTTCCTGTAACATGCTACCGAAAAACCGCATTACTGTTCAATGTATAACAATGCTGCTCTTGGATTTCATAACACCTCTTTGAATTGAGTCACAAAATTCATTATTCACATTTTAAAGCTTCTTTTGGCTAAGGAAATCAGTAGCTGAGAGGTGTGTGTGTGTGTTTGGGCGAAGCACTGGTCAGACGATTCACACTACACTCCGAGGATATGGAGCACTTTCTGAGGTTTCAAGTAAATCCCCTGCATAACCAGGAAAAAAAAATAGTATCTGAATCCAACAGTGCATCTTCCAGCAGAGCGCTGAGCTCTCAGTACGGGGTGCAGTTATGAGAGGATTTTAATGTTACCAGATTCACAGATGAGCTCTTGAGCCTAAGATCCCCGACAAAA
>VZRZ01008350.1:416619-520598 GCA_013398175.1 Climacteris rufus | reverse complement strand
CGCCGGGCAGGTGTGCGTGGTGCCGGGGGGTGCGGGGCTCGCCGCGCTCCCTGCTGTGACCCGCGGTGCGGGTGGGGGTTTGTTACTATGGCGAATCCCTTCTCTGCCGCGACCAGAACCTGTGAGCCTTTTGCAGGGAATGGCTCTTCCCTGGATTTACAGGCAGCTCTAGCGTACTTGACAAGTTTGGGGTTACTAAGCAGGAACTCCCCGTGTACCGAGTCGTGCCGAGTAAGAGGTAGCGGTGATTTGGCTCCGAGTGCTCTTTGGGGAACAGGCTGTTACAGCTGATTTAATGTCTCTGTAACCGCAGACTTTGAGCAGATCCTAGGAGTGAGATACTGG
Organism: Climacteris rufus; assembly: GCA_013398175.1. Classification (NCBI taxonomy): domain Eukaryota; kingdom Metazoa; phylum Chordata; class Aves; order Passeriformes; family Climacteridae; genus Climacteris; species Climacteris rufus. The sequence continues at coordinate 520,253 of VZRZ01008350.1, read as the reverse complement.
TGCGCTGTTCTCTCAACCATCGCTCTGCTAAACTGAGCATCCTTCAGGGGTGGGTTTTTTGTGTTCTCAAAATTTCCAGTTTCATTGCTATAGTAACAGCTGCTATGCTCATATGTTCTCTTGTGTGACATAAATAGATTTGAAGATAAATAGGATACATAAAGAAGTTTGGCTGAGTTTAGCAGTCAGGTACACAAGTTTCTTACTGGAGTTAAGACCTCATCCCCCTTTTTCCTCTCACCCACCTCCCCTCCCCCACTCCAGTTGTTGTCGGCATCCTATATAATTCCAGTGTGTCTAAACACACAGATTGAATTAGCTGATAATAAAACACAATATTAATCTCTCTGCTTGTAAGAACTATTTGATGGATTTTTTTTCCTGTTCAAAGGGCAGGGATTTCAAAACTATATATATGTATATACATATGTACGTATATATATAACACTACATTTTAATTTCAGAACGTGTAAAGCGACCGTATCATTAAATTAGGCTAAAATCAAGATCTTGGGATGCTTATATCAAGCCTGTTGTCAAATAGTCTCAGAATAAAAAGTGGTTTATTTAGAAGTTGTATTAATAGAAGTTCTCCCCCCTGTAGTCGAACACACTGTTGGCCACAAATATTAAATACTGCCGTTATACAGTAGAATTTTAGAGTTGCCGTAGACTTTATATTTTAGGGAGTTTTCTAACTTCATCCTATGACAAGAGTTATAGTTAAACTAAAAAGGCATGGATGGAACCGTCAGCATCAAAGGAACAGAGAAAAAAATCAATTTAAAACTTACATACCTGTGGCTATGAGCTATTAGCATTTCCCTGTTGTTTTTTTTTTTTACCTTTGTTCTAGGATAGAAGTCTTTGCTTTAGGAAGTTTCTAACAGGCAAAGTCCTTTTTCCTGTGTATGTACTTTTAGTGTTGGGATTTGTATTGTACTGGGATTTTGGTTTTGCTGTTTTTTTGAAGAAGGCATCATTTATAGCATTGCAGCATCAATGTGTGATGATAGCGTAGTCCAAAACTTGTTTCTGTATGGTTTAAGGTCCAGCATAATGGCTCTGAAGTGCTACAGTTTTAGAGAAGCTGTTCATCCTAGGCTGTACCCAAGTTGCAACATGGATTTAGACTTTTTTGGCCTTCTTGGCCAATAGTGAGTCTCCAGACATTCCTAATTAGATTTTCTACTTTGATTTGAATAAAAGTTAAAGAACTGACTATCTTTTTCTTGGGCTGCCTTTAAATAAGTGCTTTTGGTAAGACTTATGCATCTTGAATAACCTGCATCTTTTTAAAGCCCACTGCAGGGAGTTGCCTGATTTACTCATTTATGGCTTCAGTGGAAAAAAGTCTATAGATACATGAATTTAGGAAATTGCTCGTGTATTTTTGTGTGAATTTTACTATGGGAGGGAAATAGTGATTGATCTTATGAGTTTGCTGTTAAGTTTGTAAAAATTGATAAAGCAACACTTACTTTTCCAAGTGTTGGGCCGATCAGAACAAACATAACAATCTTCTGGGTCTCTCTGTCTCATAGGGATTTGGTTTTAAGACAACCCTGTTTGTTTTATTTTATAACAAATGGAAAATCCCGTAACTTGAATAAGTATTAGGTGGCAGACATGCAGAGATACTGTTGCTACTTGAAAGAATCAGTGTAAACAACAGTATGTTAGTAAATACCTTTTTTTTTTCTTTTCCCACAGTGGTGACATGCCTTTCAAGTAGTCCTTGAAAGGAGCTCTATCACATGACCCATTCTTTTGCAAAGGTTTCCTATTGTGTGCTCCCACCCCTTATTGTCCATTGCCGTTCTGTAGCATGTTCCGGAGTTACACATTTGCTAGCAGTGTTAAGTGCCTGACTAATCTTCTAGACTTTCACTGGATTCCCTGAAGCCAATGGACTACTCAGAGGCTTAAAACTAACATACGCTTTAGAGTTAGCCAGGATCAGATGTTACAGATACTACTGAGGCAATCTTAATTTCTTTTTTTTTTCTGTAGATATTTTTGCTCGGAACAGGTTTGGTATTTGAGCTGTAAGTAGGTTATATTATTGCAGGAGTTTTTCAGTCATTGTATTGGAAATCAAACCCGTTGAGAAGGAGAGCAAGCAATTGTATTTTGAAAAGCTAATATTCAATAAATAGTGTTTCTGTGTCTTGTTCAAAACATCCAAAGATGAGCTGAAGTTTTTGGGGGTTTTTGAGAGAGAGAGAGGAGGAGGAGAAATGGAGAATAGTTGTCACATTGCACTGATTGATGGGTTGCCTGCTGTGATTAATGTGAAGTTGCATTGGTATGTATGTGTCATCACAGGGATGATGTTAAACTAAGTAATTTTTTTAATATCTGGCAATAAAAATATGAGTAGTAATTGTAGTAATTACTAGAAACACAAATAATGTATTTGTTTTAATTATTTTTGCATGATACTAGAAATTTGTCCTGGAGCTGTCTAGTTCATGAATACTACTGGGTTTCAGTGTGCTAAACAAGCCAAACTGTATCAGTGTCAGACTTAGATATTTAAAAGAGAAAACATTCAGATACGAACCATTTTTTAAAAATTTGAAGTAAAAAGTTACCTAGATTGCCCTAAACATAATCAGTGTAAGACTTAACTGGAGGTGATGGCATTATTTATATTAATTTCCTACAAACTCGATTATGAAACAACTTGAAATTATAAAAACAGCAGTTCTTAGACTCCATCCTGAATTTCAAATGAGACATGCAACAGTGTGCAATGACTCAGTTTTAACCGAGTAACCTTAGAAACGTCTTCAGAAATGGCTTTTAGTCTAGTTATATTTGAGCTGTTGCCATTGCCAAGCGTGGGTGTGTATGGGTGTGTGTGTACATGTGTATATAGTGGTTCTGGTGAGTGTACATTTGCTGTGTTTATTCTTAGTCTATCTGCTTCATTGCTATGATCTGCATTTACAGTTTTAGAAGTAGTTTTCCGCACTGCACTGCTCCAAAGCATATTCGACCGTCTGTTCAAGCAGCCATCCAAATCCAGAAAGCACAGTTTGTAAATACCTTCTTGCAGCTTCCACACCTGGACTGAGCTTAGGAGTGCTGCTGGGAGCCAACCTCCCCACAGCAGGCCATCTTGCCTGAACGGAGAAGTGCCTAGGACAGCAAGCAGCAGAAACACAGGAAAACCCTTTCTGGAGGTGGGTCGGAGCACAGGTGCCCACTCTTCTCAAGCATCTCCTGCTGGGCAGAATCAGACACACAGTACTAGAGGAGTAGTGAGTTTATTTTGGAGCAAAGGGAAAGAAAGCAGTGAAAGTGTGTTGTTGAGGTAGTTTGTGCCTCAGGTGATGTGACTGGGAGCATTCCTCCTCTTCATCCAGGCTTAGGGAAGACTAGGGACACATAAGGCAATGGAAAGTAATTTTATGCATTATCTCATTACAGAAAACTTAAAGGAAGGTAATTATGTTTGAAGACTGCATCATGTTTCATAAGCGGTACTAAAAGGTTAAGTTTAAGAAATGAGTGTTGATGTGAACCGCTTTGTATAACGTTAGGTGGAAAGAATATTATACAGCTATCCTTCATGTAGTGGTGACACATTCCACTGAAACAAGAGCTGCAGCGTCCCTCTAGACAACCCTGATGAAAACTTCAGTGCTTTGTCTGGTGTTTCCAAACAATCTTCTTTTAAGTCCTTATAAAATCAAAATGGAAAGGATTTTTTCCTTTCTGAGTGGGAGTGTTTGTATGCATGTATAGTATTAACATTAAAATAACACCAGTTTATAAAAATGTGGCATGGGTTAATACATAAAATATGCTTTCCACTCTTCAATGAGCAAAGAGTTCTAAGTTTATCAGGGTTTTAATTGGTTCCTTCTGCTCCTTCATCTGTTTTGCCTCACTCTTATTCCTCTTTGCTGAGGATCTTCCTTTGCCCCTTCTCCTTCTCTAAGCTTTTCACTGCATATGATATGTTGAACCCTGGTTTCCTGTTGAGGTTTATGGCAGGACTTCCATTGGATGGTGATTGTTGACATGTTTTAGCATTTCAGTGTGCAATCACAGGGGCACAGAACAGCTTAAGCAGCTGTGTATGGGATAACTGATGAAAATTACCACTAGCATGGGTTTATGTTTCCTTTCGATTGCATGAAGATATTGATTATCTATATTTCACTAGTTCATTGCCATCTTTTAGAAAATTATCTAGTTAAGTGTTAGAATTCTCCAGTAAATCACACTGGACTATATATTTGTGTTAGAATGACTGCATTACTGTTAACTCACAGCCAAAGTGAATTTAGATAACCCCAGAATTAAAAGTTCCCTATGCCTTTGAATCCCCACCTTAGACACAGGGCTGAGCTAAAAAGACAGTCAAGGTGTGATGTGCCATTGTACTTCTTTGGACACGCAAGGAAGAAGAATATTTGGGGGTTTGTTTGGCTTTGAGATAAGCTCTTGGACTATCCATCCATATGATTGATCATAACAGAAAGGACACTCAGTTGTTTCCTGTAACTATTTTGTATTTTTACAGAATCCCATGAGTATCTCTTTTATGGGGAGTACCAAATTGCTTCATTAATTTTAGCCAAAGTAGTTTTCCACAGATTTTTTTCTAAGTTTTTTTTCTTTGTTTCTATTAGCTGGAAAATTCCTTTATCTGCTGTCAAAGCATTTACACATGAGAACACTGTTAATGCTCTTTTATTCTGGGACACACACTGCAGTCCTAGGATTTTTTTTTCCTTCTTCTACTCTTGTTTGTTTTGAGACTCTTTCTTTCAGATAAGAAAAACAAGTGGAAGATTTTGAGTAATATCCAGTAATGTTTCACATGTTAATCAAAGACTTAGCATTTGGTATCTTTCTGATACAAAGTTACTTGTTTCCACATTATGACCTGGAGGTTAGATATGCTGGTGTTGGTTTGGAGTTGATACAAATACACAACCCAGTGTTAACTTTACATTTCTTTGTTGCTTATTCTACCTATTTCTTCAGCAGTAGTTAAGTTCTTAATTGTTTCAACTGAAACATTTGCAGTAGTGCTCAATTCCTACTTGGACAAGGTATCCAAAACAGACAGTGTACAGCAAAAAAGCAGAAGGAATAAGGTGGATGACTTTGAAATATCTTATCATTGCCATGATTTTTCCACCTGTACCTTTCAGATCTAGCTTACATGAAATTAATTTGCTCATAGGAGAGGAATAATTGACAAGAGCCAAATACAGAGGCCCCCATGTGCATGGATATATCTTTGGGCTAATAAACTTGAGCTTTGGCTCGCAGTGAGCAAACACTAGAAATATGTCTAAACTTGGGACCTGTTTTCTCACTGATGACAGCCTTTCCCTTTGCTTCCCATTCTTGATAAGGGAAATTGTTTGACTGATCTTCCTAGTGGTCTTTCAGAGGGGTGGGAAATAAAATAATACTGCAGACTAACCAGCTTTTAGGCAAAGAGCACCAGTCTGCAGCATTGCTGAAAATAAATGGAACTCATATGAAGCTGAAAGTATTTTAACTGAATGACTGGGAAACTGAGTGACAGTGGCTTTTGGGATTTCAGGTGCATGTAGCATCAAACATGCTTTTGGGGAGTACTGAGGCCTGTGCTGTTGCTTGTAGTCACACATGTAGTTTCTGGCTTCTGGTCCTGAACTTTAACAGTGTACTAAGAAGGCCAAGATTCAAATGTGAGCATGCAAGTCACTAGAAGGAATTTCTTAAGCATCAGAGCAGAGTTTAAAATGTCTCTGCTTATATACCTGCTGAGCAAGAGCACAAGAAGGAGGTGAAGTTGACAAAAAGCTAACAGAGAAGAGTCTGTCCCTAGCAGAAGGATGGTTAATCCCAGGAGCTGGAATTTTTCTGCCAGCTTTTCTTGGCTGCTAAACCCAATGGAATATATAAAATCATTTTGGGAGCCTCACTTCATGGCACTTAGGTTAAAGCAATGGAAATACATTAGCCAGTGTTGGAACCCCACCCCATATAGACGTGCCTTGCTTATGTTGATCTGCATTCTGTTTAGTGTATGAGATTACAGGAAGAGAATAGGGCCTTATAAATGGTGATACGACCAAACTTTTGGGTCTTGAGGGTGTGCTAGTGAGGCAGAGTCTCGTCTTTGCCTGTTACAACCCACTTTTGCCTTCAGGTCCTAGTGGTGTCCTCGTGCCTGGCAACTCATCAGTTGCCAGGAGTGTGATGCTGTGTCACGTGTCTTTGGCCTCAAACTCACTTCAGAACAGAAGAGTGCTGTTCTATTGGATAGGGAGCATTAGGCAAAGGCAAGGTCCCTTTCTATCAAATTTCTGACACTCAGGCTTTTGTGGCATCAGTGAAAATATTACCTTGTGCTGTACAGTCTAAAGTGGGATGACTCTGTCTTGATTGCACATGAAGGCACATGTGAAAGATGCAGCTTCCTCAGAGTCTCAAACCCTGTTGCAAGGCCTTATCCAGTAGCCTGCAAATGTTTGTTGCAAAAGTATTGATAAAAACTGACAGAAATGTATAGTTCATCATAGTTTTTGGGTATTTAAGAGAAGTGAGAACATGGCCTTAATTTTTACTGTGGTGGGAAACATAATCCTTTCTAGTTGCTAAGCACAGAAACTGTTTGCAGTAGATGGAGTAGCTGAGATCTAGAAAGTCAATATGCAGCTCGTCAGTAATGTAACCATTCATTTTTTGGGATATCTAATAGTTTTTTGGTTGTTATGCACACACTGTCTTTAAAGCAGTGCAGGTGCCTCTGATCAAAAGTAAGTAACTGACTATGGCAGAAAAAAGATTGCAAAATGGGCAGTTGAGGAAGGCTGGCTTTATTTAAGGCCAAAGCTTGGGTGGGGAGGTGCCCGTGTCTGCCTCTGCCAGATGCAGAGTGCTCATAGGTGAAACACATTATTTGTCAGGAGCGGCAGCTGCCAGCAGCTACACTGGGCCAAATTTGCTCTATGAGCAATAATGGGAGATAAATGAGGCAATTTTTCTGTAATTGTAGAATCAGATTTGAAGATCACATAGGTGTGGACCCAGAACAGAATACTTTTTGATTTTATAAAAGTGGTATTGCAGAGGACAGAGAGATATTGTCTAATGATAATGAATTCATGGAACTGTACATTATCATAAGTGGTTAGAAGCAAAAGTCACAATTTAATATGCTGAAATGAGAAGGACCAAGTGATGACTAATCTTACAATATTAAGGCATGGCATATGAAACTGCCAGTTGGATCACATAGATTTTTAGTAAGTACATCAAGTTGTAGTTTAAAGTGCGTAAGTGAATAGTGTCCTAGCCCATGGCAGCAGTTTGAAACCAGATGATCTTTAAGTTCCCTTCCAACCCAAACCATTCTATGATTCTGTAATAGAAAAGTGCCATATTAGTTTCAATACAAGTGGTTTGAAATGTCATGCAATCTTCCCTTTACCAAGGAATTTTTTGCATATGCTTTTCTATGTTTACTTCCTCCATGGCATGTGTCTATGTCTTGCCTTATAGCCCCTTATCCTCTTTGTCCAGTCCAGGTGCAAACCATCCCTTTTATCAGCTAGCCAGCTGTGCTCCTCTCAGGCAGTAAAAGCTTTTGATCATAGGGCTAAAGGTGTCCCTGGGTTTAAAGAGTGTTGCCTTGGAGAAAAGCAAGGGTGGAGAAGGAGCTGTGACCCTCTGATACTAGGGCAGATTTCCTGTCACTGGTGAGCAAAATGACACCTCTCCATGGGGTCTTTCCCTCACCCTAAACTTCAGTGAGGATCCTGGTTCAGCAGGGTTGCAGTCATGTTTATGTTTGCTCACCAAAAGGTGTCATGAACTCTTCAAAGTCCTGGGAGAATTGTCTGTAAAGGAGAGTTGGGGTCTCAGATTTGTGGGGGAAAACAAGGTGGAGGGAGACAGGATGACAGCCCTTTATGTGTTTGGGGTAATATGCCCTGAAGAAAGGGAGGACTGAGTGAAAGAAAATTTGCTGAACAGCTAATCACAGTGCTTTTTGGACATTACAACAAAAACTGATAGAAAGGGTAATATAAGACATGAAGGTAGTAAGTGGTTAATGGGATAATTTCAGTGTGAGTTCTCCAAAGCCAGATTGTACTGGAATTACCTGTTTACTGACCTTTTCTTAGATTATATTTGATGTTTTTCTATTTCCTGTCAGGGCTCTGAGCACACATTTTCTGTAGTGCCACTTGGGAAATGTTTAGTTAAGCTAGAGAAGATGGATAATCTCACAAGAGTGTAGTTGGGCAGCGCCCTGAGTAAAGGAACATTGTCAGTATGTCATTTTCAAGATTGAAGTAATGGAAAGGAAGGGTGCTACTAATAAAGTTCTGTGAGAAGAACTCTTTTGGCCACTTGAAAAATACTTTTTCATTTTATTATCTTGGCAAAAAACCCTGAGATAAGCCAAGGAAACTTCTAGATAGTGGAATATTAGGAGGCATTTTCTGAAAAGAGGAAGATAAATCCTTTGTGGAAAGAGTTTTGCAGATGGGAGGGAAAGAACAGAACTGGACCTAAGGTAATAACACAGTAGCTAGTCACATGTTCAGCATCTTTGGCTAAAGAGTAGGAAAACACCTGAGTGACCTGGTTGAGCAGAGCATATCTCAGCCACCTATATTAGGAACAGAATAGAATATTTAATGGCCTAATCACATAACAAGCAAAACTGGGAGCGTTACATAGGGTTAGGACTTCATCTGGCAAACTGTATGCAGCTGTGACCCTCTGTAGCAAGAGAGACTCTTTCTATCTGTCTTCTCTTCTGAACTGTCCTGCATGGACAATCAAGAAATGAAGCAGCTTGTTGTGCACAGACCTGACTTAGTGTGTTTGCTCCATTTCTTAACAGAGAAAAGGCAGATTACAGACCTGCTCTTAGTAAATGGAGGTTATTAATTAAGAGTGCTGAATCCTGGTAAGAATAAATAATTTGATGGAGTGTTTGCAATCCTTTGAAAAACAACAAGATTAGTCAAGTCCCTGGCAGCTTTTAGGATAGTGCATCCCTGCCCATGGTGGTGGGAGTTGGAACTAGATGATCTTTAAGTTTCCTTCCAACCCAAGCCTTTCTATATTTCTATGATTCATCTGACCAAGGAGGGAGTGAGAGCTAAAGGAATCTTGTGAGTGGCTTGTTTTCACCAGCAGCTTTTGCTTTTAGGGCTCTGACTAACCAAGTGTGACGTGTTTGGCTGGAGGACCTTTGTGAACTACTGCTCCTCCATTTTCCCCTCAAAAGATTTGAACCTGGTAGCCCTATTGAATACAGTGATCCCCCACCCCCCCCCAGCCAAGATTGCACTTTGTCTGGTCTCTGACAAAACTTCAATGTTTTCAAGGTTTATTCATAGAAATCTTGCATTTCTTTCTGTTTCAAGATGTAGTTCCTGTCTAGCTCATGTCATCCTTGTCTGTGTTTTATCCGGAGCTGCTTTTGGCACGAATCTAAAGCTAATGCTAACTGTAATTGAGCAGTCTCCTCCAAAGTGATCTAGTTTGTGGTATGCCCTGCTTAAGATCCTATCTTGTGAATCCAGGAATTCAAGAATTAACTGTCTTGTCTGAAAAGCTCTTCTTTGAAGTTCATCAAGGTTGTGATGGATTGCATGTCTCTGCTTTCTTCAGTCTGCAGTAGATTTCGAACTGGTTTTGTAAAATCAGGCAAAACTTGATGCACATGTCTTCAGCCAGCCATGTGGCCATGGAAGTGTTGACTTCATGGGCACGGTATCTCCATTTGACATGCAAATGGTGTTGATTTGCATTTATGAATAACCAGGAACTAATTGTGTGACAGTTCAGAATGCCTGAAGTGCTTGTCACCTTTGGACTAACATGCATCTTATTCTTCTAATTGAAATTACTCTTAAAGCTGTTTTTGAAGCTGAACATTTTCAGTGGTTCATTGCAAACTGCTGTGAACACATTTTTTACGTTCCTTATATTAGATCTGCTTTCTTTTTGCCAGAGACCTTCTTTCACTATTTGTCTCCTGCAGAATTTGTCATGGCCATTTCATTTTAGCATGGACTCTCTGCTTGAGTGACAGGACTCTTTCAGCTTACAGTCCTTTTCTGGCCATGCTTTTCAGAAAAAATCTGAATTTGTGAGATTAATTGCAAAGTCTGCTTTGCTGGGTTTGTTTCGTTTCTTCTTTGCTGTCTCTCTTCTTTTTTTTTATTTAAATAAGTTTGTGCAAAAAAAAAAATCTGTAGCCATCCATTTCTTCATTTGCTTGCTGTTTATTGTGGAAGGATTTGGAAGATATTTTTCTAAGTTTTTGGAAGTTGGATACGAAAAGCATGCTATTGAGTGATTGCAAGATTAGTAAGCACAATGAATTAAAAGAGAGAAGTTTATTTTATGGGATACAATGATTATTCCAGCATAAATGTCACTTAAATCCTTAAGCTACTGATGCCGTGGTGTTAACAGTATTCTTTTTATTTGTCTCTACATTCAGCATTTCTTTTATTTAGAGCAAGCCTGTTAGAATTGCTTTAGATTGTAATGATTTTAATAATAGGAGATTATTTTAAGTGTCCTAACAGAGGTCTAGATGTGTACATAATGGATACAACGTAAAACCCGTTTGAATAATGGTACAATAATCTATTGAGTATAATTGTAAAAGCGGGTAATTGTTGGTCTAAACTTCTTTACAGGCATAACTAAATTCTTTAGTTAGATTGTATTCAAACTGATTATGTACACATTTAATAAAACCTCCATGTTTTAAATCTCATATTTTAAATGCAATGAGTCTCAAATGGATAATGAAAATTTGATGATTAATATGGTGTGTCACAGAATATCCAGAGAGATCTTCCCAGACTTGAATATGGCACTGAGAAAAAGACTAAGATAATGAACTCCATTTTTTTCTCCTGGAATGTCACAGACTTATGTCTTGGTGAAGTCTAGAAACCAGGGACTGCAAGCTAGTGTTCACTGAAGAGGAGAAAGCCTCTGGGAGGAGAAAGTGTTAAATATTCCATCAAAGATGACTTTACATAAAAGAACAAATACTACCTGATGCTTTTCTCTGTTCTCATAGTGAAAGGCAAGTTTGAGTACAAAGTGTTACACATAAAATTTGCAAAGTTAATATTGTTCACACATCTAATAATATGCCATCTTGTTGTAAAAGGATTTACAAAAGATAAGTTGCCAACACTCTTCTGTGAGCCAGCTCCAGATGTGGTGTCTTAGATTTCAGCTGTGTCTATCAGAAACTGGAACATATGTTTGCAAAAGAAGTATGAACAATATTAATAATAAGTTAATACTTTTAAAAAGGTGCATGGATGGTCAGTATTCTTTGGAACTACATTTGCCTTTTCCCTGATATCAGGAAAATCACGTCTTGGAACTGCAAACCGCTAGGAATGATAGTACACTTAGATAAAAAATTTGGGTTGCCCAGCAAAAGCCACTTGAGGAATACTGTAGGTGGGCAGACATGACACTTCATTACCCAACTGAGTTTTGTTTGTTACCTTTCCCACTGTGTTGCACAGCAACTCTTTTTCCGTTTAGGAACCACTGTTCTACAAAGCACCTTTCTTAACAAATTCTCTGTGAAAATCTAGAGAATTTCACTTCTAGTTGGATTTAAGCTCTAGATATTCTTCCTTTTCTCTGTGCAGGGAGGAGTTGATGTGGAAAAGTTTTCCCCTTCCTGCTGCACCAGAGCTGCTGTGAGAACTTGTTCTATTTAAGGTTGACTGAGCTGATGCTCAGTTTGAGGGAAGGGTTGAGACTTGCTGGATCTTTTAGATGCTGTGCTTTTCCACAGTGTTAAACACAATCAGAAAGTTAACTTTTCACCGGCAGGCATTAGTGCAGTAGCGCCTGATTTATTTTGCTGGAGGCAGCAGCGCTCTTTAGCAAATCACTTGCGCTACTGGAAGTGGTTTGTAGCCCTGCAAAGACCTTTGGGGTTTTTAATGTTTAGCCTACATTGCTGCTTAACCAGTAGAAATTGGGTCCCCAAGTTTGCGTAGGTATGGCCTTGTGTCTTTTGGGAGGAAGGAAGACTCAGCTTTGGGGATTTAAGGATGTGCTGTTACTTCCCTTTGATTTGCAATCCTTGTCAGTGAAGCATTCTGTAGGGTTTCACAGACTATCCCATAGAGGGTTTTTTCTAGATATTTGCTTTTGGGACGTGTCTCATCAAGTATTTTGTTCATTTACTTGCTGCTGAGTTGAATGCATTGACACATCACCTGCATTAGCATAGAGCACATGGTGCAACACAAGCTTTTACAGTTCAAAACTGGAAACTGTAAATTTTTATCTTTTCTAACATCAAGATATTTAGCAAAACTTCAAAGATCTCTTCTGCTACAAAGGCCTAATACTGTTTTCAATTCTCGTGAAGCTGTGGTGAACAATCCAAACAGCTTATGCAGGGCTGCTTGGCAGTGTTGCTTAGTAACATCATCCTATTGCTGAGGCATTCAGCCCTCAGTCAAAGTGGTTGGTGAGCAGGAAAGTTAGGAACAGTGATTTGCATTGCCAGATAGCAGTATCTGTTCCTCTTCATGCACAGGACTTCTTTTCCCTTTTTTTGTAGAATTGCCAGGGTTGAGGGTCATGGAAGAGGCAGAACTTGAGATACTGGAGTGAAAAAAACCAAACGAACACAAAGCAACACACAGTGTGATCATTCACTTAATGGTTCAAAAAAAAGTAAAATCTATCACTTCCTTTCTTGCTGAAGGCAAGTTGTTGATGTGTGGTAGCGGTTGGTTGGGGGGAGGTTTTGGTTTTCATTCTTTCTTCAGTGACAGTTCCCTAGATCAGAAATGAAATAGGAATTCTCTCCCTGAACTTGTATGTCACATTTAATCTACTGTTTCTTCCTGGCTATCTTTGCCTCTTATCTCTTTGCTCCCAGTCAAACTTTTCTTCTTCCAGTAGCAATTTATTTTTGATAAAATAAAGCAGGTGAATGCTTTTCAATAAAATGAGGGCAGTAGCAGAAAGAAGAAAAGGCTTGGGAGGAGATACCAATTTATGGTGTGAGTTTTCTGTTTTCCCTAGATTTTTAGAATTATAATAAGTGATACAATACTTTGCAGTAAAGTCATATTGTATGACACCATAGACAACAAACTATTTTTAGCTTTAGTTTTCTTTTAAATGTGTTTAGGGATGTAATGGATGTCAATTTTTGGTTAAAAACTAGTTTAAATGGGATAAAAATTATCCAGATACTTCTTATAAGACATAGTAAGCTTTATCAGATGATTTTTAAAGTTTACTTTGGGCCTATTTATGACACTTTAACAAGTGTAATCCTTTTTTTTTGTCCTTTCTTTCTTTATTTTTAGCACTGATGTGAAAAGTGCCAGCCCTAGTTCAGACGTTGGTTTTGTGGTGTCCCTTAAGGCAGCCAAAGCCAATCTGTTTTGAGGAGACTTTCCTAAGATACTTAATCTGGTTAATGGACAAATTATGTCTGGGAAGTTCCACAGTGTGAGCTGAATGTGACAGTATCCTGACGGTGACACTGCTAATAGGTTTGACAGTGCAGTGAGAGTTTGCAAGAAACACTCCAGACCATGCATTGTATGGCACTTCAATCTTTTAAGTACAAAACATGAGGAAAAGCAGTCTAAGATACTGACAGGTGAGGCAAGTCTGATCTTTCAGTTCTGGGGCCTTTAAAGTTGGGGCACATACTTGTTTGGTGCCTATAGTGTAGGCTGAGGATGCCAAGGTGGCATATCCATGGGTTTTTTTCAGACATCTAGAGTTTAATATAAGTTGAAAGATGTCATGTGTGATTAGTCATTCAGTGGTGGCATTATTCCCTTCTTTATTTGTACAGATAGTACTGAGCCACAGAGAGAGTGGTGTAGTGAGAATGGAAGAAGAGTGTAAAGACAGAAATGAGCCTTAATTCTGAGCTTTCATTAGTTAATCTTTAATTCCAATATTTGTGGAAAGAAAAAATTCATACATTTGTGTTTGTGTGTGCATAAAATCTGAACAGTTGAGAATCCTGTGTTTAAAAAACCCCCTAAACCCAGTTTAAAAAGAATTCACTACAGAGTGTGTTTTAGTTCTAATGACTGCAGATCTTTGGTGTGCTAGGGGCAGAAGCTGATGTACCAAGGTGTGCATTAGCTGGTACTGCCATATGGCCTGTCATGTCTTACTGGTTAATTTAGCCATCTGTCATGTCTTAACAATTTGTATGCACTTTCAGTACTCGGGTTAGAAGTGTTTTCTTCTCTTTGGTATAGTAATTTTCATCACAGAATGCTGTTACATTCCCATTATCTGAATTTTATTAGTTTCATTTATAGTCATATTACTTGTAGATCATACTTCTCTAATCCAATGTTTTGAGAAGAAGATGGATACATTCAGGCAGGCATTTTGGAAATGTTTCTGCATAAATTTCTGGCACAAAACAAAGTCAGTATCAAAACTTGAGCTGTGAATGTTTGATTATCCTTCTCCCCCTGTTCACTTCTAATTCTGCACTTGTGTTCACATCAAGTTCTTTACTATGTAAATTTAAAAAGGTTAGCATTTTTAAAACAGGTTTCCCTACATATGAATTCAGAGTAAAAATCGTGCTGTTCATATGCTCTTTCTCACATGTTGCTTTTTCAGAATTGCAGTGAAGCTATGACCTGATCTACTGTATGTATTTATTTAATAAGGAGAGTAGCATTTCAGGACAAGCATCTAAGAGAAACTTATGTCAAAAAGGGCTTTCAGCCCTGTGATGCTATTTAAATCAAAAAGTTCTTTCAGTCCTCTGAAAAGCATGCAACATATCAAAGCCACAGAATTGCTGTGATTCTCGTTTAGTTTCTGTGCCTGCAGTCCCTTATCTCGATGGGCTTATTGCAATTTTACTATTGTCTAGGGTTGGTTTTATTGATGGGTGTTCTTAAAACTTGTAATATAAGCAATGTTTTAATTATATTTAAAATCAAATTGGTGTAGCCAGTTGTGGATCTTCAGTCCTCCTCATTAGAAAAAGGCATCTTCTGAGTTCAGAGACTATTTTTGACTGTTCAGAGACTGATTTTGATACTTCCAGCATTAAGTAGCCAGAGATCTACTGTGTGTTGAAAGGTGTGGAGTTGCAAGGAAGTTAAATTAAATGTTGTAAACATATAACTGATAAGGGGTAATGGAAGCATTGTTGAGCTTCATCTTCAGCACATGTCCAATGAATGGTGTTTCTCCATCGTAGTCATAGGAAATAACAGGACTCTTGATCAATATATTTGGGGATGGAGGATTTCTGAATGATGGCCGAATGGTTTATCTGCTCAAATCTGAATGGGGTTTTTTAACATCAAGATGATCACTTGCATATTTTGTATTTCCAACCAGCTCTTAAATCCTGGAGAGGAGGGCAGTGCTGTATGCTCTTGCTGTTAGAGGTATTTAGAGAGTATCATGACTTTGTAGGGCTTGTTCTTACGGCTGCAGCAAGGCAGGATGACAAGGCTTTCATAAGGGGCACCAAAAAAACCTGTTCAGGATTTATTAAAGCATATGCAAATTTGTATGATCCATTAATTTCAGTAGTTTTAATGTCTTTAGTTTCTTGAAATGACAAATGTTGCCAATATATTGGTTTACTTTATTGACCTAAACTGTCAGATTAGCAGTGTCATTCAAACGTGTCTGTTGTATTTATTTCCTTGACAGCCTGCACCAGCTCTGAAGAGCAATTAGGGATTATTTTGTGTATTTCTCTCATGTTACACTTGTCTGATTACAGTATTTATCTTCCTGTGGAAAATGAGACACTGTCACAAAAGAGCATTTTCCGAGGAAACAACTGTTTCCCAATACTACTGAGGAACGTATCTGACTGATGTGGAAAGATTTAGCTAGTAGGGTGGATGGTTTTTGAGTGTAAAGGGTGGAGATCAACTTTTTTATTCAATTAGGTAGGAAAGCACTTTTCATGTATTCTTTCAGTTGCCCCTCTTGAATGTGGGAAGAGAGAACATACCATAGGTAGGCTGGACAGTGCTAGGTTATCACAGTTGCCCTAATCCAGTTCACTTGATTGGGGGCTCATGTGATACCCCTGCTGGAACCTGACCACAGACTACTTCTGAGAGCTCTGCAGAGATGCAGAAGAAGGGGGATTCAACTTGCTTTCACGCTTGAGTCTTGGAGACTTCAGAAGACAGAGAAGAGTCTCCTTAGTGTGTGCTTTCCTTCCTATAGTTAATCAGCTTCTGATCAACAAAATAAATCTAATTTTTTTTTCTTCCTAAAATTTGGTGCATCTCACAGTTATTTTAGACGTGTATAGTCTTCTGTATACCTTCTGCTGTGATGCATCTCTGGCATTGTAATCAAATATTTCTCAGTCTTTTGTCAAACAAGATTAGATGATTGGGGTAATTATATAATGGTTTCTTGAAGCCCTAAATAATGGTTTAGTTCTTCTCAGTGGTATTGGATTGGCTTGGTATGGTTTGTTTGTTTTGGGTTTTTTTTTATTATTAATCTAGAAGGGAGAGAAGACCCCACTCCTTCACCACCATGGTCATAAGAGTTCTGGGTGTGGTCTGATGCTGGGTATATCATCTGTAAATAATGACTTTCAGGAGTGAAAGTTTAATAACAAGTTTTCTTTGAACTTGAACATAGACTTGTCTGTGACTGGGCTTGAGGCCTTATACTGCCCCAAAGGAAAATAGCATTGCTCTCAGGGTGGGCTGGCCAGGGAGGGGGAGCTCAGTCCATTTTCAGAATATGTAGGAGAAATGTGTGTGGCCTTGATGCACATCACTGCTTTGATTCAAGCAACCTAGAGAGGTGCAGCACCATTAGTGGGTGAAGGGGTGGCAGCTGGTTAATAACAGAATTTGGACAAGTGCATTTTGGTGTGAGCCATGCATTGATGATGCCCCTTGGTTTAGGGAAATCACTTCTGGGGGCACTGAGCCTCCTTGAATGTGAGAGTGCTCATGGGCCTTGGTAATCTGATGTTTTATTGCTTCTTAGTAGTATATTGACTGCTGCTTTTCCATTCTGACTTGGTTGTTTTTCCAGCCTCTGGGAGCTTCAGACTGCATTAATGCAAGTTTTTTTGAAGCCAGTGGTACAGATCAGCTTGCAGCTTTGAGTAGGAAAGGATGTAGCTGTTTGCTGCCAACCCAGGATACAGGCAGGAGGCATATTATACCTCTCTCCTTCTCAGTCACATCAGTTGTTTTGAGTTTACAATCTTTGTTTTGATCAATTAGCTTAACTGTCTCTCCAGTGCCTTCCAAAGCAGCAGAATATGGTGGAGGGCTGAGTGTGTAGATGACAAAGGATTCAGTTGTATGAAATCTATGAGTTATCTGTGTGACTTCTCCTGAGTATAATAGAGCACCAGCAAGGAAGATAACTATTGATGTAACAGCTAATAATTGATTTTAATATTTAAGTAAAACATGCAATGAAAACCTGTTGCTTCTCAGTTGAGACTTGAATAAATTAATATGTATAAAAACTCTGAAGAGCAATGGAAAAGAAATTTTAACCTAAAACAACTTGCTGTTCCAGTTTTTTAAATACCAACTTAGTAAAAACATTAATAATTAGGATAGTGTTACATCTTTTTATAAATCTTCTGATCTATTTTTTAACTAGATTTAAGAATCTTAAGAGTGTTAATATTTTATGTTTAAATATTGATATCTGATAATCTGATAAAATTGTGTCTACAAAAGAATCATATTTGCTTGAAACTAAAGCATTTCAGAGATGTGCTTCAAAAAGCATACTCATGTTCTGATGGCATTAATTTCTGAGATTTGAGAGTTTTTTTTTTTTTAAATGAAAATATTTTCGTTACCTGTTGAAATCTTCCTTTTCTTGAAATGTTGGAGTAATAGTGGCTGTTATTCCCTGATAGAGTTTTAACACTTGGGCTTTTATGGGAGGGTGTTCAGTCATGATCTTGTTACTCAGATGGCTTCAATTTTTTTTTAGATTGTCACTTAACTGGTTTTGGTCAAATTATGTTGGTTATGTGTTTTGGTCAGGAAGTTTCTCTGGTTATACGTATGCTTGCTGTTTAGTACAGTAGTGTTACAGTCTTAATTACATATGTAGTTTGCAAATAAACCTCTGTTTAGGATTAGCATAATAACCTAATACTAAGGTCCTGTTTAGTTTTAGACTAGTATAAGGACTTGCAGATGCAGAAATATTGGTAGAGTATGAAGGAGGTTGAATTAAGCCCACCTCACCAGAAGACTACCCAAACAGTTTGTAAACACGTTAAAATCTGGGTTATACTGCTCCTAAAGTTCAATAGGAAAAATCTTTTGGCTTCCAGGAAGCAGGACTAAGAAAAAAAATCTGTTGTTCCAAAAGCATTGCTAATTTGCAAGTGGGCAAAAGAATTGTGCTTCTAGAATGGGGTGTAATTCTTTATTCTGAAGAAAGCCTGGTTTGTTGAAAAGCTGTTGGATGTCTGAAATGTTCTCCTCATTTTTTCTGTATTTTTTCTTCTGAATACAGATTGAGCCAAGTATGCATTGAAATTTGGACATAATCACAGCAGGCTGTTTTTCAAGCCACTCTGAAGGATATTAGACCTTGGTGGGAGCAGTTCAGCTATTCTGAGAATCAGCCTCAAGGGTGCAGGGCTAAAGAGCATTTTGAAAATGCAGACCATGAAGAATTTAATTCTGTAATAGTAATATCAACTTTCTGGATAATTGCAGTAGTTATAGATAAAATATGTCTTTGGGATTCTTGGCAGACTGTCTAGTAAGGGGAGCAACAGAATTACTTTCAGTGGTGTGCTAATGGCAAGTCAGTCTGAAAAATGTTTGAAGGGAAAAATATGCAAATAGGGCATTCCACTGAACACATGCATGAATGTTGAAAAATTCAGAAGAAAGCACGTATGTGGCACAAGCTGATTAGAAGAAGGAAATGGGATGAATTATTCTTTTGTCCAGACAATTTGTATTAAAGTTTAAGTAACATTGTGTCTGTGTATATTTCTCATTCCTATCCTGTGTTGCTATCACACCTTACTTTATTTCTGTGCTTTGCATTTTAAAAGTATTTAGTGTCTGTTTATGCAACAAAAGTACAGCCAACACAATGATTGTGGCAGAGATTTTCAGCAGGAATGGCTACACCAATAGTCTGAGCAGCGCGAGCTGAGTCAGTAGAATATCACCCACATCCAGGATTTCAGCCTCACAGAACTAGCAACAAGGGCCGTAATAGTTGTATCTTTGATTGCTTTTCTAAACACTTAAGTAGCATGTTACCACCTCGTGGTATAGACCCCTAACATTTGTCAAGTGTTGCTTGCATACTTATTGCCTACTTAATGCTTAACTTCAAAATGTGTAATGTTTGTATGGCATTCCCATGACTCTCCTTGCCAGTCTTAATAACAGATCACAGAGCTGAAGTACCTAAGTGGCAAAAGGATCGAAATGACAATGCTAATCACAGCTGGAAAGATACAAGTCTCTTTTTAAAGTGTTTTAATATAAAATATTTTTAATAGCAGAATAAGAAAATGTTTTAATAAAATCCCATTTGATCTTGTTATTTGCAAAAAAAAAAAAATCAAAAGCTGTATCCTTAAAATAGTTTTTGCAGGAGGCGTATTTAATGTATTCATCTTCAGAGGATATTTAAGTTGTAGAAAGTCTTAGCAATTTAGGTTTTTTTGAAAGTGTTGAAGACAAAATGTTGGTAAGGCACAACCGTTCTATTGCACTTTAGTGAAGCAAGCAAAAGATCAGCCTTCATGTAAAGTGACATCCATTCATCCACTTCAGCTTATTCCATTTGTAGATCCTCAGATATGGGCATAACATGTGAAACTTGTTCTGACTGCTGCTCCTTTTTTCTCCCCAACCCCCTTGCCTTCCCCAGTCCTGGACCCGTTTAGTTGAGGGCATTCCTGGGTTGCACAGCTTTTGCTTTTTTGGTTGTTTTGGGAAGGGTTGGGGTGATTTTGTTTTTCTTTGTTTGCTTGTTTCTTTGGGGTTTTCTTTTGTTTCGGTTGGTTGGGGTTTTTTTTGAGAGGAGGTGATGGGTTTTTTGGTCTCTGTTTAAGAAGAGATGGTAATCAGGATATCTATCTCACCAAAATATGTAGTTTCCTTGGAAGAAATGAGGTTTTGGTGTAGATGCAGGCATCTGGATGATGCAGCTGAAGTGCTTAACTGAAGCTGTTGCTGCCTTTGTTTGCTGTTTCCATTTTCATGTTGAAAACACTTGTTTCTTAGTTTTGTTGGGGGATTTTTTTGTCTTTATGTGCTGTTTTCAAATAATAAAGTCAGATCCTGTATTTGTCGCTTGCTTTCTCTCTCTTAAATGTCTCCTATGAATCTGTTTGCAGCTGGGTCTCGAGCATCTTACAGCAGCCAGCACAGCCACCTTGGCTCCGAGTTAAGGGCACTGCAGTCTCCAGAACACCATATAGATCCTATTTACGAAGACAGAGTTTATCAGAAGCCCCCTATGAGGAGTCTCAGCCAGAGTCAGGGGGACCCTCTGCAACCAGCACACACAGGCACATACCGCACTAGTACAGGTAGGTGGATGGAACTTGTATGATTGTCTTTTTATGAGATACGTAACTTATTTTCTGGTACTAATTCTTCTTCTCTTTCTGGTGTGCTAAACCAATGTATTATGTGCATGCCAGTCAAATAAAATACCTTTTGCAGATGGCAGCTGTCAATAGAACCCTAAATACATGCAGAAGAGGGAGAAGTACTTAATGTTATGCTACATGTACAGTAGGTTTAGCTAATTTGAAGAGCAGGCTTACTCATAAGGAGAGAGAAAATACTTCTATTAATCTAGTGGATTGTCTTTGAGAAATATCTGTTGTCTCTGAAGAAATTGCTAGGGGTTTTTTGTTTCTAAAGGTATTTTGTGTGTTGCAAATGGACTGCAAAGTTCCTGCACATGAAGCTAAAGGATTGTTCACTTGTTTTCAAAGTAAATCATAAGTAAATGTTCTTCCTCTCTCCCACAGAGGTATGCTTGGGTATAGGTACACAGACATAAAATTGAACTATAACATAGGGAAAAGCTGTTAGCATCACTGGCTTATCCATAAATAATAATGATTATCCCTAAATGCATTGGTGTACAAGTCCTACTTGCAGAATGTCCTCTCAACCAAATGAAATACAGCTGTATGTTGGAACCCACAAATAGATCACAAATCAACAGGGATATTTATGGTATTTAATGCACAAAATAATTGGAGTATATAAATGCTACAGCCAAAATAGCCTAAAGCAGATGTAGGAAAAACTTGCCTTAGGAATTGCAAGTATTTGCAATTTGATGTTTTATCTTTGCTGTGTTGATCAAAGAGGGAAGATTATGTCCATTCTCAGATCGCTCCTATTTTCATCAAGAAGTTAAGTGCGCTGTTCAGAGCAAGATACTTTGTTTTCTTTTGAAACCTTTTTTTTCACTTTTTTTTTTTTTTAAACCCTTTCTCCAGGGGAAAAGCTGACAGTTTTGTGTGTCCAAAAATTCCTACTGCCTTATCCAAATTTTGGGTGTTTAGAATACAAGAGAAAATCTTTAAAAGGATGTTTAGCCACAGAGTTATCTAGCTAAATACCTGTAACAGCTTTATACTTTTTGAAGAGCATCATTGCACCATTTCCCTCCTGTTAAAGAAATTACCATAGTCTATGTTTTGTGTAGAGCCACATGTATAAAAGGAAAGATTACTATTCTTTGCATGAAGGGGACAAAACCTCTGCCGACATCACTGAGCAGTGGAGGCAGTGACAGTGACTGAAACTTCTGTTTATGTTGAACTTTAAACCTCCTGTTCCACGTGGCCACATCATATTGCCTATAAGATGCTCTTTCCCAGACTTGCCCTGAAGAGGGTTTGTTGTTTTGCTTGCAAAATATCCCCTGGTTGTCTGTGCTGAAGTAGCTGGCTGTCTTGTGACTGTCCTCTTCACAACACCTCCGTAAGGAAGGAACCCAGTCAATGCAGATAACAATTACAGTGAATTAAACTGGGACACAGCATGTTGGTTGGTAACATGTGGCAATGGATTTTCAGAAGGAAAGAAGAAAAGCTTAAAAAAAAGCTCCAACACAGTCGTTTGAGTAACAGAAACATACCCTGTGAGGGTGAATTTTGTTTTGCCGTTTGGGATACGGGATTTGAACATTGCTTCAAGCTCACTGTGAAGAGCAACCCCATCGGTCCAGCTTTGTGTTGGGTTGATCCCGCCTTGCTCTCGCCCCTGCACCCCTATCATCAGGGTCAGGGGAAATGAAAGCAGATGGATGTGTGCCAGGCCAATCACTTTGTTGCTCTGTTGGTAGCTGTCAGCTGCAGATGCTGTCAGGCTTTCACACAGCCAGGCTGAAGAGCGTCAGTGCTCAGAGGGAATTTTGAGCTGGATTGGATCAGCTCTCAGACTCCTGCCTCTAGCACAAATAACAATAGGAATATGTCCTTTTTAATGGAGACCATACCATTTTTTTTTAAATTAACAGAAAAGAGGGAAAGGAGTTTGACTGAAGTTTGCACTCTTTTTTTTTTGGGTTTACTTAATTGGGTTTTTTTAAATAATTTTTAGGACTAGATTGGTCTTTGTCTTGGCTATTTGGTTTAAGATATGAGGGATGTAGGTTACTGTGTAGTCCATGAAAATAGTGCCAAGGCTTCATGGCCTGTATATTCTGTGTGCATGAGTCATGGCAGAGTGGGGAGCTTTAAGACATCACTGTGCTCCTTTGTAGACCATAGTTCACACCCTTAGTCTATCACAAAAGTAGTTTTACTCATGAAGATGATGTGTGCTTTTCCACGTCTGATAGAAAGAAAAGGGAAGTCAGCTTAGTCTGAAGATGTTGTCCAGAGCCTGGATTTTTTTCTCTGCATCTAACACTGCCCATTGCAAATAAAAATTAAGCTTCTTATGCTTGCAAACCATTTACTTTTTTAGATTTTTGTGGGGTTTTTTTAGTTGTTTGTTTTTGGGTTTTTTTTTAGTTTTGTTGCACTTTGTGGTTTTGGGGAGATTTTTAAATTGGTTTTGTTTGTTTGTTTGGTTGGTTGGTTGTTTTTTTTGATTTGAAAGAACATTCTTCTTGAATTTGAAAATTTCACTTATTTTGGAAGAGTAAGTAACCAAGAGTGGTTACTTAATAGAGACATTGCCTCTTTTCTTTTGTGAGCTCTTAAATTCAAGAATGTTTACACATGTAAGGATAAAGCCCTCTCAAGTGTTTTTCATCTTCTAAGTGAATGAACCTTCAGTAAGTAAAAGTCAATAAGCGAAAATTTCTCTGTGGCGTAAGCTAAATTAAGTTTGTTCTATATATTTGCTGGTTTTTGGGTGATGTTTCACTTTTTAACTTTTGTATTTGCTTTGTATTTCACTTGTGAATGACATGGATGATGATAGTTCTGCACTAATGGCTACGTAGTTCAAAAGGTACAAAAACAGTAGGAGCTTACTGAACATCTCCCTTACATAACTTTAGATGGGTGCAGGATGAATTCTTCATAGAGTCACAGAATGGTTTGTATTGGAAGGAACCTTCAGGATCACCACGTTCCATCTTCCCTGTCATGGGTAGGAAACCTTCGACTAGACCAGGTTACTCAGAGACCCATCGAGCCTGGTCTTGAACACTTCCAGGGATGAGGAGTCTACAACTTCTCTGGGCAATCTGTTTCAGTGACTCACCAACTTCACAGTAAATAATTTCTTCCTAATATCTAATAGAAACCTTCTCCCTTGTCCTATCACTTAATGCTATTTTGAAAAGTCCCTCTCCAGCTCTGTTTTAGACCCCCTTTAGGTACTGGAAGGTGGTCTGAGTTCTTCCTGGAGCCTGCTCTTCTCCAGGCTGAACAGCCCCAACTCTCTCAGCCTGTCCTCACGGTAGAGACGCTCCAGCCCTCTGACCATCTTGGTGGCCTCCTCTGGACTCACTCCAACATGTCCATGTTTTTCTTGTCCTGGGGCCCCAGAGTTCGATGCAGCACTCCAGGTGGGGTCTCACCAGAGCAGAGCAGAAGGGCAGAATCCCCTCCCTTGCCCTGCTGGCCATGCTGTTTTGCATGCAGCCCAGAATATGTTTGGATTTTTGGGCTGCAAGCTCACATTGCCAGGTCATGCTGAGCTTTTCGTCCACAAGCACTCCCAAGTCCTTCTCCCCAGATGGATTTTCTAGACAGCCTGTACCTGTGGAGTAAATTATAACTGGGTGTGTTACTGTCATGCTGTCTAAACTAAAAAATAATGTTTCAAATTTGACAGCAGTAGCTGCAAAAGCTTTTTTGGTTGGTAGCTCTTACTTAAAAATCCCTTTTGGTCTTCACAGGGTAATGCCTTCTCTAATATAAGAAGTACCAGCCAAACTTTTGCACTAAAAGTAGCAACAAATATGAAATTCTACTTTTGAAATGGGAATCCTCAAAGGTTGTGCTTGGAGGGAGTACTCAGACACAAAAAGCAAATTAATTTACTTACTGAATGGCAACTTGTACTTGTAACCCAGCAAAATAACACTAATAATTTTTGTTCAGACAGGTTCGTTACTTATTTTCCTCATAAACCTAAAGGTCTTGAATTATTCATATGGTAGAGATAAGCTTATTTGATGGGATGTTTACATGAACACTGATGGAATTTGAAGAGGGCTGTTAATTAAGAGGGAGGAAGGGTTGCCTTTCAGCCAGAGTGACACATGGAATCAATGACTGTTTGCTTATTTACAGAATTAGAAGTTTGGACTAGGAGTTTAGTCTATAGCTATTGACATTTAATTCACATCAAGCATTAAACCAGGCAAAACAGGCAAAATCACGCTATTTTGCAAGCCTGGAATTTTTGTAGCTGCCCTGAGGACAAAGCATCCTCGTTGTTCAGTTTCTGGGCTGTTGGTGTTGACCTGGAGCACAGAAGCACAGCTTTGTCAGCTGTGGGATCTGTGTGAATGGTTGTCATCACCCTCTGGAGGCTGGCATCACTCTTTCTGGAAGCTCATGCATCTGTTGTGGTCCCTCAGAGAAAGAGTTGAGCCCTCTTCTGTAAAGAGGATGTAATTTCCAGATAAAGTTATTTAAAGCCTTGAAACAGTACTGTCCCCAGTGGTCTGGGAGGGATGGGTGAGAAATGGGAGAGCTGTGCTTACTCTGAACTCCCTACAAACAGATGTTTTATCAGAGAAAGTGCTGCTGCATAAAAACACTGGTGATGCTGTGAGTATTTAGACCTCAAAACCTGCAGAGTACTCATGCTTTAAGAGCACTCACTGGTTTCAGGGCCCATAGGCCAAATATTTTTGTCCCCAACAAGGTGATGAAACCAGCAATTGGACCAGAGGAGTGAGCCTGTGCTCTGCAGCTCTGTGAAGGATACATGCATCTCACTGGCACCAGGGGAAACCTTGTCAGACTTGACAAGAGCTTAGGGATGGACTCGGGGTACACAGCCTGAGCATGGTCTCCGTCTCAGTGCCCCAAAGGTCACCATGGAGAAGGCGTCATGATGCAGTTCAGTCGTGGTTGAATGGACATCAAAGTCCATCAGCTTTGTGTGTTACACGACCACCTGGTGCTAATTTTGAGTGCTGGGTACATGGAGCTGAACTGCCTCCTTGATGAAGAAGACAGCATGCCAGGCACTGCAAGGACTCTTCTGAGAGGGGGAAAGGAGAAGAAGGAGGAGTAGTGCCTGTGATTGATACTTCTGAAATTAAAGAGAACCCTGAAATGAAGGATTTATTGGACGGAGATTGGATAGTAAAAGGACAAGCAGTAAAGGTTTGTATTGTCTCTGAAGAGTGGCTTAGGGTGGCACTTGAAGGGGCTTATCAGGCATGCTCTTGCAATGGATTATCCATTGGGGAATGTGTTTGTGGCAGGTGCAGCACTTCTTGTGCTACCTGCAAAGCTGCCTGATGTCTGTGTGTGCACATAGGCCATCCCTGATGGCCTCTGCTCCTTCAGGCCAGGTCTGTATCCCTGAGATTCCTCCCACTGATGCTTGAATGGTTCCACCAGTGTACCAGCACTTATGAAGCTGTCTGCTACCAAAAGCTGTGCTGCCACAGGCTGCACCACCTCCTGGTCACCATGGAGGAGACTACTGATCGAAGAGAAGAGGCCTTGGAATTTGTGATTGCAGGTGCAAAACAGAAACATGTCTCTTTGCAAGCTGAGTTTCTGTGTGGAGAAAGAGTGCTGATAGGAGAGCTGTGAACAGCGAAGGTGGCTCCTTTTCAAGTAAAGAGTTACCTGTTGCTCCTGGCCGTGGTTTCTGTTCAAACACTTGCCAGTGGCAGGGAAAAACTCGATATTTCATTGTCTTGTGATGCAGCTCAGGAAAAACTGCCAAAGGTGAAAATTGCCATTGTGTATATGGACAGATGCTCTTGTCCTCTTCTCTGTCTGCCTTCCCAGTTCTGCCTCATACTTCATTTGCTGATGGAAAAGAGTCTGCACTGAGAGATGCCTTATATCCAATGCTGCTACTAGTAATGCTGCCTTTCTTCTGTAAAAGTGTGTCTTGCTTTAGTAGGGGAGGAGCAACATTTGCTTCTGCAGTCCAGTCTTTCTTCATGAACTGGATGCTGCTGGAGGGATGGGAAGAGGACCCAGGTGGCCATGGCAGTGTGTGCTGGTTTTGCAGGGCCCGGTTTTTTGGTACTGGGAGGGCCACAGAGATGGCTTTTGTGAAAAGCTGCTCAAAGCTTCCACAGACGTCCAGCAGAGCCAATCCCTGATGGCTCTGAAGATGGACGTGCTGCTGGCCATGGCTGGGCCAATTAGAGATGGAGGTAACACCTCTGTGATGACATATTTAAGAAGAAATCAAAACAAAGTAGGCACGCGCAGCTTTAGTTCTAGTTAGATGAAGAGAAGTGAGAACATGTAAGAGAAACAACCACAGAGACTCCAAGGTCAGAGAAGAAGAAGGAGAGGGGGGAAGCTCCAGACACCAGGGCCAAGACATCCCTGCCACCTGTGGTAAGAACCACATTAATGCAGTGTTCCCCTGCACCCCCACAGAGGCCCAGCGGAGATACAGAGATCCAACCCAAGCTGTGGGGAAGGTGTCCGCACAGGAGCAGGAGGGGTGGATGCCTACGGGGGCTGTGTTCCGGTGGGGATCAACAATGGACAAAGAAGCTTATGCTCCCAGGTCCGGTGGGAGTCATCCTTGATAAAAAACCTTCGCCCCCCGAGTCGGACCCGTCCTTGGAAGGACTGTACTCCTTGGCAGAGTGACCCACAGCAACAGTATTGGATGAAACTGTTATGTGGTGGGAGGACATCACGTCGCAGTAGTTTGGAAAGGGAATTAATGCCACAGTGCTTGCAAGAAACTGCCCCCCCCCAGCTGCAGAAGGAATCTCAAGTGATGAACTAACCAAAAAAAAACACCCCATCCCTGTCTCCCTGTGCCCTTAGTGGGAAGGAGGGAGGGGCTGGGGGAGGAAAAAGGTGTTTTAAGGGCTCATTTTTTGCTTCTCGTTGTCTTCCTCTGATTTTGTTAGCTATAAATCCACTTTATATCCTCAAGTCAAGCCTGTTTTGCCTGGATAGGACTTAGTTAGAGTCTTTCTCCCAGTCTTTATCTCATACTCTGTAAACACTTCATTAAGATTTTCTCTCCTCTGTCCAGCTGTAGAAAGGGAAGAGCAGGTGCGAGCAGCTGTTTGTGGGGGCATGGCGTTTGGCCAGCCTCAAACCACGACACAGTGTTTTCTGCTTCATGCCTGCTGCACTTGTCCTGGGCTTTTGCTGTCTTGGAGTTTAAGCAGTGTCTAAGAAGAAGGTGTGCAGGAGAACCTGCTGTTCCTTCTTTTGTCACTGGGCTGATGGCTGTCTCACAATGCGACTGAGCTGCCTGCTTGTTTTGTCTAATGAGGTGGTGAGGATCAGGCCTCTATTCATGACCTAAAGGAGAGAGGGAGAAGCTAAATCCACATTTTTCACCTTCCCCAGG
Organism: Climacteris rufus; assembly: GCA_013398175.1. Classification (NCBI taxonomy): domain Eukaryota; kingdom Metazoa; phylum Chordata; class Aves; order Passeriformes; family Climacteridae; genus Climacteris; species Climacteris rufus. The sequence goes on along the minus strand of VZRZ01008350.1, from coordinate 492,234 downwards.
CAGGAACAGCCCATACAAAACTGATTGTACTGTTGGTTTGTTTGGGTTTGTGTTTTTTGCAGGGAGGGGAGTTTGCAAGTTTTGTTTCTTGAGGGTGCTCAAATGGCTCTGACCTCCTCCTCTTCTCATTTGCTTTGCACAAGTGAAGCAGGGCAGTCCCAGCTCCTTGGTGTGAGTGCCAGGTTCTCAGAGCCAGATTCACGTGTCATTTGCCCCCACTCCCTGGGGTCTCCCTTCCTGTAGGAAAGCCCTGACCTGTTCAAGCTTCCATCTCATTGACCTGGTAGACAGAAGTCAAACAGTGTGGAGTTCCTTCTGGAAGACTGCACTGGCCACCATCTCCTTGCCTCTGCCCTGCAAGTGGGCATGGTGGGGCAGAGACCTTGCCTTGTCCCAGGAGGGAATGCTGCTCTGCTGCCTGATGGCTCTGCCTTGCCAGCAAGGGAGCCAGAGGTCTGTGGGAACAGGAACAGGAACTGCTGAGTAGGTCCAAGGAATTTTTTTGAAGTTTTTTACAGCAAGAATGGAGAGGGGTGTAGCATGGACTTCTTAAAGCTTCTTTGAAATACCCAAGGGCTTGATTTGCTGCATGTTTTTTATTCTGGTCCAGCTTAGCATTTCTTTGATTCTCAACATTTTGTCATGTCTTTTAGTTCCTTTGTTGTCCTGTACAAAAGGAGAATGAGGCTACAAAGGATGCATGAATTGAGTGAAAATACACCATCTTCATAAGACTGTAAATATTTGTCTTGATATGTAATATAGTAGTGAATATCTTTTATAGTTTTAGAAGTCATTATTTCAATGTGAAGATTTTTTTCATATTGTGAAACATTTTTTCCAATATTTGAAAATTTGCCATATGATAAAAGTTAGATGTCTGAATCCTATAGAGATTTACTCTTCCTTCAAGAATAAAGCTTGCTTTGTTATAGTTGTGTGGCATCACAAACCAATAGTGTTTTCCATGTCTGCTTTTACAGATAAACTGGTCTTTAACAATTTTTAAGGTTTTAAACCTTAATCTCTTAACCTTATAAATTTGTTGGGGTTTTTCAATGGTTATGAAGTACTTTATAACAGTATGATAAAATCATAGAATAGTTTGGGTTGGAAGGGACCTCCAGAGATCATGTAGTCCAATACCGCTGCAATAGTCAGGGACATCTTCAGCCAGATCAGGTTGCTCAGAGCCCTGTCTAAGATGACCTTGAATGTGTCCAGGAATGGGGCCTCTACCACACCTCTGGGCAACCTATTCCAGTGCCTCATCACCTTCAATGTAGAAAGTATCTTTCTTCCATCGAACCTCTTTCAATTTAAAACCATTGCCTCTTGTCCTATTGCAACAGACCTTGCTAAAAAGTCCCTCTCCAGCTTTCTTTCAGGCCTCCTTTAGGTGCCCTTTCAGGTCTCCCTGAAGCCTTCACTTCTCCAGGCTGAGCAACCCCAACTCTCTCAGCCTGTCCTCATAGGAGAGGTGCTCCAGCCCTCTGACCATCTCTGTGGCTCCTTTCTGCACCAGCTCTATGTCTTTCTTGTGCTGAGCTGGATGCAGCACTCCAGGTGGGGTCTCACCAGAGCAGAGCAGCGGGGCAGAATCCCCTCCCTCACCCTGCTGGCCCTGCTGCTTTGGATGCAGCCCCGGACATGTTTGGCTTTCTGGGCTGTGAGTGCACATTGCTGGGTCACAGCCAGCTTCTCATCCACCAGCACCCCCAAGTCCTTCTAGGCAGGGCTGCTTTCAGTTCCTTCATCCCCCAACTTGCATTGATTCCAGGGTTTTTTCGTACCTTGCACTTAGTACTCAGCATTCAGATGATATCTGAAACAAATACAAGTGGGGTTTTTTTCAACTTTACTTGGAGACATATTTTTTTGATGGTACCTTGGTAACTTGTTTGCATTTAGCTGTTTCAAATCACTGAAGCTGCCTATGATTTAAACATGCTGAAGAAAATTTAGAAAATTAACACAGCATGAAACAAAATGAGACTATGTAAAATGACATTGAGGCACTGCAATTTTAATGTCATGACAAATCACAGAGTTCAAAGCTTTCTGCACCTGGAAGGTGTGCAAATGTAACTTTAGCTTTAGGAATCAGTCTCTTGAGTTTGATCCTTGCACATCACCATTGACAGGTGCGCTTTATATCCCAGTTAACCAACAGTTATCTCATCCTTTCTCAGGTTGTATTAAATACTGCTTTTCAGCATGGAAATGGTATATAGTTAACCAGATGTATCATTTGTAATTCCATAAACTTCAGATTAATGAGTAAAAGGAATCTTAATGGGTTTAGAGGAAAAAAAATACTGTATACATGCAGTTAGATGTTGTCAGATTCTTATAGGGAGCACCAATGAATACATTGGTATAGTAATTAATTTGGTTTCAGAATGGCATCTAGCTATTAATGAGCAGTTACCTGTAACATGCTAGTTCCTGTATTACAAATATTTGATTTAAGGGAAAAAGGGAAACCTTGGTTTCAGATATATTTTTCTTTATTTGCCTGTAAAATTATCAGTTTGAGGAAAAAGGAGGAGCAACAGAAAAATCATCTTTCCCTTGCCCCATTTGTTTGCCCCACTATGTTCTTTATACTACTTCTCAAATCTGTATTCAGTTTTTGTTCCTTCCTGATCTACAAGAGTTAGGGTATAAATACCAAATATTGCTTCTTTCTGCTTAGGTTGTGGCATTTTTCTGGTTGGAGGACAGGTTTATTTGCTTGGTTTGGTTTGTTTTGTCACAAGCTGATGTGCTGTGCACGGATGTGCTGTGATGGCGCAGCTGCACATTAATTGAGGATCATGCTGATAAATCACACAGCATGGAGTTCTGGCTATAGGACATAATGTTTTCAGAGAAATTAAAAAGAAAAATTATTCCTACGACTACATCCCTTTCAGTTTGGTAATGTTGTGATAATAGACCTGTATTCCTAACTGACATTCCTAACTGACTTGATAACATTGTTTTGGGAGAGAGAATTATAGGAAGCAAGCGGGGAACAAATCTTCAGTACAAAGTAAATTGAGCAGAAAATACCTTAGTAATCTGCATAAAGAATAACAAATCACCTCAAAGCAATACAAAGTCATAATCCCATTTCATTTGACACATCCAGGTTGTCTCATATAGTCTTACCTGAGTTATATTTTTGTGTGCATGTTTTTAGATGTTTGGGGGTTTTTCCTGATAGTGTCGTCTTCTCTGAGAACGAATGTTTTATTTTATTTCCTTCATATTAAAATTTTGGCAAGGGAATAACAAAGTACATTGTTGCATACTTCAGTCAGGATCCAGTGGACAGGAACAGAAACCTTTTAGAATGGTCAGTATGCATAGCCTCCTTCCTCTGTCCCATGAGCAGGATACCTCCAGAGGCTTATATTTTGTTCTATGTATTTTCTAATTCTTCTATTCTCCTTTCTTTTATTAGAACAATGACTTGGAACACATCTGAGCATTTCTCAGGTGTTCCTTGACTTTTGCCACTTATTGAGGGAGAACTGTGATTATAAAATCTTGCTTGGGGGAGTACATGCCCTGTAAATCTCATCTGCCAGTATTGAGAAAATACAGTGTTTGTGCCAGAAACTGTCAATGTATTTAGCATGTATTTACTGCACAGGTGTAGTCTCTGTTTAAAGCCTCATCACATCAGATTTTAGTGATGCAGGACATCCATTCTCATTTATGTACTTCAGTGTTGTGTAGAAATGCAAGGCTGTCATTCATGAAATAAAAATTCAATTCAAACACCTTTCATAAATCTCCTTCTTGTAAATCTTTGCTGAACAAAAACACTGCTGTGCCTGAGGCAACTACCCAGTCATGTCTTTAAGACAACAAAATCTTTTGTTAGAGGATCATTCCTTCTGCAGAGTTGTATTGAAAGGTACTCTGAAAAATCAGCAGCCCATTTTTATTTTTTTTACTAAAGCTCTAATGCTTTTTTATATGTGGCTACTTTTAGAGCTCTGCTCTTCCTTTGTCATAATTTCAGCAGTTTACATGTAGATTTTATGAGTACAAGAGCTATACAAAGAGACTAGTTTTTACTTAGATGGGTCCAACAACATTTAAACTATCATTTGCAGAAGTTAGATTAATGTTTATGGTGTACGTATCACATGGTCTGGCATTGTCACATGGAAAATACTTAAAAGGAATATTAAAGGAAACACTAACATTCAAACAAATCACAAATGTGATTCCCTTAATAATAGATCAAGTGTCTATTCTGGAGTGGAAACTACTAATTAAAATATCTGTAGTTTGGTAAAGTGTTCTAAGAAAACCAGTTAGCAGCCACTTCACTGCTTAGGATTATAGTGTTCTAAATAAGAAAAAGTCAAAATCTGAACAGGAAGACATCCAAGTGTTTGATGGCTGTAGCATGATGCAGTGCAGGCTGTTAATCTGTTATTGTCTCATAGTATTTAGTCATCTTTTTATGTATTAATTGTGACTTTTGTCCATGTGTTCATTTTTATGCTGGCCAGATGGACAGGAAACTTCACAAATTTCAAGAGAAGGTTGACTTAATAGTAAAAACAGAAATTTAGTTGCAGTAGACTCATCTTTGTGCATTAGTGTGGTCTGTGAGGTTTTGCTGAGATTGGGTCACTTTGTCCCATGCACAGAACGTGAATTCATGTAGTACTGCAAAGAGAAGGAAAGTGATGTATATGTCTCATGCAATGTTATTGCTCAGGGTTGAATTTTATCTTTAGTGAGGAAATTCACGTGCTGAATTTTAGTATCCCAAATTCTGAAAAGGCACTTGCTTTTAAGCACTGTGGCAGTTGTTGATTTCTCTGTTTAAGTGCTCATGTAACAAAATGAATTAAACTGCGTGTTCCCCCTAAGCTGAGGGATGCAGCTCAGAGAGAGAAGACACAATCTGAGAAAAGATCTTGGCAATAACATCTTTAGCAGCCAAAGTTGGCATCCGATTATCACATTTTGTGTACACTCCATTTTTTATGTGCAGAGCAGCATCACTGAAACATGGTAGAAGCTGAGCCTGAGAATGAAAGTTGCATATATTAGCGAGATTAAAATCTGGCAGGTTTAAAATGCAGTCAGTTCCTGGAGGTGGAAAGGAGTATTATATTTCTTAATGCTGGTAACTTGAAAAATGAGGCTTTCTCCTCTGGTTGTAAACAAGGAAGGAAGTCATTCCAGCCTTGAGTTGGAAATCTGAAATAATTGAAAATACACAGTTGCAACGTGCAGTTTGAATATCTGCATAAAACTCTGGTGTCCCTTTGGACTATGTGGATTTTAAAATTATGCTTTAGCTATATATGCTTTTGAGATATAGGCTGTGTTACTGTGAGGGACATCCTGTAACTCTGGAACCTCATGGTGGAGAATGACTGGAGGGAAGGATGTAGAATTGGAGAAGGTTATGGGTGTGGGGATGAATCTGGCACAGCAATGAAGTCTGTGACAAACCTGGCCGTGGAAGAGGCGGCATTTAAGTTTTGGCTTCAGGTTTCAGTGAAGTCTCATTAAGCACTGCTGCAAAATAAACTTGGATCAGAATTCGCTCATCTCAGGCACTGTATTGAACTGAAATACAAGTTTGTAAAATACAAATTCTGTCACCACTGCTGCTCACTGGATTACTCATCTACCTATTTCTGCATTAAAATTTGCTTAGAGATTTACAAAACTCTTTATAGATTACTTCATTCATAAAGTCTGTATCTGCGTCCGTTGCCAGCCCTGGTGGAACCAGGTGATTTCAGATTGACACCGGCTAATCGCATATGTGAACCATAAATAAAATAGTTTGTAGTAAAGAAGTGCCAAGTCTGAATTGGTGATTAAGACAATTATTCCATATGCTGAGGGTTAGGAAATCGCAGTTATGCATCTTTCCCCAGTAGAAGGAATAAAAGAAAACTATGACACAATGTGAAAGGTGCAAACTGAAGTGGAACAACATAGTTAAAAGGAGCCTTCAAAGTGACCTGTTATGTAAACAGAGGAATACCCCACAAACCAAGGAAGCTGTATTGTCTTTGACCTATTCTTTCTGTGTTGTAGAAAAACATCAGTTTCTAATCAAAGCAATGTTCAGCCGTATTGTTACAATTAAATGTAAAGAACACTCCTAGAAAATGGAACTGAAAGGATACCTCAGTGCAGTAGCAAGTTCAGTTCTTCAGTCTTCAAAGATTGTCAGTTTTTGCATTGTAAGACTTACTGAACACAACTATATACAGAGCAAAAGTGATGTTTCCTTGGTTTCTCTGAAGCAAGGAGTTGTCCTGCAAAATAGTGGCACATAGATACTGCAGTGGTCAGAAGATTATTTTAAGATTTTTGAAAGAATTAAATAGCAAAGAAATAAATGGTTGGAGTGTACAGTCACTTTGAATGTTTATGACCTTCATTAGGATTAGTACTTTACAGCTGCTAGCATTGGCAGTGGACCTGTTAACTAATTCAGAGATGCCCTGAGTATTTCCCATAGCAATAGGAGCGCAGCAGCTAAAAAGCTACCTCTGGTTTTGGGGATAATATGGAAAGGTGTGAAAAACACAGATCTCCTGTGATGGTATCTAGTAGACACAGGGATGTTGCCTTGATAAAAAGGCTTTCTCCTCACCATGTCATGAAAATATCTGATGATAAAAATACTACTAAATACCTGCTAGCAACAGTTTATAGACATGCTAATTACAAATAGGTATGACAGCCAGGTATAACCAGTACTTGAGGAAATTGTGACTGATGTGTTTGTGGGTGGAAAAGAAGCCCTTTTTTGCTATGTACCATGCTGCTCAGTATCAACTTCTTCAGTCTGCATGCATTTCCCCAGTACAGCATGTTATGTCCCTTTAAAAAGATATACTGGTACAGCAGGGAGACCTATTTTGCCATGACCAGCTCTTAAAGACACTGAGCTGAGCATGGGGAAGCTAACTGGAGAAAAGGAGATTGTATTTCTCCTGATTTACACAAAATAGGAGCATCTGGAGAAAGCTGGAGCCAGCAGAAAGAATTAGGCAAAACAATCCTGGAAACCCTAAAAGGCTGATTGATGTGTTGAAAGCAAAGGCTGGCTGGATGGGGAGGAGCCCATCTCATGAGGATGCAAAAGAAGATTTGCTAACAAATTCTTTTCATTTGTCTCCAGCTGAGAATTGGGAGACCGGAGTTCTGACTGCAAGATCAACTGAACAGGACAAAATAAAGGGGGCAGAGAAGTGAGCGAGGAGCAAATGAAAAATAAGAGAAAGTTGCAGTAGATTTGACAGTGTTTTTCCTGTTTCGACTATAAGAAGTCAGATAGCAAAGTTGTCACCCTCCATAGAACTTCTATGGTGTTGATATTTGCATAAGGTCCTGAGTATTTTACATCTAAATTGGAATCTTTTATCTTGAAATCCTGTAGTGTTTGCATTTTTTTGTTTTGTTCTCACTTCACACATCTGAAGTACAAAATTCCTTGTGTGTGTGTACAGAGGATACTATCGATGGTGCTTTCTTCAAATCTTAACAGCCTTAGAGGTAGTTGCTAATATCAATTATGTTGGGGTTTCTTTCCTCTCTTTTGGTAAATATTTTCAGTTTCACTCAACCATGTATTTCTCTAAAATTGTATACTTCCTATGTGTAGAAATGCTTCTAAAAGTAACTGCTATTATTATTATTATCATCATTATTATTTTTTTTAACATCATGCAACTTGAACAGTGTTAAACTTGAATGCTTGTGCTTGTTACTCTGGATGAACAATTTGCTGCCAGCTAGGTTACCATCTATTTTGTTAAACTTCTGTTACAAGAAAGTTGGTACATGCCTTAAAACACTCAATTCAGCCTTTTAAGATAAAGTATTTGTATCCCACAAGCTTGATGACTTTTTCCCTAATTGACAGAGAATGCACTGTGTTATTTTTATGGTATATTAGATAGGAAAAGTATCTGTTTTATAAATCTTCCTGTAGATTTGCTACAACAGAATGCGCTGCATTTATATCACTTATGAACTCATGGAGGGATGGTGTGGATATATCTTGCACTGAAAAGATGTCTTACTGGGATCCAATTTTCAACTTTCACATGAGAGTATAAGTCACATGCAAGTGCAAATCAGTGGGAGAAAAAAAAAAAAGAAAAAAAACAACAAGAAACCGTTTTTGGAATCTGTATGAAATGAACTAGGAAAAAGCAGAGGAACTGAATGTCTAATATCAAATAATAAGAGGAAAAATTAAAAGGTAATATCCCCAAATCAAACAGCAGCATCAGCCAAGTAATTTTCAGCAAGCAGGTGTACCAAGATAATTCTCATAACTGAGTTTATTCTTTCTGAAGGTCTGAACCTTCTTATGTTAACTGGACAAAATACCCTCTGACTTCTACAAAGTCTGAACTTTTTAGCAGTTCTTATGTGAACTTAATCTCCTTAAGATGCTCAGATATGGTGCAATAATATCCCTGCCTAGATCAACATTTTCTTGCTTTTTACATTTTGTTAGTTGTTTGTAATATCTGCCACAGATGTGAAAAGAACATTGAAAATCTGAAAGTGAATTTCTGAGTATCACATTATGAGCCTATGGGCATATTTAATGATACACCTGAATTATCAGCATTAATATAAAAGGTTGTGATATCTTTGTTAATACTATGCAAAAGCCATAGAAAATTATAAAGACTGGCTTTTCTGTATGCTATTTCTTCAATCAAGAGAACCATAATCAGGGCATATATCAGGTCTTTAGAGAGTTCTTCTTATGTTTAACAGGGGCTTTTTCTCTTTGGCAAAGATTTTTAAGAATATATAAAATGTCTGTGTGGTACCCCAGATGCTCTGTTTGCTGGCTAAGTGATTTCAGTTTGAGTAGTGAGGGGCTGAGATGATACAGTATCTTAAAGGTATTAATAACATGACAAATTAAAGCAAGATCTTAAATCTTCATGTGATAAACTGAGATCTCTTCACTAAGCCTGAAGTTCTTGATTTGCACAGTGTGAAATGCTCACTTGGAAAATTCTCACTTTGTAAATTCTCAATGAAACCCTTCTCTCAACCCAAATTTAAAATTCTCCTTTTCAAGCATAGTTCTTACATTGAAATTTAAAATATTGTTAATATATAGAAATTTATTGGCCTACAACTGAGCATGTTATTTTCTGTACTCTGCTGCAGCAAAGAGTGAGTGCTGTGACTCTGCCTCCAGCCTGAGCCAGCCTCAGCTGCAGGTCATGGACCCTGCAAGCCCCTCATGTGTGCCTGGAGTGGGGCCCTTGGGACCGGCAGCAGATGCCAGTCACCCTCTCCATGTGTGTCTGCAAGGCCGCTGTGCCCAGCAGTCCGGGAATGAGCCATGGGGAGGCTGATCAGTCCAAAAGGAGCAAGCAGAGCTTCAGAAAAGTACCTGACATTCACCACTGAATTTCCATGTAGGTTCTTAAAAAGTGAGGGGAGCAGTCACTATTAAAAGCAGCATTTTTGTGGGTGGTCACTTAGGTATGACACAATACAGGATAAATAAGGTTTTGAGGCCTTCTGCTTCTTTGATTTTAATCTTGATTTCCATTACTGTTTGGGGTCTTTGGAACACCAGAAGAAGGTCTAGTTTTGTGGACATCTTTACCTTCAAGTTCAAAAACTAGACCTCCTTCTTCACAGTGTGGGTATGACTTTTGGTTTTACCTTAATGCAGAGGCAGAATAGGGTCATTGGTAGACCCTGACTTGACCATGATTCTGCTTCAGCCAGGCCAGATCCCAGGCTGGTGGGAGAGGGAAAAGCAGCCCATTTCTCCAGAATCACTAGTTGCAATTCCTGCTTGTCCCTCTCTTCCCTTCCTGGGGCAAACTCCCCATCATTGTCGAAGCAGCATTGTGGCTTACCTATGCTGAGATGATTTTGGTCAAGGTGTAGTAGCTGGCTTGGATTTGAGAGGAGAGTCAAAAATGAAAGTTAGAGAAAGGGTAAGTGTCTTCAATTTAAAAACAGGTAAGAAGTTTGCGTGAACCTCTGCAAATGTACCTGGTACATGAATGCTTTCTGGTTCAGTCCATACGCCTTCTGGATGCCCCCGTGCTCAGTAAAGATTTACTGTGCTGGGTGAAGAAATGGACTTCTGAATTTGTTTTATTAGACATAATCACTATGGCTTTGCTGTTTGAATAGCTAAATAGAAGGGAGATCTCAATAGTTTGCTGTAGCCTAAAGAGCCACACTTCGGTCAGTAGGTTGGGCTGCCAAAGGGATTTGTTTAAGCAAGGAAAGTGTATTGGTAGAAGATGAGTTTGCTTCAGTTTTACATAAACTTATTAGTGTAAAAATGTCTGCTAAAGCATAACCCTTTTATAGTCAATGAGAGTGGCTGTAGTCAAGTTAGATGTAGAAGATTTTCTAAAATGTTAGTTGTTTGGGTTTTTTGTTTTTCTTTTAATTGATCTGGGTAACACTGTCCAAACGAGCTCAATTATGAATGCTTAAGTCACAGATTTGTCTCATTCTCATATTCTGAATATGGCACTTCTGTGCTCATTGTGATAAAATTCAAAAGGAAGTAACAGTCTGCTAGGAAGATAATTTGAGAAATGAATCAGAGTGACCTGAGAAGCTCGTAGGTGTTAGGATGACAGCCAGTTTCAGTTCATATAAATACTTATTTTGATAGCAAGACAGAAGAGTAAATAGAAATAAAACTTTTCAAATAATTTGAAAACAAACACTATTTCCATTGAACTGTCTTGCAAAGGAGATGAAGGAAATACTGTGGAATATTTTGCAAAGCAATGAACATTACAATGAAGTTCTTGTTTTCAGCAGTATCGGTGTAGAGGATTTTTTAAATTCCCCATATATTTGTTTAAAGGTAGCAGCATATTCTATGGAGTGACAGTGCTTCAGAGTATGCCGTGTCAGTATGCAATTACATTTTTTTCTTTTTCACTTAAAATATTTCTAGTATTTTCTCTAACTTTTTTTATTACTCCTTTCCTCACAAGGCACCCAGGTTTGGCTTTGGACTCTGTATTTTCTGTTAAAATGTGATGTTTGCCTTTCTTTCTAACCCTGAATTTAGCATGATTTGTGCGTGTGACATTTAAATATGATAATACTGTTAGTGCATTTGAACTGATGCAGTTTTATGAAAAGGTCTGTGTGTTTTATTATTCATTTTTTAAGGAAGTGTGTGTATATATATGTATATACTAATAATTAAAGCAATACATGTAAAATGTTGCTATATATGTGAGTAAATATAATCACAGAATCATAGACTGGTTTGGATTGGAAGGGACTTTTAAGGGTCATGTAGTTCCAACCTCCTGCAGTAACCAGGGACCCCTTTAACTAGATCAGGTTGCTCAAACTCCATCCAACCTGCCCTTGAGCACTTCCAGGGATGGGGTAATAGATAAGTGGGTGATCCCAGTTACTTATGTTTGTAATAAAGTTATGATACTTATTATTGTAAAATTAAATACTTAATAACCATAAGAAAAGCATTTAAAAATAAGTCAAAGATTTGATAAAAATTTAAAATTTTCAGCTGTTGTAACTTTGGCAAGTACTAGGTCATACAAAACTGTGGTAATTGTATTTAAAGCTCACTGTATTTCCTTTGCTGACACTTTGAGATTGAATGCTTAAAATCCCTTTCATGGACCTATAATGCATTAAATATTTATTTTTAAATGTGCAGGCCAATGAAAAATGATTGAGAAATCTATTATAAAAACCTATCTCTTCAATATGTGGTTTTGTCTGCAGTTTAGCATACGAATTTGACCCAGCTAAAAATAGCCCTGGACCTGGGCCACTCCTTTTGGCAAAAGTATTCTTGTTGTCTTGGGACAGGAGGAAATGGCAACCACCATGATTTCATGTGCCACTTCAAACAGTCCAAATTTTCTTATGAGCAGAGCCAGCATTTAATTTGTATCTGTCTCCAGGCCAAAGATCATGTGGATATTGGTCCTCTGGCCCTTACAGTCATGCATCTGCCATTAACTGGACTTTGGTTCAGAAATACTGCATGTTTAATCCAGTGGACTGGATCTCCACTACCCAGTGCTGTAACAGAAAGATAATGGGCTACAAGAGAGATTAATAAGATTTTTGAGTTGCAAAAGCATTAAATCAGTTTAAAGCTATTGGTTAAGCTGCTCAGAACTGGTAATGCATTAATCTTGAGCTGTGGCATGTGAGCGCAGCCGTTGCTGGCGTGCATTAAGACGTCTACATGGTCACATTGTGCTTAGCTCTTTTTCAGACTGAGTTAGCAGTAACAGTCCCCTAAGTCTTATCTTAAGTTGAAATTTGCAGAAGATGGGTTAACAAAGCATATGCAGTGATTCTCAGTCTCAGGTGTCTGGTTTTACCTGCTTTATGGATACCATGGCTACAAATCTGGGATGGTTGGATATTTCTTCTGCCATAGAGCCATCTGTCTCAGTGTGGACTCCTGAGCCTGCTTTGACCCTCCTTCTGCTGGTGGATCTGACTGACTTCCACCCCTGTAAGGACTGCAAAAGCCTCACTTCGTGGTGGTTGTGAACCTTAGCTTGAGTATTCCCATGCTGCTTCTGCACTTCCTTCATTTCATATTAGTGCAGTTAAAACCCCAGGTTGAAAACACTGCTCCAATCTGTTTAAATGGTATTAAGGTCTTCTAGTCCAGATCTGGCATGTCATTTAGAAATTTGTTTGACAGTTATTGCCTTCTAAGGTTTTGAAAATGACAATGTTGCTTGTTTCTTTTTGTTTGTTTTTTTTCTCATTCTTTTTGAACCCTTGTTTTATATGTGTGTGTTTTTTTTTCCTCTGCCTAGACCTGGTTAACCATTTCTGTGAACAGGTCCTCAATTTTTTACTTTGTCCCTACTTTCCTGTCGTAGCCCCATCTTCCCCTGGTGTCGACTCCGTACCCTTACAGCGCACAGGCAGTCAACACGGCACACAGAACGCAACCGCGACCTTCCAGAGGGCCAGCTATGCGGCCGGCCCAGCCTCCAATTACGCAGACCCCTACCGACAGCTGCAGTATTGTCCTTCTGTTGAATCTCCATACAGCAAATCTGGGCCAGCCATCCCACCCGAAGGGACCTTGGCTAGGTCACCTTCCATTGATAGCATTCAGAAAGATCCCAGGTGGGTGAAACCTTCTTCTTTGTCTTCTATTTCTTGCTTGTGTGGAGGCTTGTAATTGCAGTTTGCTTTGTGTGTTTCTGCTCTTGGATATTTAAAAAAAAAAAAAAAAAAACAGCACAGAAGACTTTGCATGACAGCATTGTCCTAATGCTTCACCTTGGAAAGCTCTCATGAGCTGTTCTGTGCAATAAAATTAATGGGAGGAGTGGTTTGACTGTTTTGACTCTTTAGACATTGTGGATTGAATTTTCAAGTTGCTTCTTGGACAGAAGTTGTTGCAGTTTTTGGTTTGTGCAATGAGAATGAGCAATGTGAAAACAACATGTAACCGGGATTATGTTTCACCCCACGTGCTACACAGGCTTCCAGTGCCAGTTGGTAACAGAATGGACGATTACACCTTTGCAGAAATGATGTTACTCTACATGTTTTTCCAACATATAGCACAACTTTTAATGTTGCTAATGACCATTCTCATCCAGGTGCAAGGAGCACACTTTATAGCCCAAGCAGGCAAATGGATTAAAGACAAAGTTTTCTGGCAAATAATTAGACTTCAAGGATAACAGCAACAGAAGTGCTAGCTGGAATCCTGAATGCACCTTGTGATTTTGTTCAGTTTTCTGATGGAAAAGAAAGCAAGACTCTTTGGTAACTGGAGTTTAAACTTGTTGAAAGTGTTAATTCATACCAAGGTTTTTCTATGGCAGATGATGTGCTTTGTTTATTTATTGGTTTGTTTGTTATAATGTGTAATTTAATGGTAGGAGAATCCAAAAATTTGCCAGCAACAAAAATGCTGGAACTATTTAAGCAACAATTTTAAAAAGATTTCTTTCCCCAGATTAAAAAGAAAAATAAATTCATGAACTGATTTGCTCCAGAGCAAACATTAGTAACAAGAGGGGAACACTCTTTTCCTGAAATGGTGGTATTATGTTTGTATTCCAGAATATAAGAGTCCATGTAGGAAAAGGAGCTTTGCTTTGTAATTGCCTTATGTTCAAACTTAAGGAAAATTACATTAGGAGTGCACTAACTCCGAGGAGAAATTACTGTAATCAGTATGAAATATTCCTAGGAGAATTGTGATGATGTTGAAGATGCTATCCCTTATAGACAGGAAAGATGTATTTACAGTATCTCTACAGGTCCTAGGCATAATAGCTTTTTAAGAAAAGGTTATTTCTTTTTAGTTGCTGTGCTATTGCTTTGCAACTGTTAACCACTTAACATATAAGACGTGTAAAAAGATTTTTTCTTATAAAGTTTTCATTTGCTTCTTTTTTGGTTCTTTCTTGTCTTGTGATACCATTTTTGCATTCATGAGTATTGATTTCTCTAGGTAAAATAGGAGCAAGCAGGCATCTAGGTATAAATTGAACATCATGAACTCTTTAGAGGGGATCTTTAAATATTATTACTGATTACTATTAGATGGATTGGGAATTTGCACAACATTTTGTAAAATAGGTTTGCGTTACTCTTGATCTCATTCATTTGATCCATGGGCTGTGTGTGGTGTATCTTAGTATTTCTGCCCTTGCTTGTTGATTTGAATAATTCTGATGAAGAAATGTCAGAAACAGGCTAGATTATGTTATGCTTTAGTCCCCAGAAGCCACGGTCCACCAAGGCAGACTGACTTGTGACTTGTGGCCTACATCAGCTGCTGATCATTCAGCTATTGGAAAGACATTGAACATTTGAAAGGAGTTTGGAGAAAAGTAACAAGCAATCAGGATGCTTTTAACATGTTGATTTCTATGAATAGGGTACAAAAATGTCAGTGAACTACAAGTGTGGAAGTGAGAAGATGGAAGACTTTCCAGATGCTTCAAAAATTATATGGAAGGAGAGAAATTATTTAGGGTACAAATAAGATGTAACCAGAAAAAGGAAAACATGGCCCAAATACAAAACAGGCTTTCAATGGCTGTGTTGTGTTGTATGCCCCAAAGGGTTGTCAGGTGTACCTTATACATCAAGAGAAAAATAAACGTGTTGGTCAGCAGATGGACTTCATCAACTGAAGTCACAAGTTTCCTTGCAGCTCTGTTGCTGCTTTTGTTGGCTGGTTGGTTGGACTGTTTTGTGACTGTCACAAATCATGGAGGATAATAACAGGCATCATTTTCAGACACCAAACCTACCTCTCCAACCAGAGGTCCAAACAAATGCTCACTGGCAGAGGAAAATCTGCAGGACAAAATCATACTATTTGCAGGCTTTTGATTAGCATTTCCTACAGATCAGTCAGCTCAAGATGAAAAAGTAGATATCCAGAAGAGATTGTAATAAGCAATTAGCATTCCTAAAACTGAACATAATTTTATGGAATCTTCAATTCAGGCAGAATTTCTATCTGAAGTCCCAGAAAAATGGTTGGCAGGCACTGATGTAATTGACAATTTTTTCCATTGTTTTCACCATGTAGTTTTTCTTACTAATACTCCCAATTTTAAATACATCTTCTGAGCTGACATTTGGCAAATGAAATTTTAGCTCAACATCTGTTCTGCATCATCCAGTTGTTGTAAAATGCAGTTCAGTGTTCACTAACTTAAAGTTTAGGACTGAAACTTAAAAAAAAGGTGGGGGAGATCAAGATATTTACAATCAAGTTTGTGGCAGGGGATAATTTTTAATTTGTGCAGATAGACTGTTAGCTCATATGACCTCATAAACAGGTAGTAAAAACTTTCTATGTCTATGCTGTTGGAGAGTGGGGCTGTGTTGTTTAAAAAGGAAATAAGTTGCATATCACTGTCAGAAATAAAACCTAAGTTCGGCATACGAGAAATGGAAAAGTTCATATCATTACAGTTGATACCATTACGGTTTGATTTTTCAGAGCATCCTTTTATGTGTACTTCATATTAAAAAAGAGAAAAGAAATATGCAATAGGGCTGTGATACCAATCGTTTCATGCCATAATCTCTTATATGAAAATGTGGTATAAGGAGGGAAAGGATGCAATATTTGTTTTATAATTATTTGGTTCCTACAGAACTGGGAATGAGAGAAGTCTTGAGTATTTTTAAGTGTCAGAAATGCATGTTAATGTGATATTTTCCACCTACTTTAATGAAAAAAATTATTCTGTCTCCTGGCACGAAAAAATTATCTGTGGTTTGTCTATTCCTAACTTGTTATTGTTATTTTATTATTATTTTATTCCTCGATTTTATTTTGTCTATTTCTAAATTTTAGGAAAACTGGGGAGTCCTAGAAATAGAAGTGCTGGTATCCGGTTGTCAGTATGTGTGCCTTCCAGTTTTTACTCCAAAATGGAAACTCAACAAATATGCATAAGTTACTCAATTTTTGAGGTTTTAGCCTAGTAAGGAACATGTACTGCTGCTAATAAATTACACTTGCTGCACACCAGATGAGAAATAGAACATTTTCACATCCTTCCTGTAAATACATACTGGTGAGGTTTTGTGGTAATGGTGTTTTTGCTTGTTTATGAACTCACTGTGTGTGGTTTGATGTGTCCAGTCAATGTGTCCTTCATTATTGTGTGACTTGCCACCTGGTTTTTTTTACACACTGGTATATGCAGATCATCTTCTCCTGCAAAGAAGCTGCTAAGAAGCTGAAATAACAGCAACAATTATGTGGAATACACTCCATTATGGCTACCAAAGTGAATTTCAGAGTTCAGTGTCCGTTTTTATATTGCCTTGAATTACATTGATCTGCACTTAAAACTTTCATTTAAGACTTCACCTCTCATGTGTTTCAGAACCTTTAGAATTATTTAGTGAGAAAAAGCAGGATAATTTGGTGACTGAAGCTGTAAAAGGTTCATTATTCATTATAGAACAGACTGCAATAATGATTGGCTCTTGTTTAAATAGAAAAAACATTAGCAGTAGAGGATCATGTTGCTACTTTACATGGAAAAAAAAAAATTTAAACCCAGCTATCTTGTAGCAGTTCTCACATTTAGAACTATCTGGGTATAGGTCAGCATAGAGACAAGAGTTTTCCAGGTATTGCATGATTTAACTGTAATACCCTGAACCATTTCTACTCTGTTTTTCGTTTTCAGAATCAACTTCTCATTTCATTACCTCTGCTGACCTTAATTTCCTCCTAAGCAGAAGATGATGGTGCTGTCTATCTTCTAAACTTTTAAATTGGCTATCTTGTCACTTATGAAAGGATATAAATTAGATCAGAACATTTTGTGTGAACTGCGAGTTTCAAAACTCATCTTTTTTCTCTCTTCTTTTTTTTCCCAAAACCATGCTCCATTTGCAAAATGCAAGCTAGAGAGCACTCTTTTTCTGAAATCATAAAAGTAAAATAAACTCTTATTTCTGTGCTCCAGTAAAACTGCTTATGAGATTAGCACACAAAGTTTGGAACACGGCCCGTTAAATATTTCTGCAGGAGTCTTCTGCATATATTTAATCTCACTTTGTTACAAAGATTGTCTCAGTGTTAATAGTGTTAGTCTCCCATAAATCTGAATAAGAGCAAGGCACTTTGAACAGTCTAAAGAGGTAAGAAAATGACAGTATAATCCTGTATGTGTGGGAGGTTGACAGTCTTGGTGGGAATGTGTGTTGTAGGTTCTTTGGGAAGGGTTGTCACCTTCAGGAAGAAGCTTCTGGTGAGGTAAAAGGCCTTGCTGTGGCTATGGTACAGCTTGTGGCAGCACTGTGCAGTACTGCTGTTTTCAGGCCTGAGACATGGGCTGGAGTTTTCAGACTCCCAAGGGAGTGGTGGTGGCATCGGTGGGTTTTTGGCATAACTTTCTAGTGGAAGGTGTAGAAGATTGAAATTTTCATTTCTGGCTGAGACAGAACAGGGCTTGCAGATATTCCTTCCTGCTTTTTTGTGACATGGTGTGTGATAGGCAGCGCTCCTTTTCACTTAACAGTTTTCAAAGGTCTCTCTTAAGCTTATCTGAAATTAAGGGCAAAGTGGAAGGTGATTCTCCAAAGGTGGTGGTAGTAGGGAAACACACTTTTGGTGAACCAGAGCATGTAAATACTGGCATTGTAGGCATGTCTCCAGAGGTAAATGGTTTGACTTTCTAGGTCCTACGAACAGCCTGCTAAGGGTGAAAATTTACACAGGCCACCTTATACTGGTAGCACCAATCAGACAGTGTTTGAGAGTGCTCACTTGTAGTTCTGTGTTTTAAGTATATCTTTCATACAGGAAGGAAATACCAGGTTTTTTTTCCTATGTAGAACTCGTACAGCGTCTCCGGATTTAATGTATACTCCCCTGAATATGAAAATCTGACCCTAAAAGAATAAATTTGGAGAGTCTAAACAGCACAAGAATATACCCAATTAAAGATAGCGAGTCCAGAGCACATTGCAATTCTTCATACAGGTCTCTTGGAAGGTGGGAATTTTTACTTAGTGCACAAGTTAGTTTTTAGAAAACATCGCAAGTATGATAAAATAAACAGCAATCTGTTTGCCTTTCCTGACGAAGATAATTAAGGATGAAACTTACTTCCTTAAAATAGGTTGAGGATGGATTCCAAAGACTATCCTACAGTCTGTTAATTTGGGATTTCAGGATTTAGCTGGAAACCTTGTCTGGAAAAGACTTAGGGAGTATTTAGTTATGGCTTGAGCATGGCAAAATAAATAAGGTTCTAACTGGTCCTTTAAAGTGTCAACTTACAGCGGAGTAAGGAATTGATATCCAGAACTTGTAAAACTTATTTTTTTGTGTATTTGAGCACATTGCTGTATATGCCAACAGTTCCTGTCTTTCCATTGTTTACATTGAAGTGGTTTATAGATGGCTGGGGAAGTACTGGACACAGGTGGAGTAATTTGACAGCACAGCAAATGCAATTCAGTATGTATTCAGAATTATCCACCTGTATTTGCTTTTTTTTCTCTCTAGAATTTGCCCCATATTGTTTAGTAACCTCCTTTCTCTAGGAAAAAGGCTTGGGGGTAAAAAACCCAACCAAAGAAAACTAAAAAATCAAACAAACAAAAAAAATCCATTAACTGCAATCTACAGGAATGAAGCGATTCTGCTTTTAGCTCATGAAGCACTATTACCCACTTTCTCTCCTTTCTGGTACCATTTTACTGACAGTGCAGGAGGCCACTTAGTTTTGTTGCCATCCTGTCTTTTAAGGAGTCTGATCCTATCATTAGCAAACTTGCCCTACTGCAATCACAAAACATCACAATTTCAGGATATTACAGTAACATGAATGGTGGTGGTCCATATAATTTGAATAAGGAGTCTGTCCAGGACAGTTTACAGTTCCTAAACTATGAGCAAAGTAGAACAAGTTATGTGTAGCAATTTTATTTGGTAGGTTATTTGTGCAGTATGCAGGGTATAATTTTGAGAGAGATGATACCTTGTCTCTTGTTTTAATCTGCAAGTTTAGCTCTTCCAACCCTCTCCCTCCACTGGCAGGTAATTCCTTTCCATTATACTGAATGGAGAGAAGCAAAAGGCCGCTTACATACTTGTCAATGATGCAGGGTGTTCAGGAGAATGCTGTCAGAAGAGCCACGTAGTGTTGGTAAGTGCACTTCTGGTAGCTGAGGGGTGATGAGACTGATGTTTACAGTTTTGTTATTTCTAACCTTCCTTCCTCTCTGATGCTGGTCTGCCAGCAGAAGAACAGCAACAAAGGCCTTTCCACTCTTTCTTTCTTCATCTGTTGGGTATTTTAATGGCTTCATTCAAGAAGAAGAAGCAGGAGTACAGTGTACTTTTCATTGTCCATAGCTCTTTTCTGGTTCTTGCATGGCATAACTAAGTTTCTAATAGCAAATAAACATCTGAGTGCAGTTTCTGCCTTTGTTTGACACACATTTTGCTCAGCATCCTGTGGCTCATTTTCAAACTTTGACAGATGCAAAATCTGTGTGGTGCCTTTCTGTGATGACAGACTGTAAGAGCCAGGAAATGTTGTAAGTATATTTTCTAACCAGACCTTAAAAACATGGAGAAGAATCATACTTTCAGGCTTTACTGGGCTCATGTAAGCTGTTACGATCTCCTGGCACGATAAACCACATAAGAAGCTTCTCAGTAGTAGCTCTTGGACATTTCATCAGCCAAATGGATAATAATGATCTTACTGTTTACAAGGACATTGAGAATAAGTTAAATTTTTAAGGTGCTTTGAAGTTCAAAGGATAATCTTGCTTTCACTTTCATGGGAATCGTGATGGGAGGGAGAAGAGGGAAATATGTTAGTTGGAGAAGATGAATGGGGGAAATTTTGAAGAAGCTAGAAAAAATCAGGAACTTAGACTCAAATTTTTTCATTAAAAGAAGCAACTGAAAATCATCCTCGATACTGAGACAAATTGCCATGCAGAGGTTGATAGTTTCAGAAGCTGGACCTCAGTGTAATATACGATACCTGTTGTATAAGCAAGAAACAAAAGTCAGCATTGAGAGTGCAAGACATTTCTGCAAGATAATAACATCAAATGTTTGCTGAAAAAATCTCTCTACTGTAGAGCAGAGCTAAAAATGTTTGAAAGGAAAGAATGATCAACAACTTTTATTGGTTTCTAGCAGAACTTTATAGCTTTTATAAATTAAGAGCTTGACTTTAAGAACTTCAGCTCTCTTTAGATTAAATATGTTAGATGGGAATTGATGGATCTCTGCCAGCTGACTCAAGATCACAGAATCACAGAATGTGCTGAGCTGGAAAGGACCCACAAGGATCATCAAAGTACAACTCCTGACCTGCACAGGCCATCCCATAGAGTCACACTGTGTGCCTGACAGCATTGTCCAAATGTTTCTTGAATTCGGTCAGGCTTGGTGCTGTGACCACTTTCCTTGGGAGGCTGTTCCAGTGCCCAACCACCCTCTGGGTAAAGAATCTTTTCTAATATCAAACCTAAACCACCCTGACACAACTTCAGGCCATTCCCTCGGGTTCTGTCACTGATTACAGCAGGGAACAGATCAGTGCCTGCCCCTTCTCTTCTCCAGGCTGAACAGACCAAGTGACCTCAGCCACTCCTCCTCCAACTTCCCCTCCTACAACTTCCCCTCCATCTTCATAGCCCTCCTTTGGGATCAGAGCCTGATGTGAAGTCCTGTAGCACTGACCACTGGCCGCCTGGTGGCCTGGGCAGGCAAAAAGGTCAGGTGTCCCAGCCATGTGGACAAACCAAACCCCTGTCAGCAGCTGGCAGTGCTGTCTGCAGGAGGCTCCAAGGAGAGCTGGCAGCAGTGAGGTGCTGCTAGGCAACAAGGGCGAGAGCAAAGGATGAGAGAAGGACTTCTCTTTGCCTACAGTCCCAACTTTATTCAACCCCCAAGGGGGCAGAAGATCTCGCTGGAAGGGCGGCTCGGAAGCAAAAGGCGTTGGGGGAGAGGTGACAGCACCTTTTAAACCCGGGGAAGGGAGAGAGGGGAGCAAAGGAGCAAACCAATAGGGAGATGACAAGGGGTGACAGGGAATCAATTACAGAGGCGTAGGGGAGGAACACATTTGAACCAACCAATTACAATCCAAACAGAGGAGGACTTTCCAGAGCTTCAAGCATAACCAATGAACTACATTATTAAACATGAAGAACTGAACCAATGGGGTTAAGAGAAGACAGAGGCATCTGGAACAGAGGGAGGAGATGCTGCAGGAGTGACATCCAGTGGGAAACAGTCCTAGGCTATGGCCTGGCCCTCAGATCCACCCTCAGGGTCAGAGTCCTGGGTGGGAAAAGCTACCCACTTTATGTCACTCAGCCCCAAAGCGGTCTGGGCCACCACAACAAAGTCCAGCCTCCAGCCTTTATTTCTCTGGTGCATCACTGTTTCCCTGGCGGTCTCCACCACCTTCACTTAGATTGTTCTTTCTCAGCCCACTCCACTGCCCCACTCCAGGAACTCAATGAACAAGTGAGGTTCAGAGATGCATCACAGTTCTTAGCATTAAGCAAGCGGTTTCCTGGGAAGCAAAAGACACTACTGGATCCCATAAGAAACTGCGGCCATTGTTGCCTGGGAAACTCCTGGTCTCTAAACTTACTGTGAAATATTTGGGGTTTTCACTTGTTTAGTTTTGGTTAGTTGGTTTCTCTAAGCCACTGCAGCACCAGTGGGATCACTTGCTGCGTAGCTTGTCATTTACTGTTAATAATTTGGGTTCACATTTGTCCTTACTGTGCAATGAAATGGAGGGATCAGGGTAGCTGAAAACCTGGAAAGAAATGGACAGATATTCTTAACCCAAAGGTGGCTAAGAGTGAGATGTCTAGGTTCCCTTAACGTACCAAGGGTAAAAATATGGGGTGGAAGGCATGTGTGGAGAAAGGAGGAGCTTTGTAAACACTCTCCCAAGATAAAACAAATAGTTTACTTCAGGAAATGAGCAAAAGCTACACAAATTTAAAGAAAGTATTTAAATGTAGTTTTTTATTCTTTAGAAATTATTTGAAGTTTGCTTGATAATCTTTTTGTTACATACGAGAACATGATGTATTTATTTCATAGGCTTCTTTTCAAAGAGGAGGGCTGATTTTTGTTTTAATTCTGTTTAATGCGATGTTTTTCTTTCTACCTACCTAAATTTGAGAATCTTGAATATAAAAATTAGGTTTGAAAGTTTGCACCTGATAGCTGCAGCTTAAGAAAAGTGATCGTGTGTGTGTGTTTTGATGGAAGCAAGAGGAATGTGGTCTGACAACACAGGGGTAAAAGGGTTTCTTAGTAAGCAGTTGCCTTACCTTCCTGTTAGCCAGGGTTGTGTAATCTGTGCTGATCCATCAGCCTCAGTTTTTCCAGCCCTTGTTGCTAGTGTGGAAAGTGATCCTTTTTCTTGACTCCCTGCAAGTCCAGGAGATGCCTGGTAGGAGCCTAGGCAGAGGGTGAGCCTGGAGCAGCCTACAGGTGTTTGTTTTCCTGAGGCATTGGCACTTTCCTGTTAGCAGAGTGATAGTGCTGCTGTGCCTGTTCTGGTTCGGAGCGTGGAGCTGCGGATCTGAAGCTTGAGTGTGCGAGGAGTTCCCTGCTTGCAGAGAGTCAGGGTGGCCAGGCCTGCTCACAACAGGGCTTTTGCTGCCAGACACAAAATAGTTGAAGATACAAAATATTTGAACTGTTTTAGTCAGCTGTAATTCATGTCCAACGATTCACAGATAGAAGCAGCCTCTGTTGTTCCGTGAAGTGATCCTGTAATTACATAGATGTTTAGATCAGCACAGCTAGATTTATGGACTTAAAATGAAAGGATCTTTTTCCTCCTGCAAGAAGTTGGTCTTTGTAAGGGCTTACACTTTTTATTACTTTTTAGGTTTTTGTATAGTTCTGTGATTCCTTCCAATAACTTTTAATAGAGAAGGCTTGATGTTTTTCTGCATGAGAATAGCTGTCAAATGTCTTGTGAAGCTCTGGCTGCACACAAATGGGCACATGCGGGGATCTTTTAGATGTTTTGCTGTTAGCTTTTTCAGGAAAAAGTGGAAGAAGGGGATTTGATTTCTCCTGTGGCTTTACCTGAGTTTGCCATGGGTTGCCAGACTGCAGAACCTCTGTTTCAGCAAGGCATTTCATCTCTCACGTGTTTAGAAATTCTTTTAAATGCATGAAATCATCTCTGCAGGATGAAATCTTCTTTGCATAGTCTTCTCCAGTGGATGTTTTTTTCATTTGTCAGCAGCTACGTTTTTTTAACAAAATTTTATCCTAAACTGTCAAGGTTTTATCTGCAGCTGCTAAGGGATAACAGATCCTATCAGCTGCTGCTTTTTCTGTGGCATAGCTCCAGCAACCATCTGTTACCTTTCTGCTTCTGCATGGTTTACACACCAGAATCTCCCCTCATAAAAAGGAAGCAGTAGAGAAGTGCTGCACAAAATCTTCATCTGAAGTATATAAGGTTATACAAGTGATTTAAGTAAACATGGGGGGCCAGTTCTTGCATCTGTAAGAGAGACTTTAGAGCAGTTTAATTATGCTGCATTGGAGGAAGAGGCTGCCCTTTCACATGGGGAGTTGCCTGAATGAAAAGCTCTCATTTAGAAGTGTGTGTTCGTGACTTTCACAGAGAAATTCAGGAGAAATGCACGCTGAACACCTCTCCACCTTTTCCTTTCCAGTTGTGAGTTCTCGCTGATCAATTTTCAAGTCAGCTAGGTGGAAATACTTTCATTTAGGGGCCTGTTTAGCACCCCCTGTATGCCTGTGATCATATCAGTTGTACACATGGGCACAGTGAAACTGAGCCTAATAGTGCCTAATCCACAGTAGGTTTATTACTAAACCAGATTGCCTCATAATAATAATGCAGACACCTTCTCAGAATAACTTGCACTGTGAATGCAGAAGACTTTTTCCTGTTGCATTTCATATTCATCAACATAAAGCTGTCTGATACTTACATCTTCTTTGCTTTTGTTATTTTAAAATAAAATCAGATTTTGGCTTAGATTTTGCTATTTATTAATTTTAAACATAACTAAGTTTCATTCTGTTTCAGTAAAGTGTTAGTATTGTGGATTTTTTCTGTTAATTTTTTTTGTGATAAGTATTAAGAGTAGGGTATGGGTCATTAGCTTCTGAACTGTTTTCCGAGAAACTGTGATGAGAAAAGGTCTACATTTCATTTCTAAAAGGAAAAAAGGTGCTTTGGAAGGGTGAAGGGAAGAACTAATGGAGCTGTTTTCTTTCAAAAGACTGTTTCTTGGGGGAAAACATCAGGAAAACAATCTATGCATCAGTCTCACCAAAATTTATTTCAGAGTGCTATTTATTTATTTTGCCTCTGTACAATTAAGAATAGAGTGGATGGCAGAGAAATGATAGAGCTAGTAGGTGGCAGCTGAGACAAGCATAATGGTGAAGGTAGCCTGTTACACTTGCGTTGACAATTTCACCACAGCCTGAAAGATAATTAAATGCACAAAGAAATTTTCAGAAACATTTTAAAGAAAAACTATTTATGAGCTTATTTCTCTAAGATTTTAAACTTCTTTGGAAAGTGCAGTTCTCTGCATGTGGTGTTGATTTAGTTCCTTGCTGTTGCAGGCTTCTTGGGAAAGCTAAAGTTGTGGTGCTCCCAGTTGTGCTGAAAATAAGCAATATAGGCTAAATCCTGCAGTCTTTTCAAAGAGGAAATTCCATTTACTTTGTAACATAACTTTGAATGGAATAAATGCAACAAGTGAGAGAAACTTCTAAATGGAATTTTGACAGTAAGTCTTGATCATCAATGGTTAAGAGGCAATTTTTTATTTCTGGAGCCCTGTTAATTTTCATTAAAAATGGAGATGATAAAATTGTCATGTGACGTTTTATTCGATTACAGTGAAAACTAGTGAGTTTCAGGAATATGGTGATGATAGTTTGAGGTTCAGCATTTGTTCACAGTACAAGCAGAGTCTGGAGTTTTATTAAATTTTTTTTTTCCACTTCATGAAACTTGTATCTGGGGGAGAAAATGTTCAAAAGACACTCTTGTCAAGTTCACAAAACATGTGCAATGAGAAATATGTGGAGAAAACTTTTTCAGCCTGTTTCCTCCAAACTGGTCTTGTAGTTTCCCTGTACCTCTCTTCCATGCAATTCTCAGCCTGTTCACAACAGCTAGAAGCAGTTCAGGGATTGGGGGGTGTTTCCTACTTTCAGATAAATAAAGTTGCTTGATTCAAACAAGAAAATAACATTTCTTGGATAACTGTATAATAATATATCTTCACTCCAATGGTGAGATGGTTTCTCAGTGTAATGAGAAGTATTTTTTACTGTCACCATTTCTGTAGAGAGAGTAAGAATTTTGTTTCAATTGGGATGCCATGGATCCTGCTTTAAATTTTTAATTAAATTTCTGGAGAGACATTTTTTAGATTTTTCTTGTAAGACCTGAAGTTTGAGCTCATGTCTCAGGGGTAAAAAAGTAAAACAAATAAATTTTTAATAAAGCTAGTAGGATTTTCATATACTGTTGTTTGGTTTCAGTTAGTAAATTCAGGAAAAAATAATGCTTTTTTAAAATAAAAGCTAGGAAAAAAAGAATAAAAGATAAAGAGAATAAATGTAACTTGAGTTTTCTGGGAATTTAAAGACTGATTAAGTGTTCAGAAAGTTCAGAGGGAAGAGAGATGGATGCTTTCACATGAGTGTTGTAATATTGTAAAAAATATGATCTCTGTTTATTTTACCTTAGGGAAAGAACATTTTGGCAAAGAACATTTGCTTCCTCATTCTCCCCAAACCTATGTAAAATTTAGGCTTTGCAATATTGAATTCTCTTAGGATCCCATTGAAAAGGATACTGGTGTGAAGATTTATGTGTCTCTCTCAATATATGCACATGATAGTGATAATTATGCAACTCCCTTGAGAAAATACAGCTTGGAAAGGAGGCTATGAAAAGTGCCTGGAGAATTACTGACCAGCATCCCCTTCTAATATGTAAAGCAAAAGTAAAAACATGGATTGATGCTGCTGTTTCTGCACGTCTTGCTAGCATTTAATGGTCCAGTAGTTTAATTATGCTGTACATGCTACAGTTACATAAAATTGCACGTCTTTGTTCCAAAAAAGCTCATGTTCAATTTGAAATGAGATCTGAAAAGCTGGACTGATGAAGAATAAGAGAAAGAAAGGCAGGGTTAAAAACAAAAGCAGTGAAATTGTTTGATTATGCCAAGGATTAAGAACAGAGCTGATTTCTTTCTGGACAGGTGTGCTGTGAGTACCTGTAGGAAGGATGCCATGTGAAAATTACAAAAATCTTTTTGGAAGATGTAGGCAAATAAATTCTCAAGGTTGCTGTTATAGGAACTCTTCAAAGAGTGCAGTAAAGAGCAGAACTCTGAAGGATCTTGGACATCTATGAAAACTATGTGGAGAATGCAGCCAGCTATACTCAGCAGTCTCATGATATCATCTTGTAAAAATCAAAATTGCTTTAAAAGCTTGGCTGCTGGAATAACAAAAAACCAGATCTTTGAAGTAGGCTAGCAGTCTAACTGCACACCTATGAAGTCTGGTTAACTGAAAAAAAAAAAAATCTGTTTTTCTTTACCACTCCACACTTGGTATTTGCTAAGTTTAGCTTACTATATATACATATATGTTTATGTATATATATATATATATATATATATATGTATGTATGTAGTATTAAGTAGGGCATTTAGCTTGAGTACATGCTGGCCATAGAGTGTCTTGGAAAGAGAAAGTGCAGAGCCCAGGATTTTCCACAGTGACAGGACACTGTAAGACCTCCTGTAGCAACTTCAGTCTTTATGTATATCGAATAAATACAATTTAGATATGTAGTATGTTTGCATATGTAGAGTCCATAATCCATGTTTACATGGCATGTAGGTTGTCAGCATGCATGTTTAGGTGAGGATATGGGCACCAGAGAGGGTGTGATTTTTATTCAGAGCCATGTGAGATTACTTTTTTTTAATAAGAAACAGTAGGATAGGTACAGCATGAGTGGAATCTCCTTGCCAGTACAATTGTCTGCTGCTGAAGTTCCTTGTGTAAATTAAACTGAAAGACAGTAGGTTTATCTCAGATATTAGGAAGAAATTATTCACTGTGAAGGTGGTGAGGCACTGGAACAGGTTGCCCAGAGAAGCTGTGGATGCCCCATCCATGGAAGTGTTCAAGACCAGGTTGGATGGGGCTTTGAGTAGCCTGGTCTAATGAAAGGTATCCCTGCCTGTGGTGGTGGGGGGTTGGAAGTAGGTGATCTGAAGTCCCTTCCAACCCAATTCATTCTGTGATCCTATGATTCTGTGAAATACTGATAAGCACTTGGCCTGATGTAGACCTCAGCTTCTCCAGCACTTTTCATGTAGAAGGCTCATGTTCAAAGGACATGGTCTTTCCAGTGTCAGCTTCAGAAAAGGTTGTTATTTGTGTTCTCTACTTAAGGTGGAGTCATGGCCCATATCCTTGTATGGTGTTTGTGCTAGTCAGTCCAAAGTATCTTGTCAGTCTTCTCTGAAATTACAAGTTCAGGAGCTGCTAATTTTACATATGCAAATTCAGTTGCAGCAGTTAGTTTTCTTTATGCCACTGGGATTTGCTGGATTATAAAGTGGAAACTGCAGTATCATTTTAGTTCAGTTGTATTTGTGATACAACTTTCACTGACAGACAGCTGAAGGAAAAGTCAGTGGTTTAGTTACAGGCAAGTTACAGAGAACCTCCTTTTTATTTCCATGGTTTCAAATACAGAGTAAGTATAAATGCTTTGTTGAAAAAAAAGTAATCTGAGTAATTAAAAAAGAATAATGTATGGCCCAAGTTTCACATTAATAAGTTGTTGTAGCTTAATACTTTACCTTGGACACTAACACAAATTTAGTTCAGTGATTAACCAGACTGACACATGCTGCACCAAATTACTTCTGCAGGCATATTATATGAGAACGCAAGTACGTGACAGAGTAGTGTAATTCTGAAGTGACGAGAGTTCTGACTTGGTTTATGTCAGCTGGTATGTCTGAGAAAGGCTGGTGTCTTACTAGGGGTGTGATATTTGGCAGCTCCTCCCCAGTAGAGGCGATTTGTAAGACTGAAGTTCTCTTTGTTTTCTGACTGAGTTTATTAGGTAAAGTAGTTTTTCAGTTCAAAAGAGGTAAAGGAATAAGTAAGTGTTGGTGTAATCCTAGCTAATTTTCTAGGAGATGTTGCTCTTCCTGGACAAGCTATGAATGAGACCTGGATTTGCCTAAACTTTAGAGTATTAATACTTTTTAAGGGTATTATTTAGTAAAGAGTAATAATAATCTTTGTATTAAATAAAACATATATTTACTGCATATTTCACATGTATGTGACCAGATTCTTTGTTGTAAAAATATAAGTTTGCCGTATAGGACAGCAAAGTTCAAATGAGTTTTAATTTTTGGCTGATATGATATTGTTTTATTTTGGTATTTTTTTTAATTAACTTTTTTTAAGGACAATTATCACTAAATAGTATTTTAATTTTAATTTTTAACTCAAAATCCCATTTGCTGGGATGGTAAAAGATGGTATTAAAAGATGGTATGCTCCATTACATAAAATGATGCTTCCTTCTTTTGGGTAGGCAGCAGATTAAGCAGTGTGCTTAATGGAGTTTTATGCCCTATTACCTAAGACTGCTCTCCATGAAAATTCAAGAAATTAGAGAAAATAATAAAAACCAGTCTTCCATGTGTTATTTTTTTGGTATTGCTGAGAAATCTCAAAAACATTGCAAGAATACAGACCTAGTAAGACTCAAGTGAAAAATCCCCCTCATGTATTATCTTACTTCTAAACCAAAGACTTGAGTCTCTGAAGTCCTTAGAACAGATATATTCTTCCTTTCCTGTTCTTTTGTTTGACACTTCAGCTAGACATAGTTGAGTGATTTTCAACAAGTTACTAAGAATATGTAGGAGAGTGACAGATATAAAACTGGTATGAATTAAAATGGTCAGAAGATTGACATGGAAATGTTTCTTCTCAATTTGTCAAAGGGTAAAGCAGAAAAATTTTTAAGACCTACAGCAAAGTAGACTTGCTTGTGAACTCAAAGAGCAATATTCCTAGCTGTAAATTTGCTTTCTGCTATTTTTGTCCTAAGAGGCATTTCTGGCTCACAGGCTTCTGAACCTTCAAATTTGAAGCATGACCTGTAGGACATCATTCAAGATTTCCTGTCTTAGTGTTTTTGGGAACTGTAGCATGCATGGGTCCTGTGAAATAACACTTCCATGGAATGACAATTGGTGTCTACCTTTATTTCTCCTTTCTTATAATTTCGAGAGCCTCTAGTGATGTGCTGTGTTCAGGGTGTGCAGCCATCTCTTCTCATGTGGGTTTTGACTATAAAGTGTTCTCTGATGCAAGAGGAAATTCTGAATTCTGCCCCCTTTTTTCATGCATGTACCTTTTTTTTTCTCCTCACAGAGCAGGATGCAAGCTTATTTTTTATTGGGATAACTACTACCTTTTCTTTCTGCTGAAAGAGGAGGAATTCAGAGCAGAATTTTATTATGGTTACAGAAAGTGCTGTGTGTATCTAGGAGAGTGAAGCTGAGCTCTTATTTGCTTACGTGGAAGGAAGGATAGAAGAGGCAGTGTGGTGATACTTCAGCTGTGAAGTGTAAGGCTTTAATGCCTCATCATTCAGAATAACTCATAGGGCAAATTGCAGCTTAAATTTGATGGTGGAAGAGACACACATACCCACTGAGGGACTTACTCCTTGCTGTACTACACAAAGTATGCCTAGGCTATATCAATTTCAGTCTACAACTTATTATTGTTTAGTATTTGAAGTTTCCTTACTGGCAGTTTTCTAGCTGGCAGTGTCTGAAGTTTTCAAGAACATCTCTAATAGGCACAACCATGTTGAGGTTTGTAGAAGCAGCTGTGAGTGTTGACAGAAAGCTGCTGCTGAGAAATTATTTATGAATTAGTTAATGGTAAGAGCCTTTTGTGTAAATCAGACTTCCAGAAAACAACACTGGAAACTATGTCTGGATTTCATTTTTCAAAGTTACTGGATGTGTATTGTATAATTGAAAAACTTCTCCTCTTGGTTTTTGAGCTAGCTGGCAGCACTTAGGGGAGGATGCCTTTTTTGCCTTCCTCCATCCCCTGTCTCCACCACGAATTGTAGTAAGACTGGAGCAGAGCAATTTATGGTATGCCATATGGAATGCCATATGAGGGGGAAAGCAAGGATCAAGAATCTTCTGTCATGGATAACTAATGAATATTTTCAGAATTAAGGATGACCTGAAAGCTGTGACTTGACATTGCAGTTACTTGCAGGTTATATCAAGCTGCTGGACTCAATAACTCTGCAGCAACTCAAAAAAAGAAAAAAAAAAGAACAAGGGATGGAGTCTGCCTTTCCCTGTAGACAGGCACTCCCTGAGCCATCTGAGGGTTCTCATTCCAACTGATTAGTAAAGTTGAAGATAATACAGAGCCATGAAGTATTAATATAAGGCATTCCTGAATGTTTGCTGGTTTAAAGTTATTCTAATATGTTTTTATGTGAATTGTGTTTGTCTTCATTCTGAATTTACAAAACAGTTTAAATAGTCTAAATTATTTCAGACAGATTTCAATTTTTTCTGTATTTTGCCTTTTTATTTTTATATGATTGAAGAAGCACAGATGCCTTCAGTAAGGAAAGTGCCCTTCTAGAGCTTTATATCACTAAAGAAGACATACAGTTGCATTTCAGTCTTTGTGTTCCAAGATCCAAAGCTGTGCTTTCAAATACATTAATTAAGTTTTTGTTTCATAGAATTTGAGTGTGAAGAGTATCAGTGGACTATCTGAAGTATAAAATGCTGAGAGGAGGAGGTTTTTCAATGCACTAATATGGAACAGCTTTCTTCATTTTAGTTACAATATTTACCTTTTTTGCTTGAAAACCTGGTCTTAACAGAAGGTATAGTATCTGATTCACAGTAAATGTTCTAAAAAATACTGTTTGCAACCCTTCTTTAAGTTCTTAGTGTTGGAGGTGATATCACTTTTCTCTAATGGTTAATGTACAGTACTGTTAATGTTGGACAGGCAGCATAAATAATATCTTATGACCCTGAACCAGGCAGCCTGAGTTTTGGTAACAGTGTGCAGAACCAAGATTGTTCTGCAAAGCAGTCCAAAAAAATGAGGCTATCAGTTACTGTCTCAGTGGGAAGGTGAGGCAGCTATAACTGAAAGCTAGTTTGAATTGTCAGCATAAACTCAGTCTAGCTTGTGCATACTCTGGAATAACTGATTTCTGCAACAAAAATTGTCACAGATTGTCAAGAAAATCTGTTTGCTGATGTGAAAGAAAGATACCTATCTCTGGAACTTGCAGAGGACAGTATTTGAATGCATGACAGCATTTACAAAGTATATTATTTCTACCTTGGGTTGATTCTGTTTCTGCAAATTTTATCCACCTTACTTTCCACTGTCAGCTTCAGCAGGAGGCTGATCATACTAAGGAATCGTACTACAGACGTACTAAACCTCTGTGTGCAGGTGGGTGTGTATCATAGACCAAGCTTAATCTCTGAAAGTCCACTAGAGGATCTGATGGATGGTCGTTTCAGGGAAGGAAAAGTGGGAATAAAAAAGGCATGTGACACCCCTCAGCTCTCATTTACACTGTCTAGTACAGAACTCAGCCTGTGTCATGTCACAGGATGGCCATCACACTGTCGTGCAGCTCCACCATATATTGGTCCAGCTTGGCTTGTAGGAACAGTCATGATTTAGTATGTAATACTTTTTGGTTAGGTATTTTCCTGTTTCAGCCTTACCCATGAAGCAAAATACTGCTTTTCTGATAAACACTGTTTTTTGATACAGACTGTAGTTTTGTTTTCCCCTACTTGGAGAGAAGTCATGTTTTTTACATTATCTCATTCATGTGTTCTTGGTAGTTGTTCTACAGTCATGCATGCAAAGCTGTGATCCACATTGCTTGTATTGCCACCATTTGCGTCAGGCCCAGTGTTATTTACGTACTCTCCTTAATTCCCTTATCTGTTAATTG
The DNA here is from genome assembly GCA_013398175.1 of Climacteris rufus. Lineage (NCBI taxonomy): Eukaryota > Metazoa > Chordata > Aves > Passeriformes > Climacteridae > Climacteris > Climacteris rufus. The sequence goes on along the minus strand of VZRZ01008350.1, from coordinate 459,583 downwards.
GAAAGATCCTTAGAAATTTCTGGAGGTACTATTATCTTAATTCATTGTAACAGGTAGTAAGTCATATTACTTCATACTTCCAGTTCATGTACAGAACTTTAACTAGAGAGTAAAGAGTGAACTTGTCCTGTAGTTGTTTATAGTGTTTAGAAAAGTGCAATAAAGCGTTGACCTGGAGTATTTTCATTGACTCAAAGTGCCCTCTTACAGATTTTTGCTTGGGGATTTTTTGTGTTTGGTTGGGTTTTTGGAGTTTTTTAGAATACTTGACAGAGTTTGATTATAAATTGTGTCTGCTTAGATTTATGGTGATTAAGTACCTGTTTTATGTCTCCATAGAGGTTTGGGAATAGTGATACTGTCTTTGTTACAAATGAATTGTGAGTAGCCTTCCAAATTGTAGTTGCATTGTTCAGCCATGTGTGGTTTTAGGATCATCTGGTGAAAAACCAACTGTAATGCATATGAAATCTTGTTGCCCGGCTTCCACAAAAAGCCTCTTGGGTTCACACTACTATATACCTGTAATTGTGGCCACAGATTAAATGTAGACATGCAGGTAGTGTTTTACTACTAAAAAAAAAAAAAAGTCTAAGCATTAAAAGGCTGAACACTGTGATTGAATTAAAAAAAAAAAAAAACAACAACAAACCCACAATCCAAACTAGCAGTTTTAGTTGTGTTCCTATGACATGTTGAGAACATTTTCTATACAGCATGGGAGTATTATCTCATTTGAAAAGTAGCCATCACAACACTTACAAATTTGTCATATAACACATTGGAAATTATCCATGAGAGTTGTAGTGTGCTAATTTTTACTGCTATCCATATCTCTCCATACATTAAAAAAGATGAACTAGACGTGAGATGTTTTGGCTTACTTTTTCAGATACATAATTGACTTCATATTATTAAACTGGAAATCCTGTGGGATGCTAGAGCATATCTTGAATAACAGCTCCTTGGTGGCCATCTGGGCTTTTAGATGGTAAAACAATGTACTTATTTTTCTTGACACTGTGATATACTGGAGTACAGTGCAAGATCTGTATTAAAATCAACTTCCCTAGGGGGCTTTCCCATCATCTTTCTTTTTGCACCCTCCCACCACAGTATTTTTTTGTGCTCTGCTTACAGATTTCACTTACATAAAATCCAAAAGGGAGACAGCTTGTGTCGATTCTGAACATTTCTTACCTTATATAGGTTAAAGTAGTTTATAAACTTCCAAAGCATCAGTTATTTTTTATTACACTATACAACATGGAAAGTAAATCTTTGCAGGTTTTAGACTGAAATTGCTTAGGAAGCTTGTTAGCTATGTGGCCTCCTCACTTTTTATTACAAGATGTTGCTAGGAAATCCTTTTTAAAGTTACTACGGTTTTTCTTATACATTATTCTTCACAGAGTTTTATGTCTAGATCGCCTATCTTGATGTCATCATTCAGTAGCAATGTGACTGTTCTAAAAGATCCTGGCCACAAAAACCATTTTGTTGTAAGGAGAAGAAATAGGCACTCCACTTCGGCCTGAAGCGTTACTCTGACAAAATCAGTGGACAGTGTTCAGTCCTGATGCAAGTAAAACTGCCTGTAAGGCAGCACCACCTGGTTGGTTTGCAGGGGGACCTAGTTAAGTACCCCCTCAGTCCCAGTTGAAAAACATGCCTGCTACACTGCCTGTCACTTCAACTGACTGATTATTTGATCTTCAGACTTGAATTTGGGTGCCTCGTGGAAATTAGATGACATAATCTCACTGATTTTTGACGAAGTTTATTCTTCACTGAGGAGGTGTAGTAAGTGTGGCTGTGAGGTTGCCTCAAGCTGACCTACTATGGCACAAAGACCTCCTGTTATAAGAAAACCTCTCTTTCCTGCTTGACTGGTGGCTATAAATAGTGTTAATTGATTAATCAGAAGAACTGCTCTGTGAGGCTTCAGAATCTGAAGTAGAAAAGCTTTACTACAGTCACTCCACAGCTTGTATGCTCTCATTCTGTTCAGGGAAGATGATGTTGAGGGTTCATCTTGAATCAGTCTGAGGATGCTGACAAACCCTTAGAAAATAAAATGTGTTTTTAAAAAGCCTGATTTTCAAAGATCTGTAATGTTTGGAAGAGGGAAGAGGCATGAAAAGTGTGTCAAAGCATATTACTTCCTTTTGCAAATATTTGTCTTTTTGTCCTTGATGAAAGTGAGCACTTGGATTTTAAAACGTCTTTATTCCAAACATTCTGAGGGTGTTTTTATCTGCAGAATTGTGACCGTCCTTTAGGTATAATTAACCAGGTAAGATATAAGAGTAGAATAATGGCATAAGATATTTTGTTCGAAATACAAAACAGTCCTTGTCCCAGGGAGTTCAGCTGCAGTCAGAAATGCCACTGTCACTGAAGGGAAAAACCTAGCCAAGAAATGCTGGATGTTGCAACTTGTTGAAGCCTAGTTTTGTTAAACATTATTAATAATGAAGAAAAATGAAAGAAATTAGTGCTTCACAGCATTTGCTTTGAGTCTGTTTTTCCATAGTCATAGTATATGTTGTTTCTTTCTGTTCAGGGAAACAGTGATAGTTGAATTATATATAGGGTTTTTATACAAAGGCAGATACTTCTGTACTTTCATAGCTGAGTGAAGGAAGGGATGCAAGGGAGATATGTATTTTTCCCCTCCTCCCAAATTCCTGTTGATTTCGATCTGAGATTTTCAGTGAGGTCTGTACGCTTGTAGTGTTTTGAAAGAGAAAGCAATGTGACTTCAGAATTGTGATTCTGAGTTAGATAAAAGTGCTGTTGAATCCTGTATCCCCTCTGACAGAGGCCAACACTAAGACACCCAGGGAGGAGGACAGAACAAGCCTGCTGTTATTATGCAGAATGTTTCTGCATTGTAAGCCAGGAACATGGCAGCTTTACACTTAATACTCCTTTATAGACTTGTCATTCCTGAACATATCTAATCTCTCTTTCAGTGCATGTAATCTTTAGCATCCATATTGTGTTCAAGGAGTTTTTCAGCTTATATGCACCGTGTTTGAAGATCTCTTGGGAAACTTCCAATTGATATTTTAATTAGATGTCTATCAGTTCTTGTACTGAACACAGCTTTAAAAAATAGATCCATATTCTTCTTCTCCATGGCAATCATAATTGTGTAGATCTCTACCACACATCCTGTAACTCATTTCTTTTACAGGTTGAAGCACTTGCTGTATATTTAGAAGTATATATTATGGAAGCTGTTCCTTAGCTATTAGTGTTCCCTTACAGTCTTCTCTATTTTCATTAAGGTTTGCTTAATTATTTTTGTGAGAGGGAGATTAGAACTATGCATTCAAGATACAGGTGTGTACCATAGATATGTATGTAAAGATAATGATAATGGCTCCTTTGTCTTACGTTGTTTTCCTAATCACATTGATTTCACAGATGTTTCACAGTATGAAGCTGTTACTTTCCTAGAACTGTTATAATCTGAGTTTTTTTCTTTTTTTTTTTTTGGAAAATAGTGGACTCCTTGGCTTCTCCACAAGCTCATGTGGTTGCATGTGCTCATTAATTCAGTTTTTAAAAATATTTTCTAAAAATTTGGCCAGGTTTTTACAGGCCTGTGGTTCCCCAAATATTCCCTGCAACATTGTTCTATTTTAATTAGCATTCCTCTATCTGCATCACAATTACTAAATACACATATATTTTTAATCAAAAGGTTTTTAGCACACTCCAGCTACAGGTTCTCGTATTTCATTCTTGCATTCTTTCACTGTGTATGCCATCTTAGAATCAGAATAGTTTGAGTTGGAAGGGACCTTTAATGACCATCTAGTCCACCTCTCCTGCAATGAGCAGTGATCTTCAACTAGACCTGGTTGCTGAGAACCCCATCCAACCTGACCTTGAATGAGGCATCTACCTGGGCAATCTGTTTCAGTGGTTCACCACCCTCAGTTTAAAACATGTCTTCCTTTCATTTTGTTTCAGACTACCCTTCTTCAGTTTAAAACTATTCCCCTTGTCCTATTGCTACAGATGCTGCTGAAAAATTTGTCCCCATCTTTCTTAGAGGCCCCTTTAAGCACTGAGAGGCCACAGTAAGAGGTCCTCAGAGCTTTTTCTTCTCCAGGATGAACAACACCAACTGTCTAAACCTTTCCTCATAGAAGAGGTGATCCAGCCCTCTAATAATTACTGTGGTCTTTGTCTGGACTTGCTCCAGTGGGTCCATGTCCTTCCTGAGCTGGATGCAGCACTCCAGGGGGGATATCACCAGAGCAGAGCAGAGGGGCAGAATCGCCTCCTTTGCCCTGCTGACCACGCTGCTTTGGATGCAGCCCAGGACACAGATGGCCTTCTCAGTTGTGAGTGCACATTGCTGGTTCATGTCCAGAATTTTATCCACCAGGATCCCCAAGTCTGTCTCGACAGGGCTGTTCTCAATTCCTTCATCCCTTAGTCTGTAGCAATACCAGGGGTTGCCCCAACTCAGGTGCAGCACCTTGCACTTGGCATTTTTGAACCTCACGAGGTACCCATGGGAACACTTCTCAAGCTTGTTCAAGTCCCTTTGGATGGCATCCTGTCCTTCAGGTGTGTCAATTGCACCACTCAGCCTGGTGTCATCTGCAAACATGCTAAAGGTGCAGTTGATCCTACTGTCTGTGTTATTGATGAAGATATTAAGCAGGACTGGTCCCAAGACAGACCCCTGAAGGACACCACTGATCACTGATCTCAATCTGGACATTAGGTTGTTGACCACTACCATCTGGAGCTGACCATCCAGCCAGTTCTTCATCCACCAAATAGTCCATTGATCAAATCCATATCTGTCCAACTTAAAGAAAAGGATGTTGTGGTGGACCATGTTAAAGGCCTTAGAGAAGTCTATCTGGAACTCTTCCCATGTCCACTAATGTAGTCACCCCATCATAAAAGGTCATTTGGTTGAGGAGGTAAGTCTTGCCCTTGGTGAAGCCATGCTGTTTTTCTCAAATCATCTATCTATCCTCCATTTGCCTTAGCATAGCTTCTAGGAGGATCTGCTCCATGATTTTCCCAGACACAGACGTGCAACTGACAGTTCAGTAGTTCAAAAGGACCTCTGTCGCAGTAACGACACAAAAGAAGGAGACAGACACCTGTTGAGCAAGGAACAAACTGCGGCCAGACCCGCCCGTCTTTATTTTAGATGTGTCTTATAAACCACTGTGGATTGGAGGAGGCAATGAGCCTCCCGTCAATCACACTGGTCAAAGGAAATGTTCATCAAACTTCTGTGCCCAGGAGAAAGGAATGTAAGTAAAGAGATACTGTTACAATAACATGGCTATGTTTACAGAGAATGTCTGAGAACCAGGTACAAAAGAATGATAACATCCAGAACTGCAAAACTCAGGGCAACAGACCTCCTTTCTACTCTCTTTTTAAAATGGCTATAATATATACTTTTTCCAGTCACCTGGGACTTCTCCTGTCTGCCATGACTTTTCAAACACCATGGAGGCTGGCTTGGCAACTACGTCAGCCAGTTCTTTCACATACTTCTCAGTGGTGTTTTCAGCTCTTGATGCGTGCTTGAAAATAACATTTGTCATTGTCTTTTATACTTGTTAAGGCTGTTCTTGAGCTACTGTTTTGGCCGTTCTTTTGACCTACCTCATTTTCTACATTTCACCTCTTAGTTCATGTGTTATATGAAAAGGGGAGATTTTCTCAAGCCGCTTGTGTTTGATCAGTCTGTCAGCACCCCAGGAAAGCCAAGACCCTTGTGCCTGGCCAGTCTGTCAATCTCCCATTATGGGGACCCTTCACTGAGCAGTCCCACTGGATCAGAGCATGGTTCCAATGTTCAGGGACACACATCCACAGCATGAGAAACCCCCTCCCAGGTCTCCACAGCTGAATATGTTGCCTGTTCCTGGCAACTGCTGGCACCCTCAAGGGACTCACACGAACAGTTTATGGAATAGCACTCTCCACTAATATAATAGAAAATCACGACAGCTTCAGATGGACAGTGAGAATATCTGGCTCCAGGAGTTAGTCAGAGCAATGTACAGGTAAGCTCTAATTCTTAACAAAAACCAGCTTGAGATAATCACTCAGTGCACATCAAGTATGGCTCTTATCCAGTAGATGTCCCTATGGAAAAGAAGACAGGTTCAACCCATTGACTGAGCCCAGAAATTAGGATGGAGTTTTCCCTGACTTCTCCCCATTCTTAAGTTGCTTTTATACTATTACTTTGCATTTTAGGTGGAGCTTGAGTGACTCTAGTCATACATAACTTTGTCACTGATTGGTGTAAATTCTAAGATATAGTCAGTGAAATATAGAGCACATGCTCCATGTGGTTGTACCTTGGAGGCAGGTAGCTTTGGGATGGAGGTGTGCATCAGTATTACATCTGTGACCTTGCCATGTTCACTGTTTCAACAGCTAGACATCTTCTCTTTTCTCCCATGGTTGACAGCTGCTATATGAATTATGAGCTACAAGGTACCACCAACTTCCCACCCTTGCAAGGATTTCAGCAGCGCATGGCCATGGTGTCTCCACTATACTCCATCCTTCATTTCATTCCCCTTAGCTCGTACCGTGTGTGGGAAGTCAAGCATGATGACTGCATCCCATCAAGGGAGTAGAGAGTGCCTTTCACCCTGTAATTTCTGTACTGTTATAACCTCTGCTTTAATGTGAATATAACTTTCCAGTTTTCTCTCATTTACCCCAAGTCATTTTCCCATATCATGATACCTTAGTTTCCTTGTTTAAACACAATTCCAGGTTTTCTGAAAACTATTTTCTGAATCTCCAATTATGCCCTTATGTTATTCTTTAGCCATGATAACTTCTTCTTAGTGTTTATTCATTTTTTTCAAATATAAGTATAATGTACTAAATAGTGCTAAAACTTAGCAGATGGTAGAGAGACCATTTAGCTGCTCTTTCTAACTTCCTTTTAGCAAGCTGCTTCATTCTAATGTGATTTCTCTCCTTGAAATGAAACACAGCTGTAGTGATTTCTTTGGGGTTTTGATCCAACAAAGATGTTTTATCTGTGTATACTTCATGATTTCTTGAACATGGTTTATTGACTTCAGTGTTGGGAACTAGACCTTTGCACAAGTGAGGACCAACACAGGCATTGCACTCCCTTCATGGATTATCAAAGATTAGAGCCCTTCCATGCATAAACTTTGCCAATGTCTAAAAATTAGTTAGTGGTGGGATTTATTTCAGGTGAGTGTTCACCACACGGAATATCCAGTGACATCAGAAGTGTTTATTTTTGTTTTATTTTTAGATAAGAATTTTTAAAATTGATGTACCCATGGAGTTAATTAAATGAAACTATAAAGTGAATGTCTGGGGTAGTGAGTCTTTCTGGTGTAAGTTATGAGCATATGAAGGAAAAGATGATTGGAAACAGTCACCATAGATTTACTTAGGGTAAATTATGCCTGACCAGCCTGATTGAGCTCTGACTCAGCTCTGACTGAATTTGAGGATGGGACAGTAGCAGCTCATGTAATTTACTTTGACATTAACAAGGCTTTACTCCCACAGTATTCTTTTGTCCGTGTTAGAACTTCACGATTTTGATGGGACGAGAGCTCAGTGTGGAAAAAGGCAGGTTTATGATCCTGCTCTGAGGGTCATTAAAGGACATCAATACCTGAAGGCCAGTAGCACATGGAATATCCTGGGACCTGCCCTGCTTAATGTCTTTATCAATAACCTGCTGGAAAGTATGAAGAACACCCTACTCAAATTTGGAGCTGTCACCACATTAGTGTGGCCAGTTGATACCCTTGAGGGCATGACCACCATCCAGAGAGACCTAGACAGGCTGTGGAAATGGGTCAGCAGAGGAACCTTAGGAAATGCAAGTCTTGCATCTGACAAGGAATAAGTCCATGCAGTAACTCAGGCTGGTGCCTGACTGGCTGGGAGCAGTTCTGCAGCAGGGAACGTGGGGCCTTGGCAGGCACAAATGGGACATGAGCCAGCACTGCGTCCTGACTGCAGGGACAGCGAGCTGCAGCCTGGGCTGTGTCAACGGGGGCACAGCCAGGACAGCAAGGGAAGTAATTATCTGTCTCTACCCAGTCCTTTTTTAGCCACATGTAAATTATTTTTTGCACACACACACACCCCTCCACCTGATACAGGAGAGACATCAACAAACCAAAGCAGGTTCAGTGAAGGGAGCACCAGAAATGAGCAGGGTGTTAAACATGATTCCCAGGAGGAGAGGCTGAGAGAATGGAGCTTATGGAGAAAGCTTTGATGCTGTCTTTTCCAGTGCCTAGGAAGATGTTATTGGGAAGAGTTTTCACAGTGTTGCATGGTAGAAGGATGGGAGGAAAGCAAACGTTGAAACAGGAGAGGTGTAGACGTCATACAGAAAAATCTTTTTTACCACATGGAGACTCAATATGTGGAAGAGGTTACTCAGAGAGGTGCTGTGGTTTCCATTCTTGGAGATTTTCAAGACATGAAACATGGCAATTTTAAACCCTGGGCACTCTGGTCTGAAGCTTACCCTGCTCTGAACAGGAGGTAGGAGGAGGTGATCTTCTGATGTCACTTCCAACCTAAACATTCTGAGCTTGCTACATGTTCATCCATTTTGTTCTTTCCAGCTGTTCTACTGGACTTGAATATTTTAGAAAAAAATTACAAGTTTGTTTGAGTGTATATATATATGCATACACATACATATATTCAGGAAGAATTTGAGATGAATTCATTAAAGGTTTTTTTGAGTTTAGGAGTGAAAGTGGTGTGGATGATGTGAAATAGAGCAGTTTGTTGTGGGTATTGCAGTCTGTTGCTGAAGAATGGTTACTTAGTTAATGTTCAATGACCATAGGTATATTTGCTGTATTTTATATTCTTACATGGAGTACTCAAAGGCAAGGTAGATTTTCTTGAAAGTGAGAACAAGGTGGGAAGCTAGGGACTAACATAGTATCAAGCAGTGGGCAGATGTTCCAAGAGCTCCAACTCTGAACATTGATGGTTGTTGTTTGGTCCCTGCACAATTACTGGTTCTGTCATTATTTTTTGTGATAGCACTCTGTTCCTCACTGGATCATCAACGATCACCTTTTAATACTCTTAAAATACTTTCTGTTTCCCTATTTATATATATTTTTTTTTTAATTACCTAGAGTTTAAATTTCAGATGACTTTGAATGCACCTTGTTGCAATTGGAATCCAACTCATTGTTAGGAAGGCTGGCACGGAAAGACAAATAGTCCCTGAAGTAGAGTCAGATTTGATACTTTACAATGCTTCCCCTGGAAGAAAATGTTGCCCAGAGCTACTAAGGTTTTGATGGAATTTGTTAAGATTTGCTAGGTTGAAAACTCAATTCAGGTATATAGAATTCCTAGTACTCCTGCTAAGAAATCAAGTAAGCCTAACACAAGTGCTGGTATGTATGAACAATATTTTTTTGTTCTACTTGCCTTAAGGTTGTTGAGCACTTTTCCCCTAACGTGTCTGTTTCATTTAGGGGCTTCTTGTGCTTCTCCCAAGTAATCAGTGTTGAATACATCCAGTAGAGTAACATGTCAGTTTAAAAATACTACTAGAACACAGCACTGAAAATTAAATTGAAGATATTATAACTGTAACTTGGACTTAGTGCAGACAAACCCTTACTTCATGAAACATTTCAGGATGAAAATTACGATTTAAATTGTTTACACTTTCACAATGACAGATAAAATAAAACCTTATATTTTTGAACTAAACTGAAGATTAGTAACCAAACTGAGCTGCAGTCTCCATATAGGTATGACTGAATGAGCTCAGCACAATCTTGTTCCAGGACACCATTTGAACCTTGGGTGTGTATGGTCTCTGGTTTTTTGCATGTAAGTGATGCCCTGTGTCCATGATGCAATGAAGAGGGGTATGTAGTAGCTCACTCTGAGGGCAGAAAGGAGAATGTCTACAACCTCCATCCATGTGTGTGCTTCCTGTTAGCATGCATGTTCCTTTTATCTGGGAGAAAAGAACATAAAACCTGGGATTATAACAGCAATATGTGAGGCAGTTCTTAGATACTCAGTTTTCTGAAAGCTAAAAAAAGACTCAGGCTCTTAAACCAGAATAGTGCTTTTCAGCACTTTTCTCAGGGTGACCACCCAGAAATGTCCCTTGTAGGTAACAAAAGATCCATTTTTTTCCTCTATAAGATAATAATTGTCTTTAGACATTCTTCTGTAAAGAGAAGCAGTGAAAATTATAAGAGATTAAATAGCTTATCATAACTGGCCAGAAATTTTCCATTAAAATAGGGCATCAGGAGGGTGGGGAGCAATGGTATCCAAATGAGGAGACAGGGAGACAGGTGCCCTTCTGCCACCCTTATCCTGTTAAGAGACTTGTCTCAGTGGCCTGAAGCTCCAGTTCCTTGGCCCTTTGAGAGGCTAGTCAAGACTTTTCCAGGTGCTATTGCATAGGGAAACAATATTAAGGCAGGACCACAGAGAAACATTACCTTACTCCTACGGTGAATTTTACTTGAGCTGCTGTTTTGTCTTTTCCAAATTCAGGTGGTAGCTAAGGTAAACCCTTTTCCATATATTCTGGAGAAATAAAGGGAGAAAGGAAAAGCTCCAGTTGATAGGGAAAGTGTCAAACTAGAAGCAGGAAGTCTATAGAGACTTTTACAGGGAGGTTAAGGTGGCTACATACTATAAATTGTGAAAGTGTGACAGGAGATCTCAAAACTGATATATATAGGAATAGTTTAGCTATCTGTAAAATTTGTTTACTGTTGCCATCTGAACCATCTGTTGTCTTTTCTTGTGTTGTAGTCAGTTGGGGTAGATGATATTCTGTAATAGATGAAGGTTTTTTAAAGTATGGTTTATGTCTCCACATACACATTTATAGAGTACATCTTGTAATGAGGCCTAGATCCCATCGGTGCTATTTGGGGATGCCACTGTAGTAACAATGATATATTACATGCTGTTAATGCTGTGTTTGCAAAGCATTTCCAATTAAAGTCGTTATGCAAATGAAAGTTGCCTCCTTTCTCCATCTGGTTGTTTGCATACAGACTATGGCCTCCTTTTCAATGAAATATTTTTTGGTGTTATAATCCTAAAAGTATATCTTTAATATTATCAGGGGTAGGGGAGTACTTCCCTCATATGGAGTCATGACAAGAATTGCCACTAGTTCATGGACTTCATGGAGTTCATGTTGGATGTACAACTTTGTGCTAGAGCATTTGAGCTGATGGGGGATTAACCACAGCAGTGTTATGTTCTATGCTCACTTACTGGCTATGGCATGGTGACTGCTGCTTAATGTCAGGAATCACAGCTGCTTCTAGGACCTCAAGTAGTATTAGGAGCCTAGAGTAGGTGTTCGATTCCAGACATGGCATTGCAGTGTTCTTTAGGGTAATGGACAGGAAAACATGCAAGATGTGACTGGATCTGGTTTCTGAGCTGCCCGCTGATCCATAACTTGGTTCCTTCCAGTCGTGTTTGGGAGACCAGAGGCAGCTTTTTCCCCTCTGTCTTAGTGAGAATGTCACCATGCAGGCCTGCCACTCTGACACCTGTCACAGGGACTACATAATGACCAAAAGAGTTGGGAGTCATTTTTGAGAATGAAAGGTAAATTCAGTTCTGTGCAAGCATTAACGTCAATTGAGAAAGCAAAATCTTCTTTAGGATTCTGCAGAATTAAGATTGACTGAGATTTAATGCACCATTTACAGATGTCTTTATTTCACTGCAGTTTTAACCAGGATTTGTCAGTCTCATATGTAGCCATGACCAACATATTTGAGAGCCCATTCTGAGTATGTGTCTAGTAATTTCTATGGTAGTTATTTCACAACATAGTATTCACTTAAGAGACATGGCATCTTTTAGTTTAATTTTTACTAAATATAAGGAGTTTAATTATACATCTGTGAAGGAATGTATTCAGTCTGAATATGTTCCTCACAGTTTTCCTTTAATAGAAAGAACATGATTATGGATCAAATAATGCTGAATCAGAGATTTGGTGGTCCCCTCTGAACAAAATAGCATGCAAACATTTCTGCCAACATTAATAATTATTTTCTGTATTTAGTCTTGTAGAAGCTAACCCAATAGGTTTTGTTGTCCAATCTAAGTTACTCTTGTGTGCATGATGCAAGAGAAGTCCCGGCAGCTGTGATCATCACTTCAAGCAAAGATATAGTAAACCTTTCTGCTGTTTCAGCTAGAGATGTATTACCTTCCTCTAGTATCACAGCATGGGGTTTTCCTTAGAAAGCGCGCTTTTAGTTCAATGCAATCTTAAACTGATTGTGGGGCCAAATCACAGCAAGTTTCAAAAGCTGGTATATGCTATAGACTCAGTATCAAAACACATGTCTTTCCTCATAGAGGACTTGGGCTTTTTGCTCCTCTACTTAAGGACTGTGGTAGATAATTATCACCTGTTAAACATCTTGTATTTATAAGAACTCCATGGAATTAGCTTAGTATATGAATCCTAGTAGTATGTGAATGAAAGGGATCAAGTCTAGCAATCCAGTTTTTGCATGTTAACAGAGCAAACAGATGCATAAATACCACAGAGTTTGATGATGCTGCTCCTCTTAATAAAATCTACTGTAGGAAGTTGTATATAGTTATGTATGTGTATACATATATGCATATATATACATATATATGGTTATATACATATATTTTAATATACGTACAGTTATGTATTTGTATATGTACCCAGAGAGTGGTTGGGGACTGGAACAGGCTCCCCAGGGAAGTGGTCACAGCACCAAGCCTGACAGAGTTCAAGAAGCGTTGGAACAATGCTCTCGGGCACCTGGTGTGATCCTTGGGGATGGTGCTGTGCAGGGCCGGCAGTTGGACTCAGCGATGCCTGTGGGCCTTTTCCGACTCAGCTTATTCTGTGATTGTGTAAATGTACAGGACTGCACATCCTTGATAATCTTTTTATCTCTAAGGAGCAAACTAGGGAAAACATGTAAGGTGGACAGTAAAAAGTAGTTGTTTTTGTAGCTAGCTGATAGCTCCAGACCTATTTGTCAGATAGTGGCGTTTCATAATTCACATCCTATTCCTTCATCCACATGTGATGAAGTTGGTCACAGTTTTGACATAAAAATTTGTATGCTGTTTAGAAAACTATGTTGGATTCTTTCTTATTGGAACGTCATGGGACAGGGACTAGAAAGAAAAAAGGTCAAAATTAAGTTGAAGCATACTATTGTAATATTTCATCATAGTTTACAAGTTCAAAACACTTTGTTAAATTCTATTATCGTGTAAATGTCTAACATAGAAAACATCTCAATATTTCATTTGGTAATTAGTGGTTAAATGGCATATACGATAAAAAGAATTAATGGTTTTCCATTTTAGAAGTAATTTTAAGGATGAACATTATTCAACATAAATTTAAAATTGGAGTATTGTGTATATCAATATCTCTACAACCCATGTTTTAGCTTCAGGAGCTGAAAACCTTTAGCTCTATCATGAGAAACCTCTGAATAGCCTTCCAGTTACATGAAAAAAAAAAAAAGAAAAGATAAAGAGTAATCAGTTTACATTGTTTATTTGAGTTAATATTTAATATGCATTATGAGTTTCTAAAATAAACTTCTGGCAATAATTCACTATGGAAAGATAATTGGTTTATAATTCTATTGTGTCCTGTATGTTCAAACTGTCACTAATCAAATAAAAAGTATAATAGAAATTTTGCCCTATTTTGGAACAAAATTTTCACATTGTTTTTTTTTTTTTTCCTCAAATATCATGAGCACTTCATGGTATGCCTGATTGCTTCAGAAGCTAAATATTCTTAATGAAAGACTTAAGCATCTTACACATCTTGTTTTTCCCCCTATTTATATAAGAATAGGCAAATATTAATCACTGCTGAAATTCTTTTTAAGAGTCAGAGAATCCTTAAGAGAGGAGTACTTGTTATGGCAAAAAGATTTTTAAACTACTGAATGTTTTCATTTACATGAATTAGCCCACTGAACAAGTCACTTTAGTGGTATGAGTAGTTGCAATTACACAATTTTTTAAAAGCTTTGGTTGGATGGGATTGTTACAATAATTTTTAATATGAAGAAACAGTTTGTGTTGCTTAGCCTGTAGCTTAACTATAAAAACGAAATTCAGATTAAATCTTTGCCTGTTCAATCATGATATCACAACACAATACATATACTTTTCAAGGTAAAATATGTGAGATGGGAAGTATTTGGTGTTTCTTTCTGCTTTCTTACACAACTAGTAATTATCAGTTCAAGAGTTTTGCTTCTGCTGAGACTTGTTAATGATGATTTTGGAATTGGTGCAAATATTTCTCTGAAATTAAGGGTAAATGAAACACTTTTGATGAGTTTTATTTCTGTGCCAGTGCTGGCCAAGAAACTAGAAGCATACGTATGTGATATGGTTACACAGACCATCTACAGTAAGAAAATCTTCAAAATCTTCTGTTCTCTCTCACAAAAAAAAAAAGGAAAAATTTCTTTTGTACCTGTTCTATTAAGCAGAAAAAAATGGCATTATTCCCACTGTGTTTGCATCCAGAGGGTGAAGAGCTGAATTTGCTACTTGTGTGTTGCTGTGGAAATTATGCACCATCAGAGAAAGAAATAAGTGTTTTATATCTCATGAAGTAAACATTATTAAATTTTTGAATCATTAAAGTGGAAACAAGTTAGTATTGTTTTGATAAATCTGCAGTGTATGAACACCGTTTGGAATCCAGTGTTAATTCTAACTAACCAGGAAAACATAAGCCAAATAGAAGATGGCTATGCCACTAGTGGTGAGTTTTTTATTGTTTTGGTTTGGTTGTTGGGTGTGGTTTTTGTTCCTTGTTTTTAATTGCCAGGTTAGTGCTTTCCTGAAAAGAGCTAGTTGGAATTATAGAAATTCTTACTCTGGAACCTCTTGGGAAGTTCTAATCCAATGGTCTTCTCCATACAAGGTCAACACTGAATTTAGACTGGGTTGCTAAAGGCTTTGATCTAGGTGTGCCTTGAGAACCTCCAAGACAAGGGATTATGCTGCCTTTCTGGGCAGTGTTTTATACTGTTTAATTCTCCTGGTTTTGAACATTCTTCTCTTTATATCAAATCAGAGCTGCCTCATGTTAATTTTTGACCACAGTCTTTCATCCTTCAACCACAGATCTCGGTGGAGAGTCTGGGTCAACCTTCTGTAAAACCTCCTGTTTCATAGAGGAAGGTTGCTGTTAGGTCCTGTTCCTCAGACAGTTATTTCCCACCCTGTACCATTGCAGATGTTTATTCCTAGAAGCTGAACTTTGCATTTTTCCATTTTGTGCATCATGAGGTTCCTGCTGATGTGTTCCTCTGGATGGCACACCTGACCTCAAGTTTGTCCACGCAGGTTTCAAAGTTGCCTCCATATAGGATAAGAGGCAGCAGACACTAGTTGGAACAGGGGAAGTTTGGATTAAATGCAGAGATTTATGTTTCTGTCATGCAGTTCAAATATTGGAACACATCCACATAATTTGTGAAATCTCTATCCCTGGAGATAACCAGAACTCAGCTAGATTAGGTCCTGGTCTAACTAGACCTGCTTCAAGTAAGGAGAGGACTGAATGACTTGCTGAGGTTCCCTTCAACTTTAAGTTTTCTGTTTCTATGACTGTTCCTTCCCGATTTGATACTGTCCACAAACTTGATGAGGATGCATTTTGTTTTCCCCTGTATATATTTAATAAAGATACAAAAGAGGATAAGTCGCAGAAAGACCTCTGAGAAGCTTCACTTGTAACAAGCTTTCAGGTCAAGTACAAATTCAGTCCACTTATCTAGATAACATCCTAGCTGGGATACAAGGATGTTGTGGGACACTATGTCAAAGCCTTGCTAAAATCTCAGTGAATGATAATCATGGCTCTCCTCATTCACATAATTCATAATGTTGTTTTCAACCATGATTGCCCTTGTCTCTTTATTCGTAAGAAACTTTTTCTAATCCATTTGCCTAGACGTGTCTTTCAAGACAACTGATTTCATGATTTTTCCAGGTGCTAGAGAAAGGCTTCGTATCCTATCATCTTGCCTTTTTTTGAATACCAGCGTAGTAATTTTTTCTCTGTTGTTGAGGACCTTAGCCAATCTCCATGCCATGTCAAATAGTAGACTTTCAGTGTCACCAACAAGCTCTCAGCACCGTCACATGCATCAAATTTTTCAAGTTCTTTGCTATCTGCAAATTATTTGCTGCCAGTCTCTCCTTCTTGAACTCTTCCGGCATAAAGCCCTGGGAGACCTTGTTGGTGAAGACTGACACAAAGAAGGCGTCAGGTACCTCGATCTTTTCCATGCCTGTGATTACTGATTTAGCAATGAACTTGTGTTTTCATTGTTTATCTTCTGTTGTTAGTGTAGCAATAGAAGCTGTTTTCATTGTCTTTGACACTGCATGCACATCTCAACTCAAGCTCATTTTTAGCTTCCCTGACAGCACCCATGTGTGTCCAGGCAGTATTTATACCTTCCTCATTCCACAGCCTGTCTTCACTTCCATCCCATGTACCTGTCCTTGCTACACCAGAGCTCAGTGGTGAGTTCCTCAGACTTTTTCCTTGGTACACTAACATAAAGAATCTTGGCTTGTGGTCTGGTGAGTATTAAAACTTTAGGGTTTTTTTCCTGATTGATGCAACCTTTGTCCTGTGATACAATGCTAAAAATGAATCAGTTGATTAGCCTTAATTCTCCTTGTTTGAATTAGTTTTACAAATAAATCAGTATTAAGGACATATGTTTGGAATTTTCTGAGGAGCTTTAGCCAGGTTTTCAGTGATAACTGAAACTCAATCCATGCTTCATTTCTTTGTGTAAAATTCATGCAAGTAACATCCATTTACTGTAAAACAGAAGACTTTCAATGTACTTTTCAATCCTGAGGAAAATTAGAAAAATATGGCCTATCTGTAGCCTTTGTGTATCTGTGTAACAGCTGATACTGCCTGTCATGAATTCAGAGCAGCTGAAGTAAAAGCTGGATCTCATAGGGAAAAAGAAGCTAAACACAGTTTAGAAGATAAGACAGCGATGTACGGATAGACAGCAAAGCATATGGTGCCAGGAGCTTGATGCTGGGAACAGTCCCACTCTCTATCTTCATTATTAATTTGGAAAGAATGCAAACATATGTTAACTTTTATTTTATATTTTGTTTTACATAAATGGAGCCTTATGAATTGAAGAATCTTGTACTTTACCAGTCAGGACAGAGGACAATGTGATTTGGCACAATTATTTTTTTATTGGAAAGAAAAAAAAGGCAAAATAGTATTTCATTTGGAAATGACAAACTAATGTAATTAAGGGGAAATGAGCTAAATTTATTTATTTAAAGACAGAGACAGTCATGTAGGAAGTAGTGGTACTAGAAGAGAGACCCTTGGCATTCCTTCTCACTGGTGGCAGGATAGAAATGCAGAGAGCTGCATTCCAAAGGCATCCACTCATGGATGAGGGGAGAAGTTGCCCTTTCCTGCAAAAATGTGTTGCTGTTTGGCAGAGAGGGGAAACAGGTCAAATTGGGATTTAAGGGAATCTACTAGAATCTGTGACAGTATTGAGAAAGTGTAGACTTTTTGCTTATAGTGATTTGTAATCAGTAAACCGAGTAATCAGTTTCTCTGCACATAAACAAATCACAGGTTGAGGGCTGAGTTAAAACTTCACACGGAAAACAACCCAGCATATGGCTTAATCTGTCACTAGTGCAAGGATGTTCTGGAAAGCTGGGAGCATGGTTAAAGTATTACTGATTTTTATGCAGAACAGAAGCTACAGGCAGCCATTGAATTTGGCCATTTTACAGTGTGAAAATGCCATCTGAATACGTTCAAAACATGAACAGTTATCAGGAAAACAGAAAGATCAGTCATGCAGCAGTTAATCAGCACGAGTACCACAGCAGCATAAGTGGAGTTGTTTCACAGCAGCTCAGAATGCCAAGTGTGTTTCTTGCACTGATATTCTTTCAGGCATCAAGTACTTACCTGCCAGCACTGTGGCGAATGAATCTGGGGGAGAGATAAGAAACCAGCATTTCTCTTATGTCTGCTGTCTGGGAGGGGCTGTATTTCAGCAACAGGTATCCTTGTGCCTAACAGTATGACTTTCTTCCTTATTGCTTTCCTTCTGTGTGGAACAGTGGTTTGGGTTTTATCCTTTAAAAACAAAATAACCCAGTAGAATAATTTCAGAGCTTAAATGCTGAGATTTACTTTCAGCACCTGCTTTCATCTATTTCTTTCAAAATTTCTGTTCAAATAGTCTCAAAAAATTGAGAATAATTAAATAATGACCTCTGCTGCATTTGGGATTATGCTTGACATTTGCTTGATATTTGCTAGTATATCTTGCTGGTTTTACTCTCAGCAGCATCTTAAAACTTTGATTCTGTAGTAGATATTAAAAAAGTGCTTCTTAGCATTTAGCAAGTAATGTTAGCGTTATATTTTATAAACATGAATTCACTAAATGCTAAATTAAGTATCATAAAAACAGATTCAGAAAATGAAGATATAATGCCATTGCTGATACCAAATGGTTTTATTATTTTTAATGAATCCTACAGGAAAATTCCGCGGTTATTACATACTGTGTTCCTGTTACAATTTCTTCTGAAGGTTTTTTTTTTTCAAGAAACAGTGACTGCATAGGAAGCCAGACAGCTTTTTACATAGTATATGTAACATAGCATTCCTGTGAATTGCTTCATAATGGAATTGCTGTAAAATAATAGACATTCACTTAAGAATTTATTTTAATTCACAGTATATCCGGTTACAGGTTCAGGAGTGTATCTCTAGGAAAATGCATTTAGATTACAGATTTAATAATAAATTTCTGATGTGATTTCATTGCCACTACATATAACCTTTGCATTGCTTGAAATCATGAAGTTGCTGTTTGAGGAACCTTTGCTTGACATCTTAAAACATTTCACTGTGATTGTATCTAAGTGGGGGTAATACATGAACAAGTTGGAAAATGTACTTACAAAAACTAGCACTATAGTAAATAAGTGAAAGAAATTTATCAGCTGGAATAACAAGAGGCAAATAATTATTGAAAAGGCAAGTTTCATATGTATTTATTAATGAAGATAATTGTCTTTATTTTAAAATATCCAGATAATCTTAAGATTTCTCTTAGTTTTACAGTTTTTGAGGTTAGCTTTAAAAAATGCCTTTTCTCCAGTCAGATTAAGAAACTTGCTTGATACAGTGCTTGTTTTCAGTTTCTTATTTTGACTTTTTCTATAATCTCTTCAGTTGTCTCTCAAAATGCCTCAAGCCAGTACTGCTCAGTCACTATGAAAATGTTAAAGTATCAGTAGGATTGTTACCTTTAAGGATGAGAAATTTGAGACAGTTCAAAGAATATCAGGACCCAATATTCTCTCTACATTTTCCATGGTTGTACATGAGATCACACCAGCTTGATTCAACAGGACAGAAACAATGACAGTCCAAGTAATGACCCAGGTTAGAATTACTTCTCCATTTTTTGCATGTTGTGATAAACTTTTGATAAAAATAAAAATGTATTAACTTGTCGTGATTTCACCCAAGCTGGCAGCCAAGCATCACGCAGCCATGGTACTTATGTACAATAGAAAGTCTTGAAAATAGAGCTTGGATTTAGTTGTTTACATATGTGTAGGTTATTTCCATATACTTCACTAAAGTAGACTAAAATACAGGAGATAAAGTGCTACCTTATCAGTTAGTCAGTCTTTTAAATCATTGAGGCTTTTGTACTTCAGAAATATGTTCCATCTTTGTACCGAGGGTTCCAGGTATTGCCTAAGTTACCTCAGTGGCAGTACAAGAGATGGCACTCATGTTTCAAGATCGCACATAATGATATCTGTCTCTTTTCTCTCACTATGAGTTGATGGTGGTGAACATCAACTTGATAGAGGCATCATCAATGCTGGAAATCCACAAAAATGGCTCAGTAATTTGCTTGGAAGCCTATGTTTGAGTTTCACAAAGTACATAGTTATGATTTCAACCAAAAATAGTTATTAGAGGGTTGAAAAAGCAGCTAAAATACTACTGCTGGGGATGCCTTAGGATTTTAACTTTTATATTTTTCATGTATTTGTAGTCCTGTAGTCTTTTATTGTATAACTCTAAACTCCATATAGAGCCTTAGCTAGTGTTTTTCCCACTTCTGTTAGACAAAACAGTTGCCTGAGATCTCACACTCAGCCTGGGAACCAAGGACATTTCACTGTCTCATGCCTCATGAAGTATGAACAAAAGTAAGCTAGGGGGGCCAATCCTGGGGTAAGTGACTTCATTACCTGGATCTGTAATTGGAAGATTGACCCAAATACGCAAATCTGCCAAACTTCTGAAAGTATGAAAGTCCAATATCATGGGTCCATTTTGGGTGTGCCTCTTGTTGGCTGTGCTTGCCCTAAATGTACCTGAAGGTCCTTCAATAAACCATAATCACTTTATTTTCCCTTAATTTTTTGTGGCTTCTGTTTTTAGGTTGTCCCAAAAAGGCATCACTGGTAGTCACTAATGATGGTCCCTAGAGATTTATTTCAGCCTATCTGTTTCTAAATGATATTCACTAAATCACGTAATACCACTGATCTCATTTTATTAAATGCTGTCACTAGTTATAATGAACTCAATTAAAGTGTTTAAGCATCTGTAGCTGGTTTTTAAAATACATTCAGATGAATTTAGATACTGGTTCTTGGCCATAAGACTCTTGAGTAACAAGAGACATGACTGTTGTACTCTTTAGTTCAATAGCCTAATGATCATGCAAGTAATACAAAATCTATAAAGGGAAAGCACCCAGAGCCTAAATTCCCTAGCTGTCTTATTACTTTGAAGTTTATTGTAATTCTTTTACTTTCCCATATTCGTCTCTTTGCCCTTGTTTTTTCCATAGCAGTACTTTTTTTCCTGAAAGTTTCATAATATTCAGCTTTTGTAAATAATTTGTTTGTAAAGATTTGACAATTGCTGCTTTGGTAGCAAATAGCAAGGATTCATTAATCATTATCTGGAGTGTTGTTCTCGATATATCCTTATGCAACAAAGACTAGAAAATGGTGATTGGTTCAGCAAAGAGTCCTTAATGTGTCTCTCACTTTAACATGTAGTATTGCTTTCTCCTCTTCTCAGCTTGTACTTCCATCTCTTCAGATTTTATAACTTTTGCAGGCTTGTGCCAGATGCACGTTCAGATACAGCCTTAGAATGATGCTGGGAAGGCAACAGGTGAGGGTGGCTTTGCCTTCTGAGTCAGCTTCTGAGCCCAGAGTGATGATAGGGGAGTGCCAGAAAAGACAGAGAATATCCAAAGCCCTGACTATTTTTCCTCATTTGCAAAGTCTAGTTTTATTTGTTCCTTTTGTGAGATAATTAGCTAGCTCCTGTTCTAGCCTTACACTGAAATAGCGATGTGCTCTTTCTGAGCATTTGGAAACTCTGTTAGGTAACTATTGAGTCCCAGTTTGAATGTGACTTCGTTCTTAAACCAGACATTTTATCCATCTCAGTAAGTTGATTTTTATTTTTGGCTCTTGGGATGAAATGAGAGCAGCACAAAAATTTCTCAAGTTCTCCATTCATAGATTCTTTTTGACTTTGCACATTGCAAAACAGTTTAAATACTACAGTGCTGTTATCCTTGACCTCTCTGCAGATATTCTTCCATTACTGAGCTGTCTCACGGTAGTGATGCAATCAGTGTAGATATAACAACATCATTTCACTATGCCTATACTGAGCTGAAGATCTAAGTCTGCTATTGATTCATCTTCATTCTCCAACTTCACTAGCTTGTGTTTTCAAAGATATCAGAAGCATTTCTTAAAAATTAACTTTTCTCATATTTTTTGCTCATTTTTCTATTTCCTCAGGCTCTTTTTGATAGCTGATTCACACTACTCTAGTGCTTTCCTTAGGGTGTTGTAAGGGAGCGTTGCTTCTCTGCCCTTTTTATTAAGAAAGTCTTTGCTTTCTTCTGTAGCTCCCCTCTCTAAAGTTGAGTGAGACTGGAGGATACTGTGGCCTTCATGTTTTACATAGGGACGTTGAACCAAAGTACATTCTAGTCATTTGTTGAGTGGGTCTTCACTTGCAGGAGTTCAAACAACTTGCAAGCCACCAGAGGCAAAAATTATACTTTCTGTTTTGGACTCTTTAAGGAGGTGTTTTACTATTTGTTTGTCTTTATCAGTACAAGACTCGCCCTCTACCATGTGCTATTCTGTAGCTGCCATCTTCTACCCTCCCTTCCCCCAGCCCCTACTTATCAGTAAGAAGCTCATTCATGACCTTCTGAATTTGAAGTGCTAACAGCTTGATTCCCTTAAGATTCCTAAGGCATCAATTCAAATGAGCTTCTTGTGTCCTTCTTGTGTCCAACTTCAAATGTCTCATACAGAGGAGTCTCCACTCCACAATGAATATGAAACCTCACTTTTTAGCCAAGCATCCTTGCATTTCTGTCCATTTCTTGTCCTGTGTGGTATACAAGTACATAATTACATTAAGAGCTTGATACCAGCTTCCCTTGTAGGGTCCTAGATTTTCTCTCTAAAACCTTTCTCTTGCCTTTTCCCTATGTTACTGGCAGTCATGGAAAGCAGATGTGGAGTCTTCTCAGACCCAGTGCTTCTTCCCTGGTGATCCACAGCCTTTATGCCCTTCATATGACCTTTGCTTGCTGTAAGAGAGTGACTCCATGGTTGTATCTGGTCTTGAAAACCCCTAGTTCCTTAGTGCCAATCTCACTTTTCTCTTCATCAGAGGTCCCTGGTTCCAGGACAGAAGGATACATAGTCTTTGGGTAGAAGGGCCTCAGGACTGCCATCAGTGGTCTAATGCCATGTCCTCCTGCCACATGATGTCGTGGGCACTAGTCTGCACTTGATCTTGTTTTCTGAAGTTCCTGAAAATATTCTCCCCAGGCTGATCATTCTCTTTCTCAGAGAACTTTGTTTCTGTGTTTGAAGAGCAGATTGCTCACCAGTATGACTGTGTTTCTCTTGAGTTTCTTCAGTCCAGCCCCCTCAGAAAAGCTCCCAAATACACTAGCAGCATCATGATGTATCAAAGCTGCTTTCCTACAGATCAGGTGTTTGTACATAAGGTGTTAAACAGATACCTACTTGCTGGAGCACTATCTTTATTTTTCAGTCTGGATGGGTAACAGCTGTTCTTTAAGATAGTTTCTGTATCACAGTGATTCACCAGACTGGGAAATTTCCAGATGTTGCCAAATTGCCCCTGGATCCAAACGTCCATTTATCTTCTCAGCTCACTTCCACTGATGTTTCCAGCGGCTCTGCTCACTCTGAACTAAGACTCTTTAACCTCCAGCAAGGGCTTCTTGCCCTGTTTCTGGTGTCATATTTTCGGCTACATCTTCCTTCCCTTCTTTCTTCTGGTCACACACAGTGAACTACTGAGTAAATATGTGTCCTTGATCTTACTCACACAAATCAGAGATTTGACTGACTTCTTGTTAGTGCAAGAGGGACAAAACAAAAACATGTAAATATTGTGGCACAAAATAATATATGCACATAACATATTTTAAATTACTGAAGAAAAACCTAGATTCTGTCTTTGGAAAATAGGAAGAGCATTGAACAGTATGCCATGGTCAAATCAGAATTTCTGACAGTTTTGATTTCAATTTAAACAAGCAGTTTACAGGGGAGAATTGTATTATGGACTTGTCTTTAAGCATCAATTATAAAATACAAAAAATAGCAAAATGCAAATAGACCACAGCTTTCCAAGTTTAAGGAAATCAAACCAAAACTAACTACATCTTCAGACCAGGAATCAGTCACACCTAAGGGAGACTCACATCACAACTTGAGATTTCCTTGCCACCCTTATTCATAAAGTGTGCATTGATACATGGTCACCCCAATTTTTGAGGGCTTTCTTGGAGTTGGCAAGGCTTGAGTGTGTCCACCTTCGTTGGGGCATTCTCCCTAGCCACTTTCTGTGATTTTCCCTGAACTGACACCAGGATTTGTAAATAAGCTGTTAGCAAGAGCATCTTGTCGTTGACTGGACCAATGCCAACATGCATCCATGCTGTATTAGCTTCTTGTGCAGACAGTGAATTGGTCCCAGAAATGGTGAGCTCAGCCACACTGGCCTGAATAACTTTAACCACTTAGGACCACTGGAGCAGAAGTCTGTCATCCTCAACTCAAATAAGCAAAGTGAATGCGCACTCTTATAACGCTGGCTCCGGGGGCCTGCTCGAGGCCGCTCAGCGTTATTCTGGGAGTGACCCTGGTTTCCTGGGGGCTGCGGCTTGCAGTTTCCCCAGACACAGGGCGTCCTCCGGCAGTTCTGTTAGTGCTGGCTCCTCTGTGATAGAGAGAGCCCCGGGCCGATGGTGCAGGCGCAGGCAAGGACAAAGACCAGAGGGAAGGGCCTTGGAGTGCTTTCCAGCTCTTTTATTTCCTGGGAGAAGCAGCAGGGAAGGTAGGAGAGGGTCCGGGGTCCAGGAGAGGCGGCGCAGGGGTCCGGGAGAACTGAAGGTTCAGCTACCAAAGGCAAAGTCTTAGGAACAACAGGGGATTTATGGGGATACAAGCAGGGGAAAGTAACCAATGGGGGTGCAAGGATTAACATATAACCAATAGGGAACCAAACTGTAATGAAATTTCCAGAACATAACCTTATACAGAACATTAGGTAATGTAGTAACCAACCGAAATATGTAAACTAAGGTACAAGAGACGCTGGGGATGAACCAAAAGCTCTCCCTGAGCAGGGAGTATGCCTCAGACTGTGGCAACCTCAGACTGTGCCCACCAGTCTTAAGTCTGTGGGGCTGTGGCTTTTGCCACATACGCCGCCATACTCTTACTCCGTTATTCCAAGAAATTTCCACTTTAACTAAAGGCAGTTCTGTGAGTTCGTCCTGTAATTGACTTGAAGCATCCTAAGCTGTGAGTAGTTACTGTGGTCCTTCAGGTATTTTACAGAAATTCTTCCTGATCTTACACCACCATATTTCATTTTTCATTCCTGTGGCTACATATCTGTATTTCGTTGCAGTGCAATAGTATATTATTCTGTGTTCTTCTGTGCAGAATAGATGACTTGTGTTTTCAGAGATATTTTGTGTCAGAATGAGTTTTTAGTAAGGGTGGAGACGTAGCTGCTGAACAAGGAATGATTCAGCAGTGTTCCAAGGGAACAGACTTTGACATATAGATGCGCAAATGACATGAGCTTTTCCAGTATACAAGACTTACAGCATTGATTCATTTTCTTATCCCTATTTTCTCTTGCTATATTTATTCTTTTGTAGCCTGTATGTTTTCCTAAAGGACTGCTTCAGACTTCAATTATAAATTTCCAACAATCATAAATCTTCTATGACCATTGTTTCATTACAATTTTCCTGATGTTTGTTTCTACTACAGAAAACTGAATACACTTCTATAATTTTGGTGCTTCCTACTGCAAATTTAATATTTTAGTAGCATGCTGGGGAGTTTATATATTTATGTGAAACATATTAGGATTTGGATTTGCCTTTTATACTGTGTCACAAGAAATGTGTCTCAAATTAATTCACATATTTTCAGCTCAAATGTTGAAAGAAACATTTGAAATGTGAGAGCTTGGTGAAAGGCCATAGATTAGTCATTATTATTAAAGCTGCTTGTGGTTTAGGTTGTGAAAAAATGAATATTTTTTTAAGTAATATCTATGTCTGATCATTCTAAATGATATGTCCCTATTAAATAAGTGAAACAGGGATTCAGGAAGCATAACAATGAAAGCCATAAGAAGTTCTTCTTTGGAAGCCTTCCTTGCAGTACCTTAGGAGAACAGGGAAATATGAAAGAACGAGAAAAGTCAATAAGTAAAATAGTTGTATTTACATTCAAACTGATAATGTGTTTGAAAAAGAATGTGAAGAAAAAATGATGAAAAATGATAGTTGATGGCAAATCAGGTATTTCATAGGTATGGCATTTGAGATACAGTAGTTTGCAAGACTTTTCCATGGTCAAGTGCAAAAAACTTTATGACTTGAAAGCTAACCAAGGTAACATGCAAGAAAGCATTCTTCAGAATTAGCCAGAAGATGGACAGGCACCCTCTGTGCATTAAATTTAACACAGAAAAGCAAAAGCTAATTAAAATTCTCTGTATGGGTTGCTGTTTGCAAGAATTTTGCTATTCCTTTGGGTATGCAGAGTGTAATTGTTTTCTAGTTCATCTGAGAAACATTTGCTGAAAGAATGTAAATAATTGTGTTTATCTAAATCAAATTTTTACTCTTCATTGAAGAAGCAAATTGCAAAATCAGAAAATAATGAAGAAGCAGATCACATTTATTGCTGTTAAAAAGAAATTTATGAAGTTTCTCATTAACTTAAAATTAATATTAAAATATGTAATTGGAATACTTTTATGATTTGTCTTGTCACAATCCAGTTTATGACATCTCTTCAATGAAAAGACCAAAGGAGGAAAAACAAAGCCAAAGTTCAATGTATTAGAGGTCAGCTACTCCTCAATAGAGATGACCAATGCATTTGACGGGAATTGTATTCCAGAATTGCCACATGCTTGCACAGCTCAGTACTGGGACTGTAGCTCCTCTCAAAATCAGATACTTTTTATTTTTCTTTTAATAATTGTTCCAGAAGCTACCATAATGTTTAGTCTTGTGCTTGCATTCCTTTAGGTAGTTCTTTTTTTCATCATGTGGTTAATCTAAATTATACCTGCTGTCATGAAAGAATCCGCTTATTAATACAGCAAGGTTTGCCAAGACTTATATGCTGAATTTGATCTGTGTCTACATAATTCCTTGAGGAGACAGAAGAACTTGGAAAGCTGAGAGTGCCTCAGTCCAACTTACGCATTTTTTCCTCTCCCCTCTAATTATTACAAATTTCATGTGAAGAAGCACAAGACAGACTTGTAAGAAGTTCTGTTTGATAATGTTTAGAATTTAAAAGTTTCACTGTCTAACCATTAACCTTGAATTTTATTTTAAATTTTTGATTTAAAATGTTGATAAATTTCATTTTTGAGACATCACATTAAATGTGATCTTTTCTTCTGTGATAAGCACTGGGCCATAAATGAAATCGGTGTTCTCAAACCAGGGATTGTCCAAAACATAATGTGCTAAACCTGCTGGATTCTGTGAGTCTGGAGTGGGGTTTTACGTCCTGCTATCCCTAATGCAATATAAAGGTTTCCAAGCCTACTCATAGCATCTGCCAGTGTCTTGGTTTACTCCTTTTTCTCATCATGAATGTTGGTCTGTAGGACTTACAGGTTTCCCATTCTCTCATATGGTGTGATTTACAAAGGAAATTTCCAGATTTCCTTTGCTGCTTAAGAGATGGTGAGATATTTGCTCATGGAGCTTTGAGACACACCTGTAAGTGCTTCCTGTTGACCTACTTGCTCCCTTAGCCCGCACTGCCTTGGATTCAATTACCACAAGTCTTAATGGCCTAGATGTATATGCCCATCCTCAATCTATGGTCAGCTCTTAACCTAACCTGGAAAAATACCACTTGTCATCATTTAAAATGATACAAGTTTCTGGAGTCAGACATTCTGAAGTCAGGGTAGGCAAAGCTTAGAAATGACAAGAGCTTACATGGGATCAAGAAAAAGAGAATGAAACAGTTCAGTGAAAATGTCCTTGGTGTCACATTGCTGGTACAGACTTTGCAATAGCTAGTTCAGCCTGTGAATCACAGTGTTTGTTACACTAGAGGAACGTTTATTGCTTCCTGAATTTCTCTGCCAGCACTTGGTCGCTGAAGAGCAAGTGAAAAGCTTTTGCTTTCCCTCCTTCTGAGAAGCATTTCTGAGAGAAGAGAAAATGAACTTTTCAAAGGAAGTATCTCAAAATGTTGTATCAGTGGCAAAACTTGGGGAACAAATACTAAGTAGCTCAGATCTGTATCACATTTGCATCAGACTAATAAAAATGGCAATCAAGAACAGAACTGATCAGCTCACATACTAATACAGTATGTGGTGTGAGAGAATAAACATGGGATTTTTAAGAAAGAAATTGTGATGTCAGACCAAAATCAGTTAAAATTGATTCTGGGTAAGTATGAAGTGATGTATATGGAAAAAATAATGACTTTACATACACAGTGATGCATTGTAAGCCAACATCAGACATGAACAGTGTCTTGTGGTGTTAATGGGGTCATTCCATTAAAATGGTTGTTTAGTGATCTGTAACAAGATCCTGAGAAGTGCCTGAGATGACCTGGTACCCCAACCCAGAATGGCTTTTCCTACTTTGTAGCATATAACTCAGAGTGACATTTTGACAAATTCAATTTAGCTTAACTTCAATTCTCCTTACCATTTGAGATACTCAGTCCTGAAATGCTTCCTGAATTTTCCAGTAGCACATCTGTTTCTCTTCATCAGACCTTCCTACTGAAAACTTTCAAAGAATATGCAGTCAGAGATCTTGATTTTGATGAAATAACAGCATTCTTCAGGCCAGAAACCCAGATGACAACCATTTAATCATTCTAAACACAATGAGGGTTGATATTACCATTTGCAAATAGCATAAGCTATTAATTAATGAATTAATTTATGAATTCTATACTATTTTTTAGATACAAAAGAAAAAATGTGGTTTCATGTCATGCGTCAAGAATCAGAGAATGCCTGTTCTTCTGCTACAGTTGGAGTTAAAGGTTTACTCCTTAGGTGGACTAAAAGTTTTGGTCCATATGCAATTCTTCACTCTTCTTAAAATCTACCCCTCCATTGGGGTATATTTCCTTACTGGAAGATCTTTCCTCCAACTCACAAAGTTAGACCTTTTTTATTAAGTTCGATTGTCCAGATTTACCACATTCTGTCCTTTCTTCTGTGGAAGTGCTAGCCCTTAAATCTGTCATCTTTTGCTTTGTGAGTCGTAAATGATGTTGAGAAGTGTGTCCCAGACAGCCTTCCAGATCATGTCTGTGGTTCTCCATGACCAGCTGCCATTTTCCATACTGTCCCAACTGTCTAATTTAAAACATGTGACTGATTAACAAATA
The DNA here is from genome assembly GCA_013398175.1 of Climacteris rufus. Classification (NCBI taxonomy): domain Eukaryota; kingdom Metazoa; phylum Chordata; class Aves; order Passeriformes; family Climacteridae; genus Climacteris; species Climacteris rufus. Next base: position 430,408 of record VZRZ01008350.1, on the reverse strand, counting down.
CGATGACCTGGCTACACGATCCAAAGCACTGTTCAAAAATTAAAACTGTGGAGAAGATTGAAAATTTTGGAAAAACATAATTGCTTAGGAAAAAATATACATTTGTACACTACCCTTGTCCAAAAAACAAACAAACAAAAAACCACAAACAAACAAACAAACGACCTAGTAGAAAATCTAAATACTCATTCATGCTGTTTGTGGTATAGATAAATTTTAATGTCTTCACACTCCAGAGCAGCAAAAAAAATCCATTAGCACACAGATTCTCACAGTCATTGACTGTGTGGGAAGATACAGATGGGGTTTTTTTCTTCATTGCAACAATATCACTAACAGCAGGAGCTGAAACGTACTATGTCATGTCAACCTGAAACAAATTAGGGTTTAAGAATCTAATAACGTTGAGATTGCTCAGTGGTGCAGTTTGCTGACAGAATGTCATTGTGCACGAATGGCATGTGCTCAGAGTTGAGTTGCTTTGGCAGATAAAATACCCACATTTCCCTATTAAGCCAGAATGCCAGCAGCTACCCCACTGGGGCCTTCAGTGTAATACACTCATCCCAAATTTTCTGTGACACTGGGTGGTCAAATGGCCAAACAACTGAACTGAAGAAAATGAAGAAAAGTACCTGGTAACCTGTCAGAAGCTTAAAATCTGCCAAGTTCAGTGGTTGCCATACTGTGAATGACTGATGCTATTTCACAGATTCAAATAAAAATGTTTATTTATTCTGTATTATACTTAATAACAATGTTTTAAAAACCTTAAAAAGTTTTTTTCCTGAAGAACTAAAGTATTAGTTGTATCAATTTTGTATATTCTTTCTATTATGGTGAAAAGAAAGCAAAATTTTTATGGGCAGAGTTTTCATTACCAAGAACTACAAATGTTTGCATTTTTGCTTTATGTATAGCCAGGGCTAAGAAACATTTAAGTGCTAAATAGCTCCCTGTGCAAGTTTCTTAAACCTGATTTGAATTCATGGTCACATCAAAGTATGTACAGTCTAAAAGCAAAGTTTGCATATAGAGATGTTAATTGCATACACTGTCCCTCTTGTTTTAGCCATGATAAAAGAAAACTCACATAAACATGTGCTGCATCAACGACTGACAGTTGATATATTCCAAATTCAAAATACTGTCTAATAAATATTGCAAATGCAAGGCTGTGCTATCCGTCCAAAAATTGTCTGTTCTTAGCTCACTTGTTTTGTGAAGCAGGACACAGCTTGCTTGTTCCTGAGTGTCAACAGCCCATGTTAGAAGGCTTTGTATGGACACAGCTCTTCCGTGCAATGGTAGTGTCAGGTTGACCTCCTTCCTGTTGCAAATATATTTTTTTAAACTGCTGTGTTAGAAAATGTAAAGATTGTCGTATGTATTAGATGCTAGTTTTTCATCCACTTCAGGGAATTCTGTTCTTGAATTAGGTTAAAAATATGAAAAGTATTTGAACATCAGTGTCATATATAAACTAAAAGAAATGTTTTTAATTTCTTTTTCTATAAAATAGAAAAGACATGTTAAATATATCTTAGAAGAACTTGAGATTTTCAGGATCCAGGTGAATGGTGCAGAAAGACATCCTTTGGCTTTGTACTTATTTTGCTTTACGTCCAGTGTACATATCTGTGCTTTTTTTATAGCTAATTGATGGTGAAGGTGGTGATGCTGTACTTTTTCCCCTATTTCTGTGTCTGACTAGACAGTTGGACCTCATTACCTTCTAGTGTACTGATATTTCCACAAAATTTAGCACTATTAGTTGTCAGTTTCAATGTGCATGGAAACATTTTAGAAAGAAAAGAGTATCTGTAACTTGTAAGATTTTCTGTGTCTGTACCTAAGATCAATCGTGATTTAAAGGAGACAAAAACTCATCCCTGCTACTTTCACACCTTTTGCTGAAATAGTAGGAGATCTTCTATATGGAAGGTGAATATTCCCTTTAAAGACTAAAAGCTAGAGTAGAAGGTCATAGGGAACTGCAGAAATCCTACTGATTAACTGAAAAAACCTTTGAGCAGCACACATTTTCAAGGCTGACTGCACATTTCAGTGCTCCTTGCGGGTGTTTTATGGCACCACTTTCTTGTGTCTTAGGAGCTGCGGGTACAGCCTTGGCATCCTCTGCCTGTGTGTCTCAGAAAACTGTCCCTGGACTGCAGTGTTCCACATCTAATTGCTGCTTCTCTCACTGGATCTTGCTGAGTTTTTAAATGTGGTAACTCCCTGCTCTGCATAGATGGATTTTTATCTTTTCCATGTCCTTTCATCTACCAGTGGTAGGACAGCATTCTTGGAGCAGATAGTTACATAAGGGTTTTTTTTTCTCTTGGGGAAGAGAGAATAGCTGGGGATTCTTTTGTCTGCTTACCAGGTCTGCGCACCTTTGAAATGGAAATTGCAATATCAACAGATACTTGAAGGCCAGTTTCCTCTGAGTATACCTTAAACCAAGCCTTTACAGAATGCAAGTCATTATTTAGTTTTTCTCTATAGTCCTTTGACTAGCCCTTAGCTTCCAGCACTGTCAAATGGATCTCACAGAGAACTGTGTTTTTTTAAGCTGTATCACTGTCCTTGTCACTGGGCTGTGTGCTGGGTGATCTTACTTCTGAGGCCCTATCTGAATTTCAGCAATAGTGAGCCTTAGAACATCATTATACATTCTTGTTCAAAATGGATCACTTGAAAATATTGATAATTATTGCTTCATACTCTGCATCTCTAGGAAGTGTTTGAATTCTCGTGGACTTTTAACTTCTGGGATTTCATTACAAACATTATAAATGCATTGCTTTTAAAAATTCATGAACTGTTACCTCTACAAAGTGGAATTCGCTGAAACAGCTCTGCTCATTTCAGCAGCTACTTCAGTCAGTGCACCTCTAAGGGCTGGGCACCCTGATCCAGACACAGTCCAGGTGGACAGATGCAGGTTTCTTTCCAAAGGAATGTTGAGCAGCTTGGACAGGCTCCTGGCTAAGTTGTCATCTTCTCTGGGGTTCACATAACATGAGGTAGTCACGGAGGATATTTATCTGAGTGTTGCATTCTCGTGTTCATATGGGGCTTTGGAGTGTTTACATTATGCTGAATCATCACAGTGAAGTGTGGTACAGTTTTTTGATTTAACACTTGGATGTGTGGGAAACTGCCTGTCAATTAGTCCAGTCATACCTGGAGATCATGGGCTTTTGTCTACCCACCAAAGAAACAGGAAGTGGGAATGGTTTACATGTACAAGGCTCATGACTGCACCTCACAACAGGCCTTTTAGAGCAGTTTTTCTTTAAAAGACCTTGTTCTGAAAGGTGTAGAAGTGGGGAAGAAGGTAGATCTGCAGTATGTCAATAAACTCTTGAAGTCAGAGAAACATTCAGCTCAGGAGTTTTACAGTGCACAAAAGACAGTCTTGGAAAACCATATAAGGTTTAATTTGGTAATAAACATATTTTTAATGATTACTCAACACAACTGTGAATAAAAGATTGAAAATGCCTTGATTAGTTCAGTTACTTCTTTGCTGGGTGAGTGTTACCGCTTGATCGATACCCAATGGCACTTTTACCAAACTTCTGTCCTCGTTCCAGGATCAGTTAATTACTCAGGAAGTCTCCAGCTCTCAAAAGTCTTCTCCAGGATAATGGAAAATTGCGTCATGTTCCTGGTTCTCTTTCACTCATGTTTTACTTTCCTCATGAGGCAGGCCCCTGAGAGTCTGATGCTGTGCTTTGTTGTAGATACCATTTATGAGAAAAAGAACACAGGACAAAATGCAATGTCAAACTCATAGATTGCAATTAATAAAATACACAGCAGTGAATTTCAAGTAAGAAATTAACAATTTGATAGTTTAATTTTGTTCTCACTTAGAATGGAATAAAACGCCATGTATGTATGTGGCTAAAACATAAAAATTAAAGTGTCTGAAAAGAAAATCTAGTGCTGAGCAATCATGTTGATAAGTAAAATTTTGACCCTTCAAAATATTATCCCTTGTTGACCCAGGTGGAAATCACTTCCAAGACTAGCAGCATTCTCTAGAAATGTGAGCTTCTTATCTGGTTATAGTGGATGGTGAAAGTGTTTTTAGAGAAGAAGTAGTATTTAGATACTTACCAGTTGGCAAACAATTGAGACAGCTGAACAGATGGCATTGAAGGCTGATAGGTATTGATGAGTCTGGTGATTGGTATCATATAAATACTCAGTTATGCTGTGTGCACATCCCAGGCCTTTCAAGATTTGTCATTAAAATGCTCTTGAGAGTATGTAAAGGAAACCCCAAATTTTCAGCCAGATGGGTCTTCCTTCTGACATCTTGATACCTGAGTCATTCCATTGTCACAGTAAAAATCAAGAGCAAGTCTAACTTGCTAAAACAGTCATGAAACCTCCCAGTTTCAAGTATTCGTATGTTAGAGTCATTCATGTATTTTATTGACCACGGAGTAACAGATCAGGTAAAATGCTGACTTAAGGTGTCATTTTGTTAAGGGCTGTCCTCAGTGAGCACTTGTAATTGACCATTCTTGCAGCTGGTGTTATTAAGGTGAGGAATTTTTTTTTAAGGCTCTCTTTAGATATGTGTTGTGCCTGTATTCTCCAGTCAGCATCAGTTCTCAGAACAGGGATGTGAGGAATCTATTCCAAGGAAGTTCGATTTATAGGGCAAGACATCTGACAACATAAATGAGAAACAGAAGCTCTTTAGAAATGTGAAACAAATTGCCTTTTACTAAGCTTTTCTCATTTCTTTTTGCACAGTGCTTGCTTAACAAATGGTAGTCAATAATCTGTGTCCTGATGGGGGGTTTTTTGTCTTAGATCTTCACCCTGTTTTAAACCATCCAGTTCTCCGTGACTACTCTGCACCTCTGTGGCAACACTGATAATAACATTTTGTCCTGGAGTCAGTGATTTTTACAGCAAGCTCTCAGAAATCTTTCAGAAGAGCCTTTCAGAAGGGCCTTTTTTAATAGGTAGCAAACCAGATGTATAGAGAGATGAAATGACATGGAAAAAATAACAATATATTTATGCCTCCCATTTCCTTGTCTCTTACTCTGCATGATCTCTGCCTGACCTACAGGGGTTTTGTTCGTAGTTTAATTCATGGAGTTTGTGACTGTGAGTATATTGCTTTGCTTTTATCTCATGTCTTCAAGCCAAAACTCTTTATCTCCTGACTCAAAGCTGCAGGACTGAAAGCTGAAGCTGATTTGCTTTTTTCTTTTCTCAGTGCTCTGATGTTCTGCAAGGATAATTTGGCAGAGGTAAATAACTGTCAAAGAGAAAGAACAAGACAAACCTAGCAGATCAAGGTTTTCAAAATTGGCTAGTAATTTTAGTTGCATTCATTTTGGGTGCGCAGTTGACAAACAGAGACTCGCTTTCTTAACTACCGTACTGTCTTTATAGATAACCTGATTTTAAACAGCTGGCTAAAATAAAACTTTATTAGCAAAGGTAATTCAGTCTGTTGGAAAATAAGACTATTTTTTATTGTTTGTGTATTCCAGTCTTAACTATAACAAGAAAAGTTTCCCTTTGAAAAAATATTATTACTTGTCTTCTGACAAGCTAGCTTTTAATTTCTGATGTGTATAACTCCAGTTCAAAGGGGTGTCTTTAAACAAAAGTCTCAACTGTTGTTGGCTTTGCACTGCAGACTGATGGGAGCTGTGAAGCCGTGGCTGTAAGCAAACCTGGCTGGTGCTGGTTTAGAACAGGGGACAAGATGCCTGTCCCAGGAACATCCTCCTAAGCAGCTCCAAGCCTGAAGGTCATGCAGATTTTGCAGAGGGAGAACTAGTTAGCCATGGCCTCACTCCCTCTCTCCCTGCTTCTGCCAAAGCAGGGGCTCCCTCAAAAGGGGTTTGCATCACTTCTGCAATGGGGCAGTGCAGCAGCTTCCCAGGGTGTCTTCAGTTTTCCTTGTGCTTTTGGAACCTCTTGAACTGGCTGTGTTTATATAGTCTGGAGACAGTAGTTGATGCATCATTTATATGTCTAAATAAAAAGTCGTTTAGAACCTAATTTAGGATGTATTTCCTTATCTTAAATTCTAATCAGGCAGAGTTTGCTTAGTTGTACATGTTCCTAAGAAAGCAGTACGTTGAAGTAGGTATTGCCAATTTGTTTTTCTTCAAGAACTGATGTATCGCTTTCTGTTATTCTGAATTTCTGTTGAATTTTCAGGACATCTCCTCATATGTTACATTTCAGCAGCAGCAGTCCATGACTTATTAGTATGCAGAGATCGTTTTGTACTGGTCTTGCCTAACAGTACTAACCTCAAAATAAAAAGTTAATTAGAGCAAGTAAAGTTATTAAAAGTGCCTGTGTGATTTAAAAGCTGAAGTCTACATTTTCAGGAGAGTCTTACACATTTTGGAAACCTGATTAAAGTAAAATCCTTTTTGAGGTTACATGAAAATAGAACTTTGGCTTTAAATCACCTTGGTGATTTTGATAATCTTACACAGTGTCTTTCATCGTCTCACACAATAAATGGTAATCCTTTACAGGTGAAATTCACCATTTGTAGCTGTGGAAGAGTACAAGGACATCCTCACCAACAGCACCTACTTAGTCAAAATCTTTCACAGAACACAAGAGCACTCCACATAGCAGTTCATTTTAAATTATCATTATTTAGAAATGGTTAGATGAAGACACAAGAAAGTTTTTTGGTTTATTTTTTTTTAATTTTAGTTCTTCACTGTCAGGAGAAACTCAAGACTGTGTTATGGTTGAGGTTACATTTCAGAGCCCAAATGTTTACATCTGATACACGCTGACACGCAGCACATTGTGAGCTGCAGCAGGAGAAGAACAAGTTGAATTGAGGGTTGCTGAGAGAGGGAGAGCCTTAACATCAAGCACAGCAGTACTCAGGTGCCATTATCCATGTATGTCCACATACACCTTGTCCTCATTGGCCCATAGAAAACTAGTTTGGTGTTGTAGTACCAAGGAATTAGGAGTCTATAAGAGGCCTGGTTGCTTCTAACTGGGATTCTTATTGCTAAATCCTCATTAGCAAATCAAAGACTAAATGAGCCTAGAGACTGATCTGTGTTTTCACCTTCAGTAACTCTCTTCAGTGGGAATTGACTGCCTGTACTTAAATTAGTATAAGAGATACCAGACCGTATGTGTTTTCTTCTTGAAGGAAACTAATACACTGTATGGGATAATGAATCATCTGCAGGCTGCCCTTGGTAAGGCGAATGGGAAGCAGTGAGAGGTGAGGAGGGAGCTGCAAAGGATGTGGAATGATTTCTAATGAAGTGGACAAGAAACATCTCAAGTCCTTTAAGTATTTTGCTTATCTTCAGTGAAAGCATCTTGAGATGCTTGTGATGCTTCAGATAGTATTGGATTCATACTCTTGTTTTATGTGTACTGTCTTGGTAACATAATAGGTGTTTAATGCAGCTCTGCCTGTCTCCCTTTTTCTACTTGTCTAGAATATCCTTGATATTTAAGAACAACCCTTATGTCAGCTTCTTTATTAAAGAATGTGCTGTGGAAATTGTGCTAATTAAGCTGGAGTGTAATTACGGGCTAGAAAGATTATTTCACAGTCAGAATTGAATTGTCGTAGATAAATGTGCATTAACTTAATAGTGTGCAGCTAATTAGTTTTGCTATTTACTCACAAAAATTAAAAAAAAAAGATATAATCAGTTATACAGAAGCTTCAGTAATGAATGTATTGCAAAGCCAATGGGAAGCATGCTACGAATCTCTCTTTAATTATTGTTTTGCTGGAATTTTTCTTTGTTTTCCTATTCTGAAATTGCAATGGACACAAGTAGCTAATTAACATACTTTACTTTATTTCTACTTAAAATATTATTATGCAAGTAAAATGGGTGGTTGGCAGTTTGACAGTAACTTATCTGTAATTCATACTAAAGTGATTACAGCATCATGGTGTCTTGTGCTCTCCACAAAAGTTAAATTGCTTTGGATCCCATTGTGTAGCAAATTAAGATAGAGGTTTTATTTTCTGTGTGTATCTAACTTTATTTTGTATGTTTGTCAGCCAGCTGACATTTGTCTTTAGTATGGCTTAAGAAAGGAAAGAACTAAGTACTTTCATGCTTGGATACATACACTAAATACCTCTTAGAATACTGCAAGTGCATAGTCATGATAAAGTCCTGAAAACCAAAGAATGCAGAATACCTTGACCCTCATCTGAAAAACTGAAAGCCTTGAGGAAACTGTAAGCCTTGCCAAGAAACATGTAATTTTGTATGTTCCGAAAATACCCATAATATCTCTATGTCTCAGACATTCACGAGTGTGAAAGAAACATTGTCCTTAATGTACATTAGTATCAGCTTCTGGGAAAGTCTAATAAAGTGATTTGATTTGTGCATATAAATTCTTATATAGAAATTTTTTTAATCTACCTCTGAACATAATATTTCTTCATTCACTTCAGAGAGAAAGAGACTCCAGTATAAATTAAAGTAGTATTTAAAAAGTGCAAACTCAGGCTGAGGTTTGGTGTGCTCTGAACTTCATGTGCAATGTTGCCTAGAGGGCTTTACTGTGTGATCATCTTTCTTTATGCTGAAATGAAAAATCATAGAAGTGGGACATAGTTTTATGAAAGAGAGAAAAATAATTTCAATAGCCTATATAGTGATTTCTCTCCTAATAAATAAATAACACCAGATATAATATCCTCTGTTGCAGAACAGTTCCACAGCTTTTCCACAGTAAGTTTTAATGAAATTGGATATCAGTTTCATTTTTATCAAGTTATGTCAAGAACACTGTCTCCTGTGTGAATTTGTATTTTCCATTAGAAGAAAACTTATGATCAGCAAGTATTGACATGAACCTAAAAATTCTCAGACTTTTCCCATTCCCAGCCTCCCCTTGTGCAAACAACACAGCTGAAAATCTGTGAACTTTGTCATGTTTGAAATTGACTTTGGAATTCACAACAACAATTTGGAACATAAATTTGAAAATCATACATATTTGTCCTAAGATGACCAAAAATGTAAAATTAAGGATGTGTAAAAAAATTTTTTTTTCTGCTCTGGAGGGTTTTATAACTGGAGTTGATGCTATCAGTTGAGCACAGAGAGAAGAGTTTCAAAGTTTGAGGGAGTGGTGTTGTCCTTTCAGCTTCAATAAGGAAACATGGGGGGAAGGATTACCAAAGTCTGAAGAGAAATTAGCTGTGAGGTGAAAAGGGAAAGGTGCAATTCATAGTCTGTACTTCTTGCTGTTGGCAAAATATATTGTGGGGTGTCACACACCAGCTAAATTCTTGGATCAGTGAAAGTAATGGGCATTGGAATTCAGATAATCAGTTGAAAAATCCACATAGAACATGTTGCATGGAAATAAGTACCATACAACTAAGTAAAGTAAGAGTAATACATCCTTTTCCTGTCGATATCTGTACTTGCAGTGGCTGAGGAAAGATTTTTGATAGATTGAGGCCCATATTTTCCCTTAATAAATTCAAGTTTCAAAGACCTCTTTAAGATATTGATTCTGATTTCAAAATGACAGACCCTTGGCAGTATTTCTGTCATTCATTAATAAAGGCAATTGCCCTGAGTCAGTACTGTGATTATTATCTCCAGTGGATTTACTAGATACATGCAGTGTTTCACAGTTCAACTGGAAACACTTCTGTAGAAATGCTGTGCAGAACAGTCTGCAGCCTCATTCTTTTAGTCAAGAATAGGAAAGTTATGTCCCCATTGTATCCTGACAGGATGGCAATTAAGGGAGGAGCTAGTTTTCTCCATTCAAAGGATGTTTATCTGTGAGTTGGACTTTACTCAGGTGAAATTATCAAATACACATGTGAAATGTCTATTTTACATTTATTTAGGAGCTACAGCCTACTTATGCACTGAACTCTGAGTATCATCCAGGTAATTTTTTTTTTTCTGATTCCACTTTTGCATTAATTTTAGGTAAGACACTGTCCTGGTTTCAGCTGGGATGCACCGTTCTTGGTCTGCTTTTGTTGCTGATACATCAGTTGAGGTGTTTGAATTTCTTGGTGTTGTAGAATATTTGGTAGTACTTTAACCACTAACAAACTCATTATTCTTCTGCTGGCTTTTGAGTCATTGTGAAGACTCTCTGGGTTATCCTTTGGCCCAACCAGAGAACAGAAACATTACCATGCTAGATAGTCACCTAGAACATTTCTTCCCCCTGCAAGTACTTAAGTACAGCCTTGTTTTCTTAGTATTCTGAAAAGTGGGATACATGTTATGGTTGTTGGTGCTTTGAGTAGAATAGGACAAGATTGAAATACCCTGTTAGAAATAACCATACCAATAACAAAACAGTCCTTCTTCTGAATGAATGTGTGGCAAATCATTTTTATTGTTATTATTTGTAAACTGAAACTGTCATTAGGATCAACAGAATCTGGGATTGATTAAAGTTTCCCTACAAGAACCCATGTTTAGCTTGAGCAATGTGTGTGGCAGCATCCATGCCAAATAGCAGGAGGTTTGCAGCCAAAAATTGGCTTTGGTAGCCCAGAAGGTCTCTTCTCACACTGCACTTCCCTGAAATGCTGTCCTGATCCTCTGCATTTTTTATATACTTGAAGACCTCTTGCAGTCAGCTAACTGAGTGAATCATTATCTCTGGTATCAACTTCAGAGAGCTGAAAACCAGGACTGAGGATTTGATAGTGGCCCTTTTACCTTTCCCCTATTTTTCATTTTTCCTCTACCAGAGGTGCATGTAAGCCCTGTCTCTCTTTACCCATGCCTGGCATGAAGGTGATGATGTCTATGTATTGCATTAGGAGAGTTCCCTAGAATCTTTACAGTGCTTTGAAGAAGATGAAAAGCATGTGATGGAAATCAGTAATAGTGTTTGAGTATTGACTACTCATTGCTGTTGGATATTTTTCCTTCCATCCAACAGCTTTTAGTTGAGGAATTTTTTAACACTTTGACTCTCTTGTTACTGCCTCCATGAATGTTCTGTCTCATGAGTGTCAAGTGTGTCTTGCATTATTGCATTGTTTTGGTGGTTGTACATTGAGTTATATCAAGCTAGTGTGCAGGAGATTAGTTTTCTCATCCTTAATGGAAACTTAAATAAAAGCAGCACGGGAAAACCATTAGTCTGTATTTCCCTTGGACAAGATCAAATTCAAGTGCACTTATAGAAATGTACAGCTTGCAACTTTAATGAACAGAATTAGTTCCTCTATTTTTCTAAAAGACTGAATAAGTATGTAGCCGTAAGAAAAGAAAATTAGCACCTTTTATTGTTTGGCTTTTTTTAAATTCAGTATTAGAAATTTATGTATGTTTTTTTCTTGGCTTTCCAGATTTGGTGTTTCAGGAAAAATTCTGGGCTTATCGATTTATAAGATATCTTGAGTAACTGTTAAGTTTTATTGTTCAATATTCATTATTCAAGCATCAAATGATTGTCTGTTATGAAGAGTTTGCTGTGCTCAGGAAGATGGAGTTCTGCAAGATGTTGCATAGATGAGAATGATGCCTGGTATGGATGTGTGGTGATGAAATGAGATAAGAGTTTGTTCTGTGTACCAACAAAATAAGCCAGTAGTGCAGTCAGTGGAGTAATCATTAAGGACTGATATAGCACAAGATATTTAGGATTAAGATTTTCTCTTATTTTAGATGAACACTTTTTCCTGGTACCCCACCCTAGCTGTGAAAAGTATTTCTGCAGCTTGTGCTAAACTGTATGCTCTGTTGGAATTTCCTGTTTTCTGCTATTTGCACACATAGAAAACATGCAGTTTCTAGTGTTGGTAGTCCCTAGTTTTTGTGTGGCAGTCTCCAAGTTACCCAGGTAGTGTTAAATCCAAGCTTTTCATTTGTGAACAGGAGAGAAACATCCAGTTTTCATTGTTTCTGGATTTGCCCAAACCTGTAAAAGTTTGACTTTTAGTCATCCCTGCTGGAAAAGGGTAGAAGCAGTTCTCCTGTCACTGCCATCCGACTCAAGAGATCTGGAGCCAGAAGCTTAATCAGGCAAAGAGAGCAGCAGGGAGAGACAAACCATGTGTTGTCACGTCCATTATTGTGAAACTCATTCTGCTTAATAGCACAACACTGAAAAGCTTTGACTGGAGAGAGGTGGAATGCCTCAAAACTTTTTGGGAACTTTTGTGGTTCTGGTTATTTCAGAAAATAATGTGGATGCTTAGAGTCTTTCAGGGAATATTGTGTATGCCAGCATCTAACGCTGCTGGAATGCTGGAGGCGCAGAAAAAAGAGCCAGAGACAGCTGTGTTCAAGTTCAGAGGAAAGGAAGGAAGGGGGCAAGACCCACCTTCTTTATTCTTAAATACCCTTTTAGAAATCACTAGTCATTGGAGGAAATCAGTTCTTCCTCCTTCAACTACAGTGGTCAAAGAAAATGTCCATCAAAGATCTGTGTCCATGGGAAAGGAACGCACTGATAAGATAGTTCTACAATAACATGGCTATGTTTACAGAACAATAACCTTGAGAACTAGCTACTATGAAACTAGTTATTTTTAACAGCAAAGAGTAAGGCAACAAGCATCCTCTCCCACAGATGAGTGTGGTTTAAATCATTAGCATTGGTGCTGTTAGGGTAATGTTCAAGTGTTCCTGCTGCCTTTTTTCACTTTCTTTTTTCTTTTTAATAGCTGCACTGTTTAGGTATTATCATGCATGTGGTGAAATAAAATCAGTATCTTCCTCACTAAAGTGCTTCTCCTATTTTCCTAGGAAAATCAGGGGTTTGTGGAGTAACATTTGTTCTTTAGCAGGCATACATTTCTATATGGCCGGATAGGAGCAGAGTCTCAAAAGCCTTTTTTCTCCTGTTGTTGAAATACAGAAAATTGGAGAAGCCTCTGAAGGGGAACAATAGTTCTAGAAAAGGAGACAGCTGTGATTTACAGGTCTCTGGAGATAGAAAATCTCTCAAACCTCAGAGAAGGTCATTAAAGTAAATAATTCTGTCTGACAACGTAAGTCAATGAGAGAGTCAAGGCTGGAATCCCCTAGGTCTGTGTACTGTTTTAATCTCCTGTCTATGTTTCCACCTTTCTGATCTATGAGAAAAGCATATCTGCATCTGTAACAGCAGTTCTGCCAGTGAACAACATTTCACAATCTGAAATCTGCCCTGTGATGTGTGAACTCCTGTAGATGGAGAGAGGCCAAGTGTAAGCTGGTCTCTCAGGGAAGGGTTAACTTGGCATATTTTCACATCTGCAATGTATTAAGCTACCATAAGGCCCTTCTGTACTAGGAGGTCAGAAAAATGTTATGCATCGCAGGGACAAAGAAGATAAATTAAGCAGCTTAAAGACATCTTGATAGCTTACCTAATTTGCCTCTTACTTGTGTTTGCAGAGGCAGTCCCTGTATATGCAAATATCTGCAGAGGAATAGAATAAAAAAGTTTTTCGAGACTCAACAGCCCCAAAACACAAATAACACTTTCTAACAAAAACAAACCAAATAGTACAAATGGCAAAGTCAGAGACTGAAGTCCTGTAGTGGTTTAGCCCCGGCCAATGGCCAAGGCCCCACTAAGACTGCTTTTTTCCCCCCTTCCAAATTGAACTGTGTTACTAAATTTATGATAAGAAATGCTGGTAGACGAGCAAAATCAGGCTGAAACAAGGTCGGAGCTTCTAAATGATAAAGTGAATTTATTACAGAGTAAAAGGAGCAAGCAAAAACAAAGGAACACCTCCCAAACATTCTTTTCTCTGCTGTCCTCCCATTCCCCCCCC